>CAMZMU010000041.1:72482699-72808574 GCA_947311845.1 Poa pratensis
GAACTTGATCCTCCCAAGAGGCTTGGTGAGCAGATCAGCGAGCTGGTCCGTGGTGTTGATGTAGCTCGCCTTGATGCTCCCTTCGCTCCAAGCAGCCTCGGATGAAAGTGATGCCTCAGCCGGATGTGCTTGCTCCGTTCGTGGAAAAACGGGGTTCTTTGCCAGGGCCAGAGCGGACTTGCTGTCCACCATCAGCTGCACTGCTCTAGCATCTCGGCCAAGAGATCACCAAGCAGCCGAGAGCCAGAGCGCCTGGGTGCAGGCTGTGGAGGCCGCTATGTACTCAGCCTCGCAGCTGGACAAGGCAACCACTGTTGCTTGACCGACTGCCAGCTCACGAGGCACTTGCCGAGGAAGAACATGATCCCGCTCGTGCTCTTGCTGGTGTCGATGTCGCCGGCGTGGTCGCTGTCGCTGTACCCGACGAAGTCTGCGCCCCAGGACATCTAGGGTAGTGAAGGCCATGATCAAGAGTCCCCGCAACGTAGCGGATGATCCTCTTCACAGCCTGCTCGTGCTCCGTCGTCGGTCGCTGCATGAAACGACTAACGTAGCCGACGGAGAACGCCAAGTCCGGCCGAGTGTGGGCGAGGTAGCGAAGGCTCCCCACAAGACGCCGGTACTGTGTAGCGTCCACTTCCTTCGCGTGCTGTCGCGGCTCAGCTTCAGCCTCTCCTCCATCGGAGAGAGAGCTGGGTTGCAGTCGGTGAGCTTGGCTAGCTCAACGATGCGCTTGGCGTAGGCGGTCTGTCGAAGCGTGATCCCGGAGTGATCCTGGTGCACCTCGATCCCCAGATAGAAGGAGAGGAGCCCCAGATCACTCATCTGGAAGGGCCTTCATCTCCTCCTTGAACGCAGCCACCTCTGCATCCTTGATGCCGGTGATCACCAAGTCGTCGACATAGACGCCCACCAACAGGGCATTTCCTCCACTGCCCCGTCGGTAGACGGCCGCCTCGTGCGGGCTTTGCTCGAAGCCCATCGTCTTCAGCGTGGAGTCCAGCTTGGCATTCCACGCCCTTGGTGCCTGCCGGAGGCCATAGAGAGCCTTGTGCAGGCGAAGTACCTTGCCCTCCTGGCCGGGGATCACAAATCCCGGCGGCTGCTGCACGTAGACCTCCTCCTTCAAGTCGCCGTTGAGGAAGGCCGACTTGACGTCCATGTGGTGGACAGGCCAGCCCTCCTGGGCAGCTAGTGCAAGGATGAGTCGCACGGACTCCATCCGTGCCACAGGAGCGAAGGCGTCGTCGAAGTCGACCCCCTCCTGCTGCAAGAAACCTCGCGCCACCAAGCGAGCCTTGTGCTTGACGATGGCGCCGGCCTCATCCCTCTTCAGCTTGAACACCCACTTAAGGGTGATCGCGCGATGACCACGAGGGAGATCAGCAAGCTCCCAGGTGCGGTTCTCCTTGACCGCATCCATCTCCATCTGCATCGCGGCGCGCCATGCCGCATCTCTTTCAGCCTCTGCAAAAGACTGAGGCTCACCATCCTCACGCGCAAGCTGCAGCTGCGCCTCCAGGTCACGTGGCACCAGCCCCGGCACCGGCTGGTCACCGAGAAGGTTCTCCATCGTCCGGTACCGCAGCGGCTCGTCGTCATGATACGCGTCGACACGCTCCTCGTCGTGAGAGAGCGGAGAAGCGAACTCCACCGGGTTGTGCTCGGAGTGAGCTGGTGGTGGTGTAGACGCGCCCGGAGGAGTGGCTGCTGGTGCTGGAGTGCGTGGCGTTGCCGGCTGTGGTGTCGCCGGTGTAGCTAACACCGGGGTCGATGGGGACTTGGGGGCTGAAGTAGACGTGCTCAGCGAGGAGCTGCCTACTCCCCCGGCCTCCTCGAAGTGGACGTACTCGATGGTGAAGTCGTCGCACGTCGGAGTCGAGCCGTCGTCCACCGCCTTACCCCACGCCCATCCTCGCCCTTCGTCGAACACGACGTCTCGCGCCGTGCGACACGCTGTGTCTTGGGTCGAGGATGCGGTAGGCCTTCGAGCCCTCCGAGTAGCCGATGAACACTCCCGGAGTGCTCCTGTCATCGAGCTTGCCGATGTGACCAAGCTCCTTGGCGAACGCGAGGCAGCCGAAGACCCGCAGGTGGGAGACTGCCGGCTTCCGCCCATGCCAAGCCTCATACGGCGTCCTGCCGTCGAGCGCCTTGGTGGGTGAGCGGTTGAGGATGTAGACGGCTGTCAGCACCGCCTCTCCCAGAAACAGCCGGCATCCCTCTGCTTGAGGAGGGCCCGAGTCATCCCCACAACCGTCTGGTTGCGCCGCTCGACGACGCCGTTCTGCTGTGGGCTGTACGGCGCGGAGTAGTGGCGCTGGATGCCTGTATCAGCGCAGTACGACGCGAACTCAGCTGCTGTGAATTCGCCGCCGTTGTCGGTGCGCAGCACACGCAGCTTGCGGCCGCACTCCGCCTCGCAGCAACCTGCGCGCGCCTGATGGCGCCCGCTGCCTCCCCCTTGCTGCCAAGGATCACCACCCACATGTAGCGGGAGAGTCGTCGACGAGCAGCAAGAAGTAGCGTCGTCCTCCTGGTGTGGCGGTGTCACCGGGCCACACAGATCCCCGTGCACGAGCTCGAGCTTCTCCTTGGCTCTGAAACTCGCCTGCTGGGGAAAGGGAGTCGTCTGTGCTTCGTCAACACACAGACGTCGCAGAACTGCTCCACATGGTCGAGGCATGGCAGGCCTCGCACCATCTCCTTGGCACTGAGCCGCTTCAGGGCCTCAAAGTGAAGATGCCCGAAGCGCTCATGCCACTGCCACGCCTCGTCATCCCGACGAGCAGCGAGACAGATGGGTTGTGCCACCTGCACATCAAGGACGTAGAGCCGGTTTGCGCCTCTGGTTACCTTAGCAAGAAGGCGATGATGGCGATCCCAGATGCGTAGGATCCCATGCTCGATCAGCACGCGCGAGCCGTTCTCGTCCAGCTGTCCCAGGCTGATGATGGAGTTCCTCAGCGCGGGGATGTAGTAGACACCGGTGAGCAGCCGGTGCTCTCCGGTCTTGGCGATGAAGATGACGGAGCCGACGCCCTTGATCTCTACGGCGGAGGCATCCCCGAACTTGACGGAGCCTCGTACGTCGGAGTCGAGCTCGGCGAAGAACTCTCGTCGCCCGGTCATGTGGTGGGTGGCGCCGGTGTCAAGGCACCACCCGCTGGTCTTGTCCTTGCCGGAGCCATCGCCAAGGAGGGCGTGCGCCTTTGGCTCGTCAAGGTGGAGGAGAGCGCTGCGGTGGTGCTGCAGGGTAGTTCGACGCTTGCGTGCGTCATGAACAGGCTGTCCTCCTCCACAGCCTGTGCGACATGGGCCTCTGGCCTGTGCGACGTGGGCCTGGCCACGTCGTGGCTGTCGGCACTCCTTGGCCCAATGGCCAAGGCGGCCGCAGTTGCGGCAGCCCTCGTCTTGTGCCGGCTGGGGCCTGCCGGCGGCGCCTCCCCGCGGGCATCACCGTGCCCTGGCCTGGTAGCCTCCTTCGCGCCTGCCACGCCTGCGGCTGCTGTTGTGGAAGAAGGCTCCCCCTTCTTCCCGTCACCGTGGCGGCGTCCCACTGCTCCCGAGACAGGAGCAGCTTGCCGCCGGTGGTGATGGGCCCCGAGAGAGGCTGTGGCTCGTCGGTGTCGACGACCTTGAGGCGACCTATCGCCTCCTCGATCGTCATCGTGGAGAGGTCCAGCAGGACTCGATCGAGCGAGCCATCTGCTTGTACTTCTCGGGGATGCACCGGAAGAGCTTCTCGACAGCTCTCTCCTCGCGTAGGTGGCATCCGAACTGCACCATTTCTGCAACAGAGTGTTGAGACGGAGAGCAAAGTCATCAACGTCCTCACCTGGCTTGAAGGCCAGGTTCTCCCACTCCTTGCGAAGTGCCTGCAGGGTGGACTTGCGGGCACGGTCGCTGCCGATGCGTGCCGCGGCGATGGCGTCCCACGCCTCCTTGGCAGTCCGCTTGTTGGAAAGCGAGAACTGCATCTCGGCCGGGACTGCGGCGATGAGGGCGTCCAGCGCCCGTCGATCCTCATGTGGTCGACGGCGTTCCTGGACCGCCTCCCACATGTGCCGCACCTGAGCCTGATCCTCATGATCGCTGCCCACTCGACGTAGTTGGTTTTGGTGAGGGTAGGCCACCCAACACCGGGACCAACGTCCCTGACCACAGTCCGGACCCCGTAGAGGCCTCGGCCTTGGTCATCCCAGCCGCCGTCGCCGTGCGCGCCTCCTCTGGCGCCACGCGAGCGTGCTCGGCTGCCCACTGCGCCGCCGCTCTTGCGCCGCGCTCTTGCGCCGCGTCGCGTCGACGCCCTGTCAGCGGACGCGGAGCTGTTGGCGCTGCGCGCAATGCCTTGGCCTCCGCCGCAGCCACACGTGCTGCCTCCGCCGTCGCTGCTGCTTCTACCTCCGCTCTGGCTGCTGCCAGCTCCGCGCTGCCAGCCTCGACGCCCTTGCCGCCGCTGCAGCGGTTGCCGCAGTCACTCGCTCACGCTCCTCTGCCTCTGCGCGCTCGGCCTCCTGCCGACGCCGCATGCTCGAGGTAGCCGTGTGCTGAGAGTGACCTGTGGACATGGCTCGCTGCTGGGGGGCTGCGTGCTGCTTCTGACGAGCTGCTGCTCGAACCCGGAGGGAGGGAAGTAACCAGGGACAGTCGGAGCAACTGCTGCTACCGGCTGGGGCTGCTCTGCTCCGGAGAGAGAGGAGCAGGAAATGCTCAGGCTACAAGACAACCTCGCTCTGATACCACTTGATAGTTGTTTCAGGGTTACTCTCATTGAGAGAGGATGACACTTGGAGAGTTGGGGCAATTTTCGTTGGTTTATTTCTCACACAATGGCATACCCACCTGAGGGTTGGGGTTCCATACTTATAGGCTGCTAGCCAGCCACGAATATGCTAGATGCTAGTCTAAAGTTAGTCAAGGATGGTGCTGTCTAAGAGATCCTAACAGCCAGTCCTTGAAGCTATCCTAACAACCAGTCCTTGACACAAGGACCATGTGCTCTGCAGCCCACAAAGACCACAGACCAAAGACCATAGGACAGAGACTTATCCATCACGGACCACCGAACAAGTGGTCTGGACCACTAAACCCTAAACCACTGAACCAAGCACATATTCTGTCGATCACCGGCCCGGGTTTGCTAACTACATACATAACACACGAGCCAAATGCAAAATTCTTGTACATAACGCTGTAGAGACGTGGAGGTCGGTTTTGTACACATCATCTCACAACTTAATGCAATAAAAAGAATTGTCATCCAATAGAGTAAAGGGTTGCCACAAGTAATGTATAATTATATAAACAAAAGTGAAGATCATTTAACATGCAACACACAGTTTACTGTATCTGGTACCTTGACCAGGGTTGTTTTGATTTGGAATCACTTGAGCATTTCCAGGAGCCTGTTGTGTCTTTGTCTCCATAGAGAGCATTTCAGAGAAATCTTCCGCAAATAATCAGACTGAAAAATACAGAAGAAAATTAATGTGAATTTTCATACCAAATTACTAAGTGGCTTACAACCAAAAGTCTGTGTGTGATTAGCAATTTTAGCATGGTCGAGGCGGTGCTTAAGTGGTAACATTTGAATCATATAATCCTATGAACACGCTCATCTAAACAACAAAGCACAGTGCCTCAATAAGCTGACATGAACAGAGAGGCCAAATCAAATAGTGACATTGTGCCTCAACCAAATAATCCCTCAGAAAATATTCACCATACAGAGTCAGACAATGTGATGAAGACTGTTCCAACATAAAAAGGAAGTGGTTTTCCTCAAATAAGCCAGAAAAACAGAAATTTAAATGGAAAGAGTGACACGGTATACCGACCCAATAGATGCACTTGGAAAAACTGGACTAGAGTAGATGCAAATAAAATGAAGCTTGTTCAAACACATAGGGAAGGAAGAAGTAAATCTTGTTTTTTATTGGTCCTAGACAGACGAATATATAACATCGTCAATCCCATGGAATTGGGTAAATGATATCCTTTTAACAGAACAGAGTTTTATTTCCTACAAAAAATTCTGGATGAATGAACAAATGGCGTACAGACATGAACTGGTAGAGTAACCGACTGAAGCAGCTCAAGGTGCAACACCACTAGATTGAACATGTCGCAAATAATAACCAACATCATGATCACTGTTTCGGTATATTATTTTTGTTAATAAAGCCAAAGATCAAAAAACATACTAGTTAATAACTTAATGTTTGTATGTATACTTAGGGCAAAATACTAAAATAACTAGGATGCACTCCAAATGGTTGAGTCTGTGTGTCAGCACACCATGGCTCCAGTTCAAGCCCGGAGCCACAGAAAAATTTATATTTTTCCCAAGCATGATCGAAAAATCAGGATATGTTCCCACAACAGGTAAGGAAAACTTTGGCAGCTGTAGAGCAAAAAGTCGCCCAAGGTCTAAAAAAAGAGGGAACTGCTAAAGGTACCAAAACAAGACATAAAAATTCATTTGGAGACAGTTATGTTCTACTACTGAGATATAAACCCTGTTTGACCCATAACTAAAAATTTGCAGTCCACTCAGAGAAGTAGCGAAGATAGGTTCATTCTACCTGATTGGTGGCTGCGGTATAAATCTTCTCTTCGAATCGTACAGCAATTTTTTGGAGTTCGTTCAGTCCCTCTGGCACTGATACAGGCAAATGCTTCTTCAGAGTTTCCATTCTACACATATAATGCAAAATGTGAATAAATTGGCGGATGCATTGCTTTAAACAGTTGCATGCAACACAATATGTGGAATCTGAGAAGGGGGGAAAGACGAGTAGGCAGAGGGTAGATCTCCAATTGTCAGTCATGCATAATTGAATTGATTTCGTCATGACTTGTGATCATGCGAGGGATCTCCCTTGTGGAAGCATACGAGCAACTCTAGTTTCAGAACAAAACTGCATCTCCCGGCACGGTAGTAATTTCCCCTACGTGATGCAAAGGGTTGTGATATCTGTGCTATACCGAATCGGTGTATGCCACTTGCACCTCTTCGTCACTAAACTAATGGTAAGATATAATTCTAGTGAAATGAAGTAATTAGGCTGGGTTCAGCGCAGGTGCAGGACAAGTTGATTAGTGCGTCCCCCAGTAGGAAATTTTGACCTAAGAATAGATGCGCAGACACAGTGAAACGACGAATATTTTGCTGCCGCTACGGTTATGGCTAGATCAAAGCTATACCAGATGGATCGACGATAAGATTGATCCGAAAACACAGGGAAATTCATTTCTTTTTTTTCTATGCCGGAAACGGGAAAGAAAGGGAATTAGCATGATTAGAGGGAGGGGAAAGCAAATCAAATCAAATCAAATCAATCGGGAGTCCCTACATCTTGTTGACGATCCTGCTGCGCGCTTCGGGCTGGAGCTGGGCGCGCCAGTCGCCTCCGGCGGGGACGTTCGGGTCAACGCCGCGCGCCGGCGGCGGCGGGGTCGGAGCCTGGGTGGGACGCCAATTGGCGTTGGCGTCCATGGTGCCTGGTCCGGATCGGCGATTCGCGTATGCTGGCTGGGTCTCGCCTCTCGTGGGGATGGAGGGGGAGGCGCCCGCGCCCGCCTCTGCCACGGCCGGCCTTTGACGACGGCGACGAGGAGGAGGGGGGAGAGAGAGAGAGAGAGAGAGAGAGGCCTGTGGTGCCGTGTGGTTGGTTAACTTGACCGCTGTGGTCTCCTTAAGTAAAGTCACCTCTCGCCTCGGTGATGGCCCCGTTCAATTGAAAATCGACCGAATCTACCGAAAGCAAAAAAATACGAATTGCATAGCGCGTTGGGAAGAACTTAATATATGTGGTCTTATATGTACTTTTTTTGCGAAATGGTCTTATATTTACACCATAGATACAAATCACAATCTCAACTCAAGTGGGAGTATTTTTTTTTCTCTTAGTACGCGTATAGCGACATTAATTCTTTGTTCAAACAAAATAGCAGTTCAGTAATTCGTCGATCCGCAAGATACGCTCTATATCCGAGTATCAAGTAACATAAGAAACAAATTTTATAATTAGTATGAAACATTAAGTGCAAGATATCTACGTATCCGTCGAGTAATTGCCTATCCTAACATAAGTTGTACGTATCGAGTAATAATATGAAACATATATTATAATAAATATTTGAAATTTAAATCGATATTTGGTGTTTTGTGATGAATTTAATATTTACTCAATATGACCAGATTTATATATTTTATGGTTTTTCTCCAACTGGATAAATTTGATCCCATATATATCCGCGGACGTGTCCGCTGACAAGCTCTTATTTTTATGCATAAACATACTCGTAGATCACAAAAAATTCAATGAACCAAAAAAATCGCAATTCAACAATTCAATACAAGTCAAAATAAAGTTAAACAATTACATAGAAATGATACACGATATGTGAAAGAATCACTTTCCCCATGTTGTGCCTCGTTAACCTCTTTGGTCATCATGAATCACTTCTTGATTTCATCATTCATGAGGCAAGTGTCTTACAACATTACCCTTAATTCCTCATGAGACTCAATGATACGTCCAACGTATTTATAATTTTTGATTCTTTCATGTTATTTATATCATTGCTACACGTTTTACTATCGCTTTATAGCATTTATTGGATTAACCTATTAATCCAGTGTCTAATGTCAGGTTCTGTTTATTTGTCCATGCATTGTAGGAAAATGTCAAAAAAAAAAAAGCTTCTCTGAAAGATCTGAAAAAATTATCGAAAATATCCCTCTAAAGTTTAGGGATCAAAAGTACATGTTTCCTGCCTGAACGGGGATTCACCTCCGGAGCCATCTTCATCGACATTGATGTTCTAATTGGCGACATAGGAGTAGTCCAATCTTCGTGGTAGAGGGCTTGTACTTATAGTTGTGTGATTATCTCTCTCGCATGGTGTGATCTTGATTTGTGATCATTGAGCTTTGTTGATATACTTGAATCATATGATGTTTCCTAATACGTCCATTTGCATCACTAAATTATATATCATAATTTACTGCTATTCATTGATATATTTTATATTTAGAGATGATACTTATGTTATTTTACCTGTTTTGCGTGTTTGATGATTATTGAATAATTAACTGCCGGAGTCAGAATTCTGCTGGAAAAAGGACCGTCAAGACACCATATTTCTGAAGATCAACAATTCACAGAAAATATCCCGAAGTTCCTATTTTGTCACATGGTGGAGGCAGCCAAAAGGGGAGGCCAAGGTGGCCACCATGGGCCCACACCTGCCATGGCGCGGCCCACCACGTGGCTGGTGTGGCTGCCCTGGCCCACTGTCGAGGTGTGCCCTCGGCAATTCCCATGGTTGCTATACATAGGGTTGATTATGTGGTAGAGAACGCGTAGTATCGGTGGAATCGACGGCTGACAAGCTGGATTTACCAGGTTCAGGGCCCTCGAGTGAGGTAAAACCCCTACTTCCTGCTTGTCTGTATTTATGGTATGAATATGAGGGTTACAAGGGTTCAACGAGCTGCTGATCTCGTCGAGGTTTTGGTGGCTATGGATCTCTCCTCCCGATCGATCACCTCCCAGCCTTTATATAGGCGGCTGGGTCTCGGGAAACATAACCGACCAAGGTTTACATGTATGGAAAGTCTTAACCGACTATAACTTGATCTAACTTGGAAAACACTCTTCGTCTTGGGCCTTCCTTCGTGGGCTTCGATTAATCCTTGGACTTCTTTGATCATCACGTGCACCAGGTACCTTTACGCTGGGGTACCCGCAGAGTAGCTGGTGCCCTTTCGCGTACTTCATCCCCAGGAAACCCTAGGCACGGAGGGATCATCGAGGAAATATTCCGCCGCCTCCACGAGGCGGAAAACACCAGAGAGAGAAAAGCTCTCCGGCAGGGAGAAATCTGCCGGGGAAAAATCCCTTCCCGGAGGGGGGAAATCGTCGCCATCGTCACCGTCATCGAGCTGAACTTCATCGGGATCATCATCATCACCATCTCCACCGCCAGCACTATCATCTCCGCCACTCCACTCCGTTCCGCTGTAACATCTAGGGTTGAATCTTGTCTAGTTCATAGGGAAAGCTTTCCCGGTGTTAATTACTCCTTGTGGTTGATGCTATTGAGTGAAACCGTTGAATTAAGGTTATGTCCAGATTGTTATTCATCATTATATCACCTCTGATCATGTTCCATACGATGTCTTGTGAGTAGTTCGTTTAGTTCTTGAGGACATGGGAGAAGTCTTGATGTTAGTAGTGAACTATGTTGAGTAATATTTAATGGTTTGATATTTAAGTTTGGTGTTATTCTTCTAGTGGTGTCATGTGAACGTCGACTACATGATACTTCACCTTTATGGGCCTAGGGGAATGCATTGTGTATTTGAATATTAATTGTGGGGTTGCCGGAGTGACAGAAACCTGAACCCCCGTTGGTATATCGATGCATAAGGGATAGCAGGATCTCAGAGTTTAAGGTTGTGGTTAGATTTATCTTAATTACTTTCTTGTATTTGCGGATGCTTGCAAGGGGTATAATCACAAGTATGTATTAGTCCTAGAAAGGGTGGTGCATTAGCATAGGTTCACCCACACAACACTTGTCAAAACAATGAAGATTAATCAACTATACGAAGCGAAAGCACTTGATGAAATTCCCGTGTATTCTCAAGAACGTTTGGTCATCATAAGTAAACCTACCGGCTTGTCCTTTGCTATAGAAAGGATAGGGCCACTCGCTGCAATTATTATTACTATATTTTATTTACTTGTACTTTATTTATCTGCTATATGAAAAACCCCTAAAAACTTGTCTGCTAGTATTTACAGTGAATTCCTGATCAAAACTGTTTGTCAACACCTTCTGCTCCTCGTTGGGTTCGACACTCTTATTTATCGAAAGTACTACGATACACCCCCTATACTTGTGGGTCATCATTTCCCCATCTCTTTTATGTAATGGATATGATGTTGCTCGCTTAATGATATCTATTATTGCGGTGACCGTGGCTGAATAGATTAGAGGGATATTTATTATGAGTTATGGAATCCTTTTCTTGATGCTTATGTTTAGTACAATTTCCTTATAATATGATGGTGAAAGTATGATTACTGTTTAGATATACTGGAAAGACAGTGTTCAACAGATGTTTGTGATGTTTGTTAGTACTATATTCTGATGTCCTTAGATGAAGAATTCAAACTTTAGGTGTGCTTTTTGTAACCCTGCGCAAGTTTTATCCTGTTTTTATCAATGGTAGATTGAACTCATAGCAACAATTACCATGCATGCTTTTAGATGGTTTATCATGTGTTTAATTAAGTTAATCATGTTAAGATCGAGTATTCACTAGTAAAACTATGGTCCATAGGACTTGTTTTCAAGTACTGATATACCATTTTTTGTGCTAACCGTTACCTTGCTGCCATTTTTATTGTATATTATAAAGACCTTGTGTTTACACCCATGTTATGATCATCTTTCACGAAACTCGTGCACCTATACAACTACCACGTGCATTGGCCGTTGGGTGTGTTTGGACACAAGAGTTCTTATATTTTAATTGCAGCATTGTTTGAGAGGGATACACGCTTGAAGGCCCAACATACTCTAAAAGAATAGAAGCGTGTAGTAGACATCACTCAGCAGTCTCACCTTCTCCTTCTCAATCTAAAGGGTAAGCTATGACTTATCCCTCCGACAGAGTATTCGAACAGGGCTCCAGATTCCTCTTCACGACGACGGCTTGTTACAAGCACACAGTTGCTTGAGAAATCAAGTTTTGTTATATCCTGAACACTTAGCCACTTTTGCCAATTTCACTTTCTGCATCGCTCTATGTATGTTCAAATGCACAAGGCATCAATATATCATGTATTATGATTGGACTGTAATTTAAATCCTATTTGGTAGAGGGGTGCATGTCTAATAGAACTTGCTGGTCAGAGTTTCTCGATTTAAAAGATGTATAGAAAGAAGTGTTATTGTGCTTTGATCGGTAATCATGTATCAATTGATTTCTAAAGTACCAACCATTTGACCAAGTTGTTGTTATTGAAATATTTGTTTAAAGACACCAGAAGGCATATTTATCTGATATTTATCAAGGAAAACAACACACAACACTTTCTGTACAATTGGCCGTCTTCTTCCTTCTATTGTTCAACGACTGTCGGAGCTTGAAACGCATCGAACAAGCCCACAAGACTGGACCATGCAAACGCCCTCACCAACCAAGGCTCTGAAACCCACAATAGCCATTGACTCGAACAATGAGCTTTAATAACCATGGATAGAAATCAGCTGGGACACACCCCAAGCAGCGCTTGCAATCCTCCACCACCAATTTAGAGAGAAACGAGACGTTACTATAGACCCAAACGAACAAAGGATCGAAAATGTCCCACCATAGAATAGTGAACAACTTCCCTTAAACGACACGCTAGCTTCCAAGATGCAACAAAACCAACAGATCTAGCAACACGTACCCTCAATGACCCTTCGTGAACACCAAAAAAGTTGACGAGGTAGGGAGACTCCGGAGAGACCTTATTGTAATGTGCTACCGTCGCCACCACCCATCGTTGTTTCTTGGACACCAAAATCAAACTATATTTTTAGGAACCTTGCGGCGACGCCAAGACAGATCCGAGGTCCCCACCCTCTCACGCCACCCGAGCGGTAAACAGAGAAGGCGGGGACCCGTCGATTCCCGGTCAGAAAAGGCGTAGACGACAAGCGGCGACAGTGGCTTCTATGGTTAAACCTTTGTTAGGGTTTTGGACGTCTTGATGTTGATGAAAATAGTTTGATTAACTCTAATGTTAAGTCTATGGGCACAGTAACAAAAAGCACTTGAAAGAAAATCAAATGTATTTTTGGCGAGAGTAGGCAGTTTCATTTTTTGGAGCAAGTATCTCAACAATAAATTTATCGGAAATATTTTATAAATCGTAGCAACGCACATCTATAGACTTGTTCATATTCTCTCCATAGTAAAATATTATACCTTTTTAGCTTTTTTTAGATTTGTCTAAAATCGTTATTAAATGAGTGAATTAATAACACATTAAAGTACGTAAGAAACATGATAAACCAGTATGGAAAATTTTACATTGTTTGATACAGAGGGTGTAAATCGTAGCAACGCACGTCCATAGCCTCGTTGATTCAGCCCAACTGCACACACGCTGAACCAGGCCAGCCCGTTAGGAAAAATCAGAAGCTGCCTGGCCGGGATCGGGAGCGCGGAGGTGGATTAGGGGATTTCGGGAGTGACGAACGGGCCCTTAGAGCCGCCGCCGCCTCCTCTCCCACGGCGGCGCCGACTGGCGGCGGCCTCCTCCCCGTCGCAGTGAAGTAATCCCCTGCGAACCCATGCCTGGCAGCTGTCGATGAGGAGTTGCTGCTCTCCTTCTTCTCTCTACGGGATTTCCAGAGCGACGTGGAGGCACGCGTTGGCCGGCACTCTGAGCCTGAGCGGCAGCCGCCACCACCACCAGCGCAACCTGCGATTCCTCCCCCTCAGGCCTCCGGCACCGCCCATTGCCCTTGGCCTTGCTGAGCGCTTGTTCTCTTCCTCTCCTCCTCCAAGCTCCCCACCAAGAGATCCGCAGCAAAGAAGGTTCCCCGATGGACTCTGACCCGTTCTATGTCGTCCGCAAGGGCGACGTCATCGGCATCTACAAGAACCTCGCCGACTGCCAAGCCCAAGTCAGCAATTCGGTAAAGATCTTCTTGCTTCGTTTTGCCATTCTTTTTCACCTCTCAACTTTTGTTGCACTCAGCATTCAGTCTACTTTTATGATGAGTATGTGCATTCAACTTTTCCCTCGAGAAACCCTCACACCTGCTAACTAGTAAAAAAATTATTCACAGAACGCAGCATCCTCAGCAGACAGATATACACCTGATAACAACAGTACCTCTCTAAGTAAATCTTCCTGGAACAAGAAAATATAGGCAATCATAGTATAATCTCTCACATGGGATGCTGAAACCATTGCTGTGGTAGTAGGGGCTGCATATCACAAAATACCATTGCTGTGGTAGTAGGGGCTGCATATCACAAAATCGCTAGAATACACTAGTTATTGCATTGCTGCAAAATTCATCTGTCCATTTTACCAGTTAGGTGTTTGCACAATAAAAGGAACTTTCTACTGACATTTCAATAGACACTTATGTGGAACATATCTTGGTAGGTCTGCGATCCTTCTGTGACTGTGTACAAAGGCTATTCTTTGCGTAAAGAAACTGAGGAGTATCTGGCTGCACGTGGGCTAAAGAATGCTCTGTTTTCCATTAATGCAGCAGATGCAAGAGATGATTTGTTCGATGATCTGGCTCCCTGCCCTTTCCAGGTAAAAGTTTGGTGTATAACTGTAATTTTCCAACTGTTTTACCTGATATGATGTTTGTTACATGCCAATGTAGTATAAATTTTTAAATCCCTTTTTGGCTTACCTATGGAAGCTATCTGGCTGCTCTGTGTTCTAGTTTATTTTGCAATTGATTTGCAATGTGATGATACTGATGTTACCCCTTGCAGTTATACTTGTATTTTATGTACTCGCTGGACCCAGTTTCTGTAGACATGGTATTAGTTGTAATAGAAAGCGTTCATCTCTAAAATACAAATTTGTAATCATGACAGCAAGCTTGATTGGTAACTACCCATAATTCTCAGGGCATTAGATTTGCTCGAACACAGTTCCAACGCTATCGACCTTGACAGTTGATCTGGTCTTATGTGTTATATCCTCATAGGTGGTTGCTTTACTACGTGTGCATTTTTCCATAAACTTTCTCTTAGATTGTTCATTGTGCCACTTTAATTTCAGCAACCTGATGAAAGTGCAACTTCTACACTGAAAAGGCCACATGAGATGGTGAGTAGCAATCTGTTCCCCTCTCCAAGCCGCTCTGTCGAGAAAGTGTTCTGTATCCTTCATGTATTTGCCATATCTCATGTACTTAACCAATAACTATTTGCTGAAGGAAACTGGACAATCGAAGAAGCATCCGAAAGTTGCTGAACAGGAACCATTACCTGACAGCCATGTGAGTATGAATGCAATGTTGTAACTTCTAAAAGTGCATGTTTCTCCTTGTTTACTTGGTTTCATTTTTCAGTTATGATTTCAAAATTAGCTTTGCATATTTGCAAGTTATCTTCACTATGCGGAAATGTTGACTTGTTCTCACCATTGGGCCTGTTCCTTACAGCTGTCTTGTATTCTTGAATTTGATGGTGCTTGTAAAGGAAATCCCGGGAAATCAGGTGCAGGTGTAGTAGTAAGGCGGCCGGATGGATCTGTAGTAAGTATAACTAGTACTGTGCTGGTTTGTTTTCTCAGTCTTCAGTACCACGAACACCTGCTGACGGCTGTGTTGCACTATTTGAACTGAAGCTTGCTCAACTACGTGAGGGTTTGGGTATTGCTACGAATAATGCTGCTGAATATCGTGCATTGCTCTTGGGCCTGAGATATGCTGCTAAGAAGGGATTCAAGTATATTCGTGCTCAAGGCGATTCTAAGCTTGTCTGTAAGCAGGTTTGTGGTTATACCTTTTCTGCTTTGCACTTTGCAACCTTCATGCTCTTCCATGGAACAGTCAGTAGATAACAGCTTGACTTGTTGTATAGCTCATTCTGACAATCTGACTCTTCAGAGTCTAATAAAACATTAAATATGTGGACAACCAACAAAATTCAACTTTTTTATTTTTATTTTTATTTTTGCGCTTCTTTTCTCCTTAAATTTTTTTGATCATCCATGGTCCTCAGTTTAGGCATTTTATCTGAATAATAAGGCATAATTGGATTAAAGCTTGATATCATGGCATGCAAAATCTGGTGAAAAATAATCAGCTCTTTGAAGAATTCATCTAGAAGCTAGCAGCTCTGTCATTGTTCAAATCTAACTAACACAATGAATTGCTGGGACAGGTCCAAGATATCTGGCGTGTTAAGAATGACAATATGGCTGACTTGTGTAAGAAAGTCAAGGAACTGAAGGGAACGTTTCTTCAGTTTCAAATCAACCATGTTTTGAGGGTAGGCATCGTGTATTTTCATTACCTTCTCTTGTTCAAAACCTATTTTAGGTTCTGTTGTATGAACGCTTGGCACTACGTTACATGCTTCTGCTCTTGGTACAAAATCCTATACTGTTGCATAACAATTATTTTAATCAATCACATGAGAAAAGTGGCAACAACAAGACCCTTGTGTGGTCAATTCACCAATTATCTTTGCACTGTCTCAAGTTAATGCCAATTGCTGCTTCACATATTTATTGCCTAGGTTTATTTAAGTTCTCCAGAGATAGTAACTCCCACTTTCCTGAAGTTTTTTGTTCGAATATCAGCCCTGTGATTACCTTCCCAATTAGAAGTTAGAACTCTGTATTTGTTCTGTAAGCATGGGCAAGCTTGGTTTGTGTCGTTTAAATTGCATATTGAGTTGGTTTGCCAGTCTCTCGGACCAGCTAAAACTCCGGATCCCTTCACTCATATTTTGTTTCTTTGCCGTGTAGGAATTTAATGCCGATGCTGATGCCCAAGCTAACTATGCTGTTGAACTACCTGGTATGGAATAGTTCTCTGATTCTCTCTCGCGAACGACCCGTGTAATATTTATGTGTAACACATGGCTGTCTTCCTCTTCACAGTTGGTGAAATTCAAGAGCAGTCAAACTTCCCAAGCTAGTGGTTGTGCTTCAGAGTTGTCAGTATTGCTTCACCTTTTTTGACTGTGACTGAAGCTACGTAACATTTGCTGGTTTTTACATTGGTAGAAGCAAGAGTTCACGAACTGGAGTTGAGATATTTGGATAAGTTCAAACCTGAGGGGGTTGTGTCTAGATTTTTGGATGGTGCAGAGCTAGCTTGAGTAGCCTAGCGCTAGGGTTTACCCAACTTACTGATGAATGTGGACTATACTATATATAATCTCAGATACTATTTGGTAGCAAAATAAATTGATTTTGACCCCAGCAGGGAAAATATGTTGAGCTGCTGCAATTTATCTTTTTCACTAAGTCACCATACCACGGAAAATATCTTTAAAGTTCTTCAGAGTTGTCCTATTGTGCATCTATGTTTTCTTAGAAGATTTTTGGATGGTGCAGAGCTAGCTTGAGTAGCCTAGCACTAGGGTTTACCCAACTTACTGGTGAATGTGGACTATACTATATATAATCTCAGATACTATTTGGTAGCAAAATAAATTGATTTTGACCCCAGCAGGGAAAATATGTTTAGCTGCTGCAATTTATCTTTCTCACTAAGTCACCATACCACGGAAAATATCTTTAAAGTTCTTCAGAGTTGTCCTATTGTGCATCTATGTTTTCTTAGAAGAACACCTGCCGACTCCACTGATCTTGGAAGCAGAGAGTACACGTTCAGTACACCGGGGCAAGGGAATAAACTGATTGATGTGTTGAGGGAAGCAAAATAAAAATTTGTTGACAGTGGGATTTGAACCCACGCCCTTTCGGACCAGAACCTTAATCTGGCGCCTTAGACCAACTCGGCCATATCAACTTGCTGTCGTTTCGTTTTAAAATTTAATTAGCGAATACAATCTGCAATTCGAAGAAGAATGTAGACCTGAGAAACAGAAGGATGTCTCGAGATGATTGCTTGGAGAAGTGCACGGCAACGGATGCGCGCTCCATGCACGTTGACACGTCCGTAAACAGCATGAGGCGTTTTTTTTTTTTGCGAATAAACAGCATGAGGCGTTACACCTGTATGTACACGTACGGCATATATATGTAGCTCAGGAGAACGAAGGAAGACGGATACGATTGAACGGCCAATGTTTGACGTTGAACTAGTTGAATTTCAGCGCGGCGTGACGCCGCGCCCTTTGCGAGAACTTTATACAGAGTGAAATAAAAAGGAGAAGCGCCCTTTGTGAGGATTTTAGGCCGCGCAACACTTGTAGATTTTTTGATTTTTTTACCCGTGGTTTTCACAGTTTGTACAGATTACTAATGTATAAGTAATATCGATATTTATAAGCGAAACATGATATGAATAGTAGTCGTGTTGGGAAAGGTTAGAGAATTTATCAGAAATCTATAGATTTGAAATCAAATTTGTGAGGTCGTATGAAATCAACAATCACCCCCATTCTATTATCACAGTACAAAAAAGGCAAAAGGAAACTCCAGGTTGGAGGACATATCGCAGTACAAAAGAAGGCAAAAGGAAACTCCAGGTTGGAGGACATATTGCACTATAGTGGAGATAGATCTTTAACATACTATGCGTGGCAACTGTCAAATTGTCACCGATAAAGGATTTGCACCTATCCTTCTAGCACTCGACTGTTCGCCTGCACCGTCAGCACCTCATGAGCCAGTCTGCACCATTAGCACTCATGGAATTAAGCATTTTGTACCAAAAGATAGCATCATAAATGATTTATCCTCTCATCTCTGCACATAGGAGTCAATGATTAAATTTATTTAGCACGCGGTAAAACCGTTCTATTAAAGAGAAAGTTCAGTAATATGCATATGTAAATAAGACTGATAAAACAATTAGCAACTCCCACAAGTATGAAGTATAACACTAATCCGGTATCATTTATCATGTAGAAGCAGCCAAACAACTCAGCTGTACTCTGTACATTATAAGAACTAAAAGAGAACCAAATTACACATTGAAAAGGTGGGTGTTGCCATTTGCAAGAGGATGAATACAAACCTTTAAAAAACATGCAAATACACCAATGGAAGGTTACATTTCATCAGATCTCCACCATAAGCATGGAAGAAAACTGAGAATCCTAACCTTCCTAGAACTGATCCAGAAGTACTATCTGTACAATATCCACATAAACATCATTAGATTTCCCATCAGATATAAAACCTGAAACTGTACAAAAAAAATGTAAAAAAATCAAACTGTCATAAGAACTATCTTCGCTCCTAATTAGATAATATAAATGGACCATACCAAAATAGCAAAACTGAAACATCCGAAATATGTAGCATGAAATAAACTATTTTATCTGTTAATGTAATGCTGGATAGACACAACATATATAAGTACTATTTAATTTAGCTTCAGGAGGAGTACACGACTAATCACATGTTAACAGATAATGCAAAAAGAAAGGCCAAGTATTCAATATACCTTCTGCACTATGAAGGATGTAACTGAAAGCAAAAAGGGTGGTTTCATTCCACTCCTATTCAATCATAAGAAATAGCACATAGGTAACACAAACTGTAAAAAGATCTTTCGATAAAGTAGAAGTTACATTGGGCAACATATTTTTACCTACAAATCTGGTTTGCATGTGGGAGTTCACTGTAGACTGATAAATGTGAGTATAGAAGTTGCTGCAGAACACTCGCATTCACCAACGAACCAGAAGAACTGCCACTGAGAACCACATATGCATCTAAACAGAAAAACAAAGCAACAAGCAACTTAGTAAGCAGTGTTACAAAAATTGGGCTAGATCGCTTATGACAAAATGTCGCTGCTCCGTTGATGAACTGAACACTAAACGTTAGAAAGACAAACAAATGGCTCACAAAGCACACATATAAATATATTTCAAAGGAAAGAGGATGTCAATGCCTAATTTTGTGCCTTGTCGATGAACTGAACATTAACATAAGTGAATCTAGGCCATTAATTTTTTAAACCTGCTGACAATGTGATATAGTACAAACACTTGATAAACAAAACACATGGAATGCAAAACTGTAATATGAACAATAAAACGAGAATGTAAGAGCGAACCAAAGAGATTGTTACACACAAAAAAATATATAATATCAATTTAGAAAGTATAAAAAAATATAGGGTAGACCGAAGGAATACAATACTCAATAGGATTGTACTATAACCTACAGAGCTAATAAAGCGAGGAGGGGAAGTAAAGCACCTGCTGAAATGGGAACATCAATATTCAGTAACTTCAGTGTGGCCAAGTTTAATGCTTCCATTATAGTCCATTCACTGCCATCCTACAAAAAGAAAAAGAAGGCCAAAATTGAAAGAGACCAGTAGGCTAAGTACACTTCTTCCACCTTAAATAATTATAATCAAGAATTTTCAGAATGTGAGCAAGGATCAAAATAAACATCATGCCACATAAAACTTTTTTTAGCAAGAAGGAATATATAACTAAAATTGATAGAAATACATCCATAACTCTAAGCGGTGAGACGAATGGGATTATACGGGCAAGGCAAACGGCAGAAGCATATGCCCGAAAGAATCGCCTCTAGAACACTGTCTCCTCTCGGAACAACAGTGACCTGGATCTCTACCCCTCACAACAGTGAAGCATCATTGGCTACCTCACTCACATAAGAATGGAGAGGCAATCCACATTGTGAAGCAAGAACGTTCCAGAAGATGTATGCAAGAAGAATAATTAAACAAAGAACATCCTACACAACAATAATATTTGCAGAGAACCTAAATAGGTAGACAAAAAGGATATACATTACAATATATTCATGACAGAGAAAATGACAGTAATGATAATCACTTATCATACAAAGAAGATGAACACCAAGAAAGGGCTTGAAGGAATCCTACAATTTGCAATAAGAATACCTAACTAAATCCTTTGGAGCCAGTAGAGACATATATACATTGGAGATTCAAGATAGGGATAGGGATCTTGGTAGCAGAGAGAGGGAGAGAGAGCAATGATATGGTTACCTGTAGACATGATAGATGCAGCTAGGGTTTCTCAATGTGACAGATCCAGGAGCTGCAGCTTAGGGGCAACCTCTACTGAACAAAAATACCACCAAATTACAAAATCGAAAGAGCGGGCAGTGCGAACAACATGAAGATTGCTATACAGAACTACAAATATGACTTGTCTATTTTAAGAATTAATATTCACACAGTAGCAACCTGAGCAGACATTTTTTTCATCAACCATGATTGCAGATTACTCTTTTAGATGCAAACTTTGAGAAATCACAAATTCAAGTAACTGACCTCCCTACAAACTCAAGTAAACTGACCTCCCTACGTGTATACTATCAGGGAAAGCAACATGTTCTTCTGTAAATGGTCTAAAATGCTTTAGATTATTTTTAACGATACTACTTGTGGTTCATTCACCAGCTACCAAGCTCACTGATAGCTCAGAGCAATACATAAACCAGTACCGTAGATACAGGGCCTGGGAGGATAGGTAGCAGTAAAAAAAGAAGGGGTATACCTCTTAGTTCCATTTTGTACGATAACACACAAATAATAGGGCGACCCAAAGGTAGAGCAGTCGATGCACACAAAACAACAGAAAATCTATGCTGAATTCACCAAATGACAAATGTAGAAAATCTGCAAGATTATGATAAGAGCAATAGCTATAACACCTGAGCAGACAACTTTTCAACTAACTTTCTTTTTTCACCAGACATAGTGTTCAAGACAAATTCAAAGCAAATTGAATTTGGTGTTGTTATGAAAATATCTAATCCAACACTCAAGAAGCAGCGCAAAAAAGATAATGACATTGGTGGCGAAGACCCAACATAACATAGCTTGTTTAAAAAGAAACATCAAGTAAATAAGCTCTAAAACTTCACCGTAATTGTAGAAACCGAGGAAGATTTCAAGCTCATGCGGTAGGGCTTGCACAGAGGCAGCACTTTTAATTAATGTAAATGACGATAGCATGCTATGTAATGTTTATTACCTGCATCAAGTCACTGAACCTTTTGCGTGGTCATCCACCTAGAGTTGTTAATCTGCCACACAACGACAATAAAAAAATTAAAATAAAAGCCACCATTACAACATATAATAGTTTTGGTATGAAAGAATGATCAGAGAAGCATATGGTAATATTCTGCACACAAAATCAATTCCTAGCCAACTGAGAGAAGAAAATAACCCGGTGCAATAGAATTTTTCTATGCCTTAAACCTAACATTCAGTCGATATTCTCCATATGAACATACATTCAAAATACATTCTCTGACCACTAAACTCCCAGCAGCTATTATTCCCGTCTGCTCAAAAAATTAATCGTTGAAATGATCCTTTCTTTTGCACATGGTCAAAACCGACACAAAAAATTTAGAACATAGATAGTAGGAAGTTCGAAATGCTATAATAAAGAGTGTCTATCCTCATACTACAGAGCAACCATATACTGGGCACACAAAATGCATGGCAGACATAACGAATATAAATGGAAGCTATAAGCCAGATTCTTAATCTGAATAAATAACCTTTGCACCTTTTCAGCTATAAGGCGCTTCTAGTAAAATTCAGTATAATAGTTAGATGTGCAGGTCAACCTTTGTAGAGAGGCACACAAGATCATATCAATTACAATACCAGGCAACCGAGAAAAACTAACATGAACCAAAAAGGATACACCGACAAAACTAAATGAGAATACAATATATGCCATTGGCTAGCTATATTTACATCAATGGTGGACTTAAATCTACAGACAATCAGGAACAAATAACCGAGCAACCGATGCAGCAGGGACCACAACCAACCAATCTAGCTCTATAGGCTAACAGAGCAGAGGCAACAAAGAAAATGCATTATTCCAAATCTGAGTTCCCACCATGTCACCATCTGAAAACTAAAAAGAAACATTGCACCTATTCAGAGAATAAAAAAACAGAGGGCATGGTGTGACCTTATATGTCACACATGCATACTATAAAATTATGGGTGCATTTGGGTACACTATACAGGCCATATAAGTCATATTACATAATTAAGCATACCCCATAAATAAAAACCTACACATATATCAGAAAGGTTGTCCAAAGAGAACAATGGAGCTGGTCTCACCCGGTAGCTGACTCCAAATAAAATATACTTGCATGCCTCGCCATAGTTTCATCACGCCATTTGAAAGATCAATGACCCTGAACTTAAATTCAGAAGAAGTGCATATATAGGTCATTAAAAATTATCAATGATTATGTGCTATACTAAAAATCCATGATAAAATGCATTTATGTTCAGTAGTATAAAAACTACCTGGTGTTCGAGGAAACCAGTTCATAGGCGCCCCCTTAACCACTGAAATACCATGCTCACAGACGGCCTTGTCATTTGCCACACCGCACTTGTGAGAGCCATCATGTGTGTTGCTGCTGGACACTAATGCCCTGATCTCCGTACCGAAAGCCCCTGTTTCAACTCATGATTATTGTATCTGAAAATAGTATATGAATGATGCATCATGGAAAGTATACCTCAGCAAATTCAGTGAATTCATTACATAAAAACACAAATAAGCACACTGGTAAATAAGAATATTTGGTACCTATGTGCAGTACTCAGAGTCTAAATATTCAGTACAAATGTGAACTATATGAAGCATCATGAAAAATGGATTAGAACTAAAAATTCTGTCAAAACACATAATTGCAATTGTTTGATCCCATTGTAGATTGCATATCATAAGTTCAGCCCTCATAAAAAGTATATGTTGGGCAAGGTCCACCTTAAAAGAAATATTAAAACTCGACTAAATACTAATGCATTTTGTTTATACACACTCAAAGAAACATTTATACTAAAATCTATATACTGTCAGGTTAGCAAAAGATGTACAACAACAAAATAATTTTATTCAATGCAAATCATGCATGGTGTCGTTAAGACAAAGGACATCTACAAAAGAGGTAGCTGCTCATAACCACACATGCCTTTGTTGTTTGCTTATTTACTAACAGAATGGTTGATGCAAATCATGCAAAAATAAATTAAAAAGATCAAGCACGGGAAGAGAGTGAGAAGTAGCTGCAGTACCATTGTTTTGAGCATCCACATGCGGCAGCTCCATCTTGATGCTTGGGCTCTGGACGTGACATCGACCTCTCCAGCTTCATCCACCATTTTGATTCCCTGGTGTATGGAGCCGCATAAGGGGATCAATAGAACTGAGAGAGAGGTACAGATCCTACTGAACCAAAACCACCTGATGAAATCACCCACGAAGAACTGGAGACGGATCCTAAATCCTGAAGAAACCGAGAGAAAGTTGCAGACCAAAACGTCAGATCTGAGCCTCGTAAAGTGGAAGAACATGGGAAATATCAAATCCGAGCAAGATCAAGCACGGGAAGGAAGGGGACTTGCGTGTACGAACCTGCCTCACCACCTCGCCCGCCTCTACCTCCCTCTCCATGTCCACCACCACCACCTCCGCCACCGGCGTCTCTCCATCCCCCCCGCCGCCACCCGCGCCACCTCCTCCTCGGCGCGGCTCGAGGCCACGACGGCTACAGAGAGCCAGCCGGCGGTGGTGGCTTGCAGGAACGCGGGGAGGACGTGGTGGCTCCGCGAGGCGGCGGCCAGCTGCGTGAGGAGTAGGGAGAGACGACCAGCTGCATGAGGAGTAGGGAGAGGCGGCCGGCGAGAAGGAGGAGAAAGGACGCGGTGCGGTGGTGGCGGCGGGAGGGAGGCGAGCAAGAGGGAGCAGGAGCCGGTTGCATGCAATATGTTTGTCTACATGATGCCATTCATCGGAACGGAGGTAGTACAGTATGTGTTATGTTTGTCTACATGATGTCATCCAGTTGCATGCAACTCATGTGTTATCCACGTACAACTCAAAAGTGTTTGGAAATTCAGTACAAACTGAACCTACATCTCAATAGCACCAGTAATAAGTGACTAGACTGATTATCCTCCTCCCATGCACAAATATAGCATATACACACTCACCCACGGGTCCACCAATATTAATTCTACTGCAACGCGATGGAGGAAAAGAAACTAGGTTCTAGTACTAAACTAGCCAGCAATATATCTAGCTGTCACATATAAACACAACACCACAGTAACAACTAGAGAGGATGCTGCTGTATGTATATCCTCTATGATCACTGTCGTCACTCCATTCTTTCTTTCTAGGGCGCCCATCTGCATGCAGCAGGTAGCCCTCACCAGGTGGGTTGCTGCAGCCGCTGCTGCGGGACGGTGCAGGCGACAGCAGATGATGAAGCGGCCACCATCTCCGGTGCGATGGAGAGGTCCCAGATGCTGACCCCGCCGCCGGCTTCGTCGAGCACCTCGAGGGGCACCTCCTGGAACCCCTCCAAACCAAAGTCCTCAGCCTTGGGCAGCCGCGTCACGTACGCCTCGAAGTCCTCAGCCGCTTCTGCCTCGGCCTCGCCGTAGGACTGCTGCATCCAGTTGCTGCAGTCCACCACGTCTGTGGGAGTGGAAGCCGTGGAGTTGGAGTTGGAGTTGTTGGAGGAGCAGCACGGCGTCCCCGGCGCCGAGTTACCAGCAGCCGCGCAGGCGCTGGCGCAGAGATCTGGAGGCCGCTGCTGCTGCAGCGGCTGCGCATGCATCGGAGAGAGGAGGTTGAGCCGGGCGCAGTCACCGTAGAGCGCCTTGGCCGCTGCGTCGTAGGCGCGTGCTGCGTCTTGCGCGGTGGCGAAGGTGCCGAGCCAGAGGCGGGCTCCGCGGTTGGGCTCGCGGATCTCGGCGACCCACTTGCCCCAGGTGCGCTGGCGGACGCCGCGGAAGGGGCACTGCTGGTTGTCCGGCCCGCCCTTTCCCTTCATGCACCCCTTGCGCGACCGCCGGAGCGGGCAGCACTTGTTCTGCTTCACCGTCCCGGGCACCAGCTGCCGCTGCTGCACCCGGCCGGCTCCATTGACGATGGGGCAGTCGATGTTACTATGTGCTGGCATAGCTGGGAGACACAGACATTTATAGGGCTGGAACAGAAAAGCGAAGGGTGGGATGACGGCGCTGAGGCGACGTGTAGGCGAGCGCGTCCTAAGGTCTCCCACGCGTGCGCCAAGTAAGGAAGCCGCTCGACACGAAGAGGTGGGCCCGGGAGGGCAGGACACATGGTCGACGCCGTGGGCTCCACGAGTCTCCGCGCCGGGGCCACGTGGCGGCTACCTGTCGGCAAACACCCACAGCTTTTACTTAGCCGACGTCAAGTGCATCGGTCAGCGAGCCGCTCCCTCAGGATATCGATTTGAACGACGAGGAGACTCTATCTTCTCCAATCTCCATGGATGGATGCTTCCCGTTTTCTCCCTGGCATGCCATACATGTGTGTAGATATCCATTTCGTCAGTGCGTGTGTGTCCGTGAGTCAAGTCCAAATCCGTTCCAGCCGCGCGTGCCCTCTTCTTCTTCTTCCTCCGGAACTACTGTGAAAAGGAACACAGCTGCATGGGCAAGCGATTGGGCATGGTGCCGATAGTTTTTTGGTGGGAGATGTACGGACTGTGCCGGGAGAGCTACGTGTCCTAGCTTGTTCGACGGCAGCTAAGATTTGGCAGCAACCACCGGACATGGGCAGCGCAGCTCCAGGTGTTGCGTGCTTGTAGCGTTGGGCGCGCGTGGATGCATGAATATGCAAGTGTCCGAGGTCCCGAACTGACACCTGGTCTTGTGTTTGCATTGCATGCCCTGGCACAACACACACGCATGACGCATACCAGCGAGCTAGCGGCCGCCGGGCGGACGTAATATGTGTATGAAATAAAACTCGATCTGATGAAACTATTGATTTCATCTGTTTAAAAAACGTTCCATCTATGCATTAACTGTCAAGCCAGTATAGAAAAAAGTAAGAAATAATAAAAATTACATCTAAATCCGTGCAACATGTAGTGACGACTACAAACACCGGATGCATGTATATATGCAAGTGTCACAGCTCCTGAACTAACACCTGGTTTTGTGTTTGCATTGCATGCCCCGGTACAACAGACACGCATGCCACGCTAGCAAGCTAGCGGCCGCCGGGCGGACATAGTATGCACTTTTACGTGTTTAGTTGTTTTTTAAGATAAAAAGGATTTTATTGATCAGCTTTAAACTAACAAAAGCTAATTGTCCAGATTTGACAACCAAATTACAATGTTATGACATACAACTTTGGCAAAGAAAAGACAACTTGCTGCGGTGTACAACTTAGCCAAAGTAGACGATAAAACTAAAAGGTGAGGAGGAAGAGGCGTATCATCAAGCCTGGCGTGGTAGGCAAATGGCGTGAAACTCCTTAAGTTTTGCGACTAGCCAGTTTGTGTCCACCTTTTTCTGCGGTTTGAGAGGAGACAGCCATCCCTGAAAGAAGATCATTGATATGATAAAAACATCGGGTGATTAACTGTTTTTCTCTCAGTAGCCAGTTTATTTCTGATAGACCACAAAGCTGGTTGATTAATGTGTTTAGTTATCTGCATGAAAATTTGGTATGTTGCATCTGTGGCTCGACTGAGTGATCAGGAACACGAATTGAGTCAAATGTTATGTAATTTATTTGGTTGACCACAAAGTTCTGTTTAGACCGTCAATTTGAAACAAGTTAATCGATATTTCGGGATATGTACATGTTTAGCAGATGCAAACATCTGATGCTTGATTACGTGTACGTAGCCTACACTCAAAGGGTGAGGTTACAATCATGAGTTGCTCTTCGAACACAAACACATAACACAACAACCACATAACAATCTTAGTATACTAGCAACAAAACATAAACATGAATGTTATGATTCAAAACTAGAAATTGCTCATCCGCCGATGAAGAGATATTTCATGCGTCCACCCGGTAATAGACAAATCATGTCGTAAATCACGGGACACGGAAACAGGAAAAGAAAAACCAGTATCAAGGATAACTAAATATAGTGATCAAGATTTGCGTCACGTGTATATCAAAATATACCTTCTCGATCGGGTTTCGTTATGTATCATGAAGCAATGAGAACCTACGGAACCGACAGGTTCGCTCGAATATATTCCTAGAATAGTGAAATCATTATGATTGTCCATGGCACCGCAAATGATTATTGATTGCAAGGTATTTTGAGTCATGTCCACTCGTTGACGAACCTGCATGGTTACACGTTTTAATATTACTAGAAGGATTGGGCGCGCGTTGCTGCGCCGCCTGAATTTTCCATCGGAATTTCTCCATCAGAAAAATTGGACATGAATCTATGTAGAAGTATGTGTGAACTCCGTGCAAAATTCTAACTCGATTTAAAAACTGAACCTTTTTCAAAAGAAAGGCTCAAAATATGTTTATTCACTACTGAACATATCACATTATAGGTCGTTGACTCTTTGATTGAAGCTTGGCGCCTCTAGATTTCGCTGTGACCTCTCTGGACAATCACCAGGAAAGCATGTCCCTGAAAAAAGATCACCGGGAAATCCTTAGATATAAAATATGTATCTCAATTTTATTCTCGGCCCCATTCTTTGATCCTCAATGTGATTGACAAGCTGCAATGCAGAGTAGTGGTTGGATTAAGAGACCACGACTTGATAGGCCTTAGTTTGTCCACAAATCTACCATGAAGCATCAACTGTGCACATAAACATTAGCAAGAGGTGCTCCTCTAACAGGCTGCCTCCTCTTGCATGTGACACCTCCTGAATCATCATTTGCAATACAGTAGATATCCGACAAAAGAAATATTACATGAGAGATGACCAAATTAATAAATCTCTAGTCCAAGATTCAGAGTTCCATGACACGAAACAGCAAAAACAATACGAAATGAATATTGACATTTTGTTTCACCACCAGTAAGGATTTAATTATGCCATGCAACAAAGAAAAAATATTTATGCTCACATAGTACAGACTAACAATAGATTCACTTAGCACTACTAATTCAGTCATCATCTGTAGCCCAAATAGAAGTTGTTTAATTTAGTGGTTTTGACTAATGACCTTGGAGGAAGATCACGTCGAAAGTGGAGATAAAAACAACCCAATTATGCAGGAACACAAAATATTACATAGACATAAACCGAACTGTCCTGGTACACACAATCAAGTGTTGTCAGGGGGGCTCCACTCACCCTCATGGTAGCGCCCTCAAGACACATGTAAAATGCACAAGAAAAAGGAATAACTCTTAAGAAAAATCATACAGGAGAGCAAAACGTACCACATCGAAGATAAAGCCATAAACAGCCAGTGGAGCACGTCTGCAAAATAAAACAAGGATACCGCATACGCTAGCAGCAGCAATCTTAACCCTGCACCTCACACATCCAACGCACCAATGCCACAATGCAAAATAAGTGCACCGATAGCAGCATGAGCTAACAAAAAGACCAGAAAATTTAGCAATTCCTTATTTCAATTTTCTGGCAAAAATTGAGACAAAGGTACAGAGATACCATGTCTGCCCTGCGCATCTGGCTAGGTATCTTTTCTTTAAAACAAACATTTGAATTTAACTGACTAAAACCAAGACATTTATGTTGGTAAAATGTGTATCCACAGTTCCACACCACCAGATGAGCTAAAAGTATAAACGTATCAATCCGATTGCATAGGTTCAAAAAGGAACCACACATACCACTATTACTGGCAGTGAATACATTATCGACAAAAAGAAGTCCAACAAGCGCCCATTAAATCCCCCGTTCAGAATTAGTTATCGATGTAGCCATCCTAGCAATAAGAACTACCACGACTTCACAGAAAAATTAAGAGCATTCATGTTGTTTACAGAAAGTTTAACCATAAAGCTTCTAATATCGTCCAAATCTTTCCCAGAGTACATCTAACTATCATACACATGTCATCTAAGAAGAATATTAAAATTCCTAACATCAGAGAAATAATGGCGACAACAAGATAAATTGTTCCCTCCCGGTACTAACCAAAACGGTATGTTTTTCATCCTATATATACCATTGGTCAGCCATAGCATGCAGAATAGCGAAATGAACTAATGTTCCTTTAAAACCAACAATTAAACCTAAAGCTCCTACATTTTAATTTCATTGAACCAAAAAGTAGTACCACAACACTCGTTGGTAGGTTAATCACAAAGTATAATAGAGAACCGAATAAGCCACATATGAACTGACATTACCACCGTCTAAACAAATGACAAC
Organism: Poa pratensis; assembly: GCA_947311845.1. NCBI lineage: Eukaryota > Viridiplantae > Streptophyta > Magnoliopsida > Poales > Poaceae > Poa > Poa pratensis. The sequence goes on from CAMZMU010000041.1 coordinate 72,512,577, forward strand.
AAATTGCAGTGGACATACGTATAAGGGAGTTTTCCTTCGGCATTGTCTGCTTCATAAGGAAAAAATGGACAATCTCACATAATGGAGATATTTAGAATATCAGCATTATTCCTAACCCAAGCGATGCCTAGAATTTGTAAAATAGTTCTTAACAATTAGCTTTGAGATAGTATCTTGGCTCCCAGAAAAGAGCAGTTAAGAAAGCCTCGTACAATTATAAGAAGTCGAACACGCAAAAATGGATTTAGCGAAACATTCGGGCAAATGTGGACCAAGACTATTCCTTCACCGCTACATCCATCTGGACACTGACGCGCTAGCTTCAAAATGTATATGCCAAAAAATGACAAAATAGATACCAGCAACATTTCCAGTTTAATCCACGTCATAAAAAGCAAGTCACCGTTTCAAGCCCATGATTATGCTAGCAAGGTGAAAATTATCACCCGTGAGAAAGAACACAAATTAAACAAATAAATTAGCATTTGAAACCATCTCCCACTGGAACACCTCAACTGTGGCGACATAAAAGCTAAAGAACACCTCACCTACAACAGCTGATTTGCATAATGACCTCATATCCATGTGTCATTTTGACGGGATCAAAATGAGCAGAAAATGACAAATAGTAGTAAGCGACCTGCATAACAGAGAAGGTATCCATATCATATAAAACAGCGGATGAAAAATAATAGTCTTCACATTCACACTGCAGTATTAAGACACCATCTGTTGCAGTTAGCTCTTAGCCACTATATATATCCCGAATATGCTATGCAAAAAACATAAACATGTGCATATATAATATATATATATATATATATATATATATATATATATATATATACACACATCTCAGCTATTCTACAACCCCTTGTAGAATAACTATTCTACAACCCCTTGTGAACTTCGGTTTTTTTTCAAGTGAACTTCACAAAAATTTCACAAATGAATTTCTCGGCTGACCATATTATTTTTTGAACTTCGCTCGTCCTATGTGAACTTCGGAACTTCATGTAAGTAAACTTCGGGTTCTTTCAAGTGAACTTCACAATTTTTTACAAATGACTTTTTCGGCTGACCATATTTTTTCTGAACTTCGCTCATCCAATGTGAACTTCGGAACTTCACGTAAGTGAACTTCGGGTTTTTTCAAGTGAACTTCACAAAAAAATTCGACTGGTCATATTTTTTTCTGAACTTCGCTCGTCCAATGTGAAATTCGGAACTTCACGTAAGTGAACTTCAGGTTTTTTCAAGTGAACTTCACAAAAAAATACAAATAATTTTTTCAGCTGGCCATATTTTTTTTCTGAACTTCGCTCGTCCCATGTGAACTTCGGAACGTCACGTAAGTAAACTTTGGCTTTTTTTTCAAGTGAACTTCACAGAAATTTATCAAATGAAATTCTTGGCTGACCTCAATTTTTTCTGAACTTCGCTCGTTAGATAAGTGAACTTCACAAAAATTCGCAAATGAAATTCGCGGTTGAGCATGATTTTTTTGAACTTCGCTCGACACATAAATGACTTCACAGAAATTTCGCAAATGATTTTCTCGGCTCACCATCATTTTTCTGAACTTCGTTCGTCACATAAGTTAACTTCAGAAATTTCGCAAATGAACTTTGCAGCGGACTATCATTTTTCTGCACTTCGACATATTACATAAATAACTTCCAGTTAACTTCCCAGCATAGTAGGAATAATAATTTCATCTACCGAAGATCTGAACAGCAAAAAGGTTAAAGTGAATTGCTGTAGGAGCAGCCTCGTCCTCACAGCTCCTCCGACAAGAACCTGGACGGTTACGCAGTGCCTCCATCACCTTTTCCGACGAGCAGGGCAGGCTGGGCCGTTCGAAGTAGAGTTGGTCGGGGCGGTTCGAATAAGCGTCATTGGGAGTTAGTACCGATCTGTAGTCAACCAGCGGAAGTCCAGCGCGGTGCTTGGGGAAGTTTGCTTTTCCACGTGCAGAAGTCTGAAGGTCAAAGGATGGAGGCGCACGGTCCGTGTAGCCATTCGCGCCGGTCGGGGAAAGGTGCAGGGACGCGCCGGCCGGCCGGCCGGGTCGACAACCATTGGATGGGGAGTTGGAGGTGCAGCGCGTTGCAGTCGCGCCGGCCGGAGAAGGTACAGGGACGCGACGGCCGGGGTGGTGGAGCACGCGCGGATGGGGGAGCAGGGCGCACCGATCGGGAAGGACCGGGACGTGCCAGCCGGGGAGAAGCAGGGCGCGGCGGAGAGGAATCGCCCGGCAGCGGCGCGCTGGAGAGGGAGGGGCCGACGGCGGCGTGCTGGAGAGGGAGGGCCCGGCGGAGAGGCGCTAGAGAGGGAGGACGGGCGGGAGGTGCGTGGTGCTCGCGGTGGCCCAGTCCGGCGACGAGGAAGAAGGAGGCGCGTGGGCCCCGGGTCGGCGGCGTCCTGCGGCTCGGGAGCACGCACGAGGGAGAGGAACGAGGGAAGTTGGTCACTGCGTGAGGATAAGGTTCGGGTTTAGAAGGTTTTTATTTTTAGGTAGGGTTGTAGAATACCTCTTCTACAATACTCTTAAGGGGTTGTAGTCACACCCTATATATATATATATCTTGGTTTCCATTGGATTTGATGTAAACCAGTAAATAATATATATGCACCTCTGATTGCTCTCAGAAAAATGAATTTTTCATATTCAGGTCACATTTTTGTATGAACACCTTAAGGGTACAAATAAAAACTCAAAGCTGCAGAACATCACACAAATTACTGAGACAACATGGATCATATATCTCTTCTAATTTGATCTTAGTTTCAAAATAAAATATATATTTTGAGGCCAAAGCTTTTAAAGAAAACATTAACTAAAAAATATATCAGGTTGTGGAGGCCGAGTCCAGAGATAGATTCTGTACTAAAAAACATGTCTCACTTTAAAGATGACACTGACCTACTAAACACATGTAGCAAAAGCTAAACGGTTTAGTTTTAATGTAAAAAAGCTAAAATCACCAAGCTAAAGATCCCTTAATGTAATTCTTTCTACCATGCAAAAGAAAACAGAAGCTAGATTATCTCAAATCACCTGATAAAGACTCATCTCCTTATTATTGTTTGTCTCAGTCTCCAGATTGACCTGAAACATCACAATCATCTGGTAGAAGATGGTCATTGTATTATCTTTCAGCAAACTTAAACCTGAAATAAAATTGTACTGCAAAACGAAATAAAAGTAGTTAACGAACATTTTAACCAGACATAAAACTTCTCCCCATATAATCCTAGTAACACGACAAATCTTTTACTGAAACAGTAGATGCAAAGAGGAAAAACTATTGTTAGAAGCATCACACAGTTTAACCTCAAGCAGTCATAGCTCCTGTGACTATTTATACAGGGAACTTAATTAACAGCATATCTAACTTGACATTCAAATTATCCCAGTATGAAGTACGTACATAAATCAGAATAATCATTTGTCTAATGGAATAATATGAGTAGGTGACTATTTCAGCTGTATTAAACTGCGTAATGTACTGAAAGTAAAAAAATGAGTAGGTGATTGATGCCCCGCGCCTCGCATACCTATTCACTCCCTCTTTTTTTTTTTTTTTTTTTGCGAATACCTATTCACTCCCTCAACACAGTACACCAACAGACAAACGTGATTGTTATGGCGTACATGGCCAATAGGCTCAACTCTTACTCTGAATTTCTTCTCAGTCTACGCCCTATAAACCCAACGATATTCGGATGAGGCAATTATTGGAATAAGCATAAAGATGAGAGCAGTAGCTAAATGCTGAAAGCCAGCTTACATTTTTTTCCCTATCAAGTCCTAACTTATCTATCTGTTGTATCCTATTTATCTTGATTCCTATGACGTACTCATCTAAGAATTTATGAAGATCCTCCAGCTCGTCGATGACGGCGAAGGAGAGCCTGGTAAAGTTCACGAAGAGGATCTGCTTGAGCTTGGTGGGAGCGGTGGTTCTGTCGCTCGCGTGGGTGCGCTCCTTCTCGGCCTCGAGGCGCTTCGCCTCGACCTGCTCTAGGCGGCTGCGAGCGCTGGGCCACTTGTGGCTGAAGCGCGGCTCGTGCGCCGGCGGCTTCGCGTCGACGAGGCTGGAGGAGTTCTTGGCCGCGAAGGAGAAGTGGAAGATGGAGTCACGCAAGGCGGCGGCGTGCGTGCCCGGGTAGCCCGGCCTGCGCGTCCAGTCCGCGATGCGGCCAGGCTTCCAGGCACAAAGGGGATGGAGGCGAGGCGGTGTTGGTATGGAAGATTCTCGCGGCGAGGAGGGGCACCAGGGCGGCGCTCGGCGGCCGGCGAGGATCACCACAGAGAGGCGGCGACGAGTCTTGGGAGGAGCACTCGCGATGGAAGAAGAAGCAGGCAGGTCAACGGTGGTTGTACATATTGGGAGAGATAGTCGTTCGTATACGCATACTCGTGTCGTTGTTCTATTAGAGGAACACCGGTGTGAAAATCAATCAGACGCTGACAGGTGGGGGCCAACATCAGTGAATGGAAACAATCCAAGGAGCTTTGTCACTGACATGTGGGCCCAAGACCTGGGTGAACCACAGGCCTGCATTCCCAGCTCGATTGAATTATGTAGAGATTCAGTTAGTTGAACACGTCAATGGATTGGAAATATGATAAAGAATCACCGAATAGTTCTACAGTGATCAAAATACAATTTTTGAGGGATTTCGAAAGTATTCCGGTAATTTAATATGTAAAGTCAGGCCTCATTCTGCTCTTTGCTATTCTGCCAAAAGGCTAAACGATATACTACCTCTCTTCAAGTACATAAGAAACTTTGTAATACATACATGAGAGGCTCCTCAAATTCGTGTGATTCGTTATAGTTCCTTGTGATTGCTCTTGTCGATCTCATCATGGAACTGATAAGGTGTGCATGGCTCATGTAGGAAAGTATATGAGCTTGTTTGAAAGTTGGTAGAAGTTATCGGAATCTTTTAGTCGACGCTTGTTTAGTTATTTACGATTCATGAAATGCTGCATATCACGAATCTTAAACCATCGTTGGGCCTTTTCTTCGGATGCAACTTTGTATGCAGGCAGCGCACAACACGAGACATGCAGGTGTCAGTAAATTTTGCATGGCTATCTCAGGCCTCATGCAGCACGACGCCACAGCCAAACACAGTGCATGCAAATATACAAATGCTATCTACTTCTCTATGAGCACTCAAATTTACACGGTGTTTGGTTTCACCTCGTCACGCCAGGCTCTGGGGTATGGACGATGCAAGAGTTGCATGTGGGGCTGTAGGTAAGGCCCACAGGCTCATCAACCATGCCCCGACGGTGCAAAAAACGGTCGTTTGGTCTACTGGGCCAGGCCGCGTTCCTGCATGCGCACAAAACTTAGACCACGCTAGCCCTGGCTGAGGAGGAACGGCCAAATCAGCCGTTTTCCAGGCTAGGCTGTGGAGAGCCACGCGTGCTGCGGGGTTGCACGCGTTGGGAAGGGCGGGAGACGCGACGTCTCGACATAACTTCCCCTGCCCAGTCCCCTGACCGCCCAATCCCACTCTCTCTCGTCTCAACTTCTCTGCCACACTGCCCTCGACGGTCACTCACCGCCGCGCCGCCCATTGGCAAGGACCCGCACTCCCGCTGGGTGAAGAACATCGTCGTCGAGGAGATGTCACCGGAGGAGCTTCAACGCCATTTCCACGTGGCGCCCCCATATTTCGCCCGCGGCCATCATCGGCCACGACAACAGCCACTACGTCGATGGTCGGCCATCGACGACACGGCTTACGACTCCAGAGATGCGGGTGGTGACGCCGCTGGCATTTAGGGCGCCGATTATGGCGCCACCGCTGGTGCCTATTTGCATGCCGGGTAGCACGACCGGACCACGAGCGCCACCTCCGCCCCCTCGAGCGCCTCTTGCACCGGCTGTACCGATGGCAACCGCGCGCGCCACGGTAAGTTCAAATCTATCCAAACTAGTCGGTTATGGTTTGATGTTAGCACGAATACTTCCTTGTAGGTCTTGAATCCGGCCTTGTAGATGCTAAACGACATGTGAGATTGTATTGCAAATAGTCTGATCTTGTCATCTTGTCATCTAGAAGCATTTTTGTTGCTCAATTTGGTTTTTTTTGCCCCAAATCGACATGTTTTTCACTATGTTTTTTTTGATAATTTCCTCAATGGGCATGTCTTAGATAGTTCCTCATTTGCCCGAAATCCACACATGCATAGTTTTGTAGTGTTTGTGTATAGCTTGACTGAGCCTATTTTGCTTGTGCACTTCTTGATTTGGGGATTTTCTTCCCCCATGCATATCTGCCTATTTTCTGCATTGCTTGTACTTATGTTCATCACGTGTGTTAGTTCATGCGTATGTTCCATTGTTGTTTATGGTTGTGGTTCTTCGCTGCATTGTTGGAGATATGCCCTAGAGACAATAATAATTAAGTTTATTATTTATCTCCATGTTTATTATTAATGTTTGTATCTTTATGCTACAACTGTATTGGGTACTTGTATAGCAAATACAACGTATGCAAGAGGAAAACCTCCGATACACGTGTAGAGATACGAACGGAAAAAGAGTTCCTGGTCTTGTCTCTAAGACTAGCCTATCTTGTTGCTCGATGATCGCGTTTTCCTGATCATGGACTTTGTATAAGTCATTCAACTATAGGAGTGGATTATCGGAATGATAATCGCACTGAACCGACCCACCGTATGATCTTGCTATGAGACAAATCGTCGACGATGAAATAGCGATTGATCATCTATTAGTTATCATTAGCTGATCCCTATGCTATGAGAATATCTTGTGACCGCTTATTCGACATTCGAGATTTGATTTCCATCAAACGTCTTGCAGTAACATGGGACTATGATAGGTGGCTTTTGGGCTTGAACTAGAATGTATTGGAACAGAGATCGTTCAAGAATGGCACTTACTCCTCCAGACGATGGAGAGATACATCCTCTAGGCCATCTCAAGTATTGTTTTGTCACCCAATCGTCTGGCCAGACACAAGCGTGATTTATCACGGGACAACATATATACGGAATGAGAAAAGAGAATGATATTGGTACGAGAATAATATGTGTTATGTCAAAGGGTTTGATCACACTAGAGCACATTGTCTCAATCTCGAGATATCATTGGTATCGTGCGTAAGGGGATTAAGCGTAATGATTAACGCACAGGTTCTGTTGTTCATTCACAACACAAGGGTGCCAGTACGAATGCCTAACCCACTGCTGGTTATTGTTTGGTAAGCTCCCAAACAATACTTTGTGATTGCTGAACCTTTCGGGTCACACGCTTAAGCTGTAGGTCAATCTTTGATCGAGAGTAAAGATGTAGTTTTAGTGGGAATGAGATTGTGTCGGAGTAGCTCCGATGTCACTGGACTTGTTCCGGTGAATTATAAGTTAGAGAGAATGCGGACATCTAATGTCCCGGGATGATAGGAATGGTTTCTATCATCAGCGGATTTAATCCGAGTGCTTATGAAGAAGGAAATATTGTTCCGATGTTTTGTCGGGGATACTAGGTATCCCGGTTCATATAAATATGAGTTATATGATAAGTAATTAATTCCGGGAATTTTCTGTAAAAGGAAATATTCATTTAGGAATTAATTAGACAAAACAATTAATTATTTATTTAATTAATATATTGGAAAATATAAATAAAGGATTTTATTTGGAGCCCAATAAAAGGGGGCTGCCAAGTGGGCCATGGGGCCCACAAGGCAGCCGCACCCACATGGTATGTGGGGAGGGGCCGAGTCCGAGTTGGGGGGGCTCCCTTCCCCGGCGGCAAGGGCGGCGGCCTAGGGGGGCCCCACATGGGGCGGCGGCCCAGGGGCCCCACATGGCAGGAGGCGGGTGGGGAGGAGTCCAACTCCTCCCCCAACCCGAGTTGGAGTGGGGGAGGGTTTCCTCCCCCCTTCCTTGTTGGGAAAGGCAGGTTTGGAGGGAGGAGTCCTACTCCTCCCTCCAATCCGAGTTGGGGAAGGGGAGGGACTCCTCCCTCCCTTCCTTGGCCGGCCGGCCCAAAGGGGAAGGGCTTCGGCCCCTTCCCCAAGCCCTCCACCCCTTGGCCTCCTTTATAAGCAACCCCAAGCCCCTAGGGTTTGACACACAAGTTTGTGCAAGTTCTCTCTCTCTCTTGTAGATCTCATGTGTTGAGAATTAGACGTCTCTAATCTTCTCATATAGATCTAATCTAGTTGATTAGATCTACCACCTAAACTACGCCGCAAGGCTGACTCTCTTCACCACGTGCTAGTAGCTAGGCGGTGAACGCACGGGGTGGGTTGACACGGTGTATGTGTGGATACCGCTAGAGCGGGATTTGCGCAAGTAAGTTCCTTGGACAACGGAACAACTTCATCAAGGTCTACATCAACGACGACGCGGCAACAATCTCACCTCCCGGCGTGGACGTGAGATTCTTCATCAGGCTTCACCGACATCTACTTCGACAAACACAAGATCTTCCGCAAGCGTGTTTGTAAGTATTCTGGATCATCGCATTATGGGGTGCAACATACCTTCATAGAATAGATCTTGGCGGTAAGGTTACGGAAAATTTTAAAGTTTTCCCGCAACCCAATAGTGGTATCAGAGCCGATCTATGCGTTGGTATGATTTGATCTAGAGCACCAGTTGGTGTGAGCATTGCATGGTTCTTGCATTAAGTTTATTTTAGTTGCTTCCCAAGAAGTTGTGCATCATATTCCATGGCAGTATTGGCAAGATCTTTACGAACTTCTGGCTATCCGCGGACCTTCCGGCTGCTCCTAGTATGCTTGTTGGCGCCAACGATGTGCTTCAGTAGCTTCGGGTCTATACCCTTAGTTGTGGACGTTGATGCATATACGGACTGGGCCTGAGGGTTGGACGCCTCACGGGGGTCACGCGCACATGTGATCGTTTAGATTGGGGTTCTGCAACGTTTTCGTAATGTTGGGATCTCAATCACCCCGCAATGTTAATCTAGCAACTAGCCTAAACGTGCTTCAATACGTAGGTAGTGACGGTAATTCCGTAGAGCCTACAAAGCCACGTAAAACTTGCAAACAAAGCGTTAGATACGTCTAACTTGGTTTTGCAGGATTGAGTGCATGTGTTTTGGTATAGCTATTTTGTTACGGTGTCTTAACATGATGGTGGGAGCCAAAACAATTGATCGAGTTCGTCATCGACAATCAAGCGAAGAAGAGTTCGTCGTGGAGACCGGGAGGAGGCGCCGGCATTGCGTCGGCGACGTGTACTTGGCGAGTTTCGGATATGGTAATTTTCCTTCGGGAATTTTGCCGTGACCGGAACAATGAAGATGGTGATCCTCAAGGACGAGCGCCAAGGACTTCCGAGAAATAACAAAGGCTATACCAAAGCACATGAATTATTATTAATTGCCTGTGATGTTTATCCTTTGTTGTTTGCACCTTGATTGCGCAGTAGTCGTTTATTAGGGTGAATCCTCATACAAAATCAAGGAGATCGTGTTCTTACCAACCGTGGCACCGTCAAACCGGATGCTTGTTGCCGTACGACCTGTATCCAGGAGTAATGTGTACCAAGGGTTCGGGAGGCGGGCGCGAACAGTTCCAGCAGCCAGTGTCGGTTGGTTGTCTTGACGTCCAAGCATAACATAACCATGAGTTCGGAACACATCCGTCGAAAGACGAACAGAGTTGTAGCTGCTGCAACTAGCATAGTGCTTACCGATTGGCCGACGGACATGACATGTATCCATGCTTGCTTCGTAGGGCAATCGGGTCCTGAATCACTTAGTGCCAATCATGAGGATTATTGGACTTAGTGGGAGCATATCTTAGATTCATGTTTGATTGAATTAAAGTAGTGCATTAAAATTAGTAATAAACTAGAAGTCTAAATAAACTTGTTTTGTTGTAGAAAATGGATCCCGTTGAAAAGATTTATGAAGAAGACTTGTTAGGAAAGTTGACTGTGGGAAGCACAATCTTTGCGGATTGGCTTCATGGACTGAGAGAAAATCTCAGGAGGCGATTTAGAGCATATTCTGGACACACCTGTTCCGGAAGGAGAAGATGACTATTCTCCTATGGGAGAAGATGAGTATCAAGCTGGATTAGTTTTGCTAGACAAGATGAGTTTTGAGCTTAGCGATTTGTATCCGTACTATCGCCCCTTCCGTCTTATGGAAGCGTTGAAAGCTCGATTCTCAAATCAGATGTGTCTGGGCATATACAAATTCAATGTGGAACTTAGTGATTGCAAACTATCGAGCGATGGCTCGATGAGGGAGCACAAAGAAAAGTTCTGCAAGATACTAAGGAAGCTTAAGGACATTGGGAAACCAATTCCAGAAAAGCAAGCAGTTGACACACTTCTGAGATCACTACCATCATACTACTATGCTTTTGTGGCATGCTATGAATTGATGGGAGTTGAGAAGACAGTCAATGAGGTCTTCGACATGCTCTTATCAGCAGAGATGGATATCTATGTGCATCACTTGATGACTACAACCATCTTGCAAGACAAGTGGAAAATCCACAAAAGGTATAAGAGTTATACACAGATTATTGACATAATCTCGACTCGAATATATTTTGTATTTAATACTGAAATTTTTCATATTGCATGATTGCAGTGTGGAAAGGAAAAGAGCCAAGAGATTCAAGAAGAATTGGAGGAAGTGGGGAAAGAAAGCACTCCAGAAGTGATGATCACCACTATGTCTTCAATCCAAGTCAATGAAGAAGATTTACACTAGAACTTTAAATAAGAGTTATTTTCAGTTTGATCATTATGTAATGAATATTTTGTATTCTGGAACAAGTCATTGTTCGAATTATAAAGTATGTGTGGGAATTCCAAGTTTGGAAATTCAAAGTTTATATCTTCTTTATTGTGTTATGTCATTAATTATTTGTTTGTTAAGTCTTTATTGTTTTGATTCAAGTTATTGCTTAAAGTTTTAAGTAATAAATAAAGTTAGTTTAATCTTTAATTTGGAGTTATACTTTTCGTTGGTTCTCTTTGAGACTCTTAAAGTTATCTCTAAATTAAATGGATAAAACTAAAATCACAAAGTGTCATACACTTGGAGAAATTCGAAATTCATAAAGTGCTAGGCATTTGATGAAAATCGAAATCCACAAAATGCTAGGCATTTAGTAGACTCGAATTTGGCAAAGTGCTAGGCACTAGTAAATTTCGAGATTTACATAAAGGAGTGGAATCTACCCATTAATTCAATTCTATTGAGGAATTAATATGAAGTTGCATATTAATGAAATAGAGTTAATGAAATTATTGAAGTTTCAATGTTTCATAAAATTCAGTGGGAGAGTGTGAGAATCAAAATAAAGGAATCAAAGGAATTTGATTAAAGTTAAAGAAAGGACTTAATAAAATATTGTAACATTGTTGACGAAAGAAAATTATTTCTTAGTCAAATTACTTTGATGGATTTTGGTAACTCGAAATCATCATGGTAATAAAATCTTTTGCAAGATAAAGATTAAAAGGAAATGTTACAAAGTCTTGCTTAATGTGTTGTGAAATTAGAATTCCAAATTACCCACTAAAGTAAATAGATTATTTTGTTTGATATCTTGGGATTTGTGTCAATTATAACTTAGAGTTATTTTGATAGTAAGTTCCATATTTTCAATTAAGGATTTAAAGTTTTAAGTTCGAATTGAAAAGGTGTTTTGCAAAAGTCCAAAATTGTTATTTTGGCAAGTGTTCCACACATAATTCTAAATGCTTGTTGACTTTAGAATTGGAGAAAAGTGTCTTCTCATGAAGAGAGAGTGGAAATCATAATACTAAATTAAGACTGGAGTCTTTGGGCAAGTGTTAGAATGAGAAGGAAAACATGCAAATGTTTCCATATCATTACTTTGTCCAGGAATACATGTAAGGCATACATGATTCGAATTAAGTATTAAAGAAAATCATGTGAGGAATTTATGATTAAATCACTAGGTGATTGAAATCATTTAAATGTCCAGGAACATGATATAAGCAAAACAATTACAAACAGAATAATGAACATTCATTAATGACGGCATTTGTCATAAAAGGAGTTCAAGAAAAATTCATGAGACTCCAAGATCCAATCTTGAGAGTTGTTTGGATGTGATGTAAAATCATGTGCATGAATATTTCATAAAGAAAGGACAGATATGAATATCTAATATTCATAGAGCTAGTCTTGATAAAATTGTTTTATCAAGGACGAATAACTGATAGTGAGAAGTTGCAATACTTTTCATATCAATTGCTTGATGCTGTTATTGAACTAAAGTAGCAATATTATTGCTAAGGATAATTAGTTTGGATTATGAAAATAATCTAGATAATTATATATGAATGTTTGAAGTCAGTCGTATTAATGAGTAAGAATTCTATTCTTTTCATTATATAAATCGAAGGGACTTAAAAGACAGTGGGAGCTGATATTATATTTATTGAATGAGGCTAGGCCGAATTATAAATATATAAATCTCGTGATTTAAAGAGTTTAAATAAAAGGTCGGAAAATGTCTCTAAGATAGAATTTAATAAACATGAGTATGAATGTACTAAAGTGCAATTCGAAAGGTAATTTCGAATTGTGTCTTGAGTCAAAGAAATTTGATCAAGAATTCATAGCGTGATATTTGCAGATACCTTGACCTTCGTAGTCCTGGATGAGCGAATAGAGAGGAATAAGATCAAATCATATTTAATGTGATTTTGCTTATGACATTGCTATATATAGTACATAAAGCCGGAAAGTTTCCAAAGTGCTAAACTTTTATAAAGTTTTGCCACCGGCGTTAATGAGAAATTCTTAATAAGGATATTCTCATAAGAGCAGTTAATTAAGATTGTAATTGATCATATAAAGGTTTGGTAAAAGAACCTGATGGTGAGATTACAAAAAGGAAAAGACCAACAAGGTGGATTTTGTAAAGCTTCAAATAGTGTGTATAGAGAAGTTACTCGTATACATATTTGTGGTGGAATTATGAAATCAAATTTATTCTGATAAATGTTTTTCAAATGATAAATACTAAGTGTTTTGATTTTATCAAATCACGTGTATCTTATGAGTGGATTCTACAACAAAGATAGTTTATCTATCGAGGATAGTTGCGTCATTGATGTGAGACGTCATGATAAGCAAGTTATTGGATGAGTCATTACTCAGGTGAGGTTTCTATAAAGATGGTATGATAATATCAACCGGGTATTATTAATGCTACTACGGAACCGGAAAGGCCCATATCCAATTCCTAATATATCCGACTTACATAGTCAAGTTTGGCATGTGAGGTGATAAATAAAGTTTATGAACTTTGGTTGGATCAAAGTGCGGACACAGTTTCAGATCCGCATGCGAAAGCGTGAGTGGCACCTTAGTTCCATTTGGTGTCATGTCATCATGCTAACTAGAATCATTATTGTTTCTAGTGCAAGTGGGAGACTGTTGGAGATATGCCCTAGAGACAATAATAATTAAGTTTATTATTTATCTCCATGTTTATTATTAATGTTTGTATCTTTATGCTACAACTGTATTGGGTACTTGTATAGCAAATACAACGTATGCAAGAGGAAAACCTCCGATACACGTGTAGAGATACGAACGGAAAAAGAGTTCCTGGTCTTGTCTCTAAGACTAGCCTATCTTGTTGCTCGATGATCGTTTTCCTGATCATGGACTTTGTATAAGTCATTCAACTATAGGAGTGGATTATCGGAATGATAATCGCACTGAACCGACCCACCGTATGATCTTGCTATGAGACAAATCGTCAACGATGAAATAGCGATTGATCATCTATTTAGTTATCATTAGCTAGATCCCTATGCTATGAGAATATCTTGTGACCGCTTATTCGACATTCGAGTTTGATTTCCATCAAACGTCTTGCAGTAACATGGGACTATGATAGGTGGCTTTTGGGCTTGAACTAGAATTGTATTGGAACAGAGATCGTTCAAGAATGGCACTTACTCCTCCAGACGATGGAGAGATACATCCTCTAGGCCATCTCAAGTATTGTTGTTGTCACCCAATCGTCTGGCCAGACACAAGCGTGATTTATCACGGGACAACATATATAGGAATGAGAAAAGAGAATGATATTGGTACGAGAATAATATGTGTTATGTCAAAGGGTTTGATCACACTAGAGCACATTGTCTCAATCTCGAGATATCATTGGTATCGTGCACGTAAGGGGATTAAGCGTAATGGTTAACGCACAGGTTCTGTTGTTCATTCACAACACAAGGGTGCCAGTACGAATGCCTAACCCACTGCTGGTTATTGTTTGGTAAGCTCCCAAACAATACTTTGTGATTGCTGAACCTTTCGGGTCACACGCTTAAGCTGTAGGTCAATCTTTGATCGAGAGTAAAGATGTAGTTTTAGTGGGAATGAGATTGTGTCGGAGTAGCTCCGATGTCACTGGGACTTGTTCCGGTGAATTATAAGTTAGAGAGAATGCGGACATCTAATGTCCCGGGATGATAGGAATGGTTTCTATCATCAGCGGATTTAATCCGAGTGCTTATGAAGAAGGAAATATTGTTCCGATGTTTTGTCGGCGGATACTAGGTATCCCGGTTCATATAAATATGAGTTATATGATAAGTAATTAATTCCGGAATTTTCTGTAAAAGGAAATATTCATTTAGGAATTAATTAGACAAAACAATTAATTATTTATTTAATTAATATATTGGAAAATATAAATAAAGGATTTTATTTGGAGCCCAATAAAAGGGGCTGCCAAGTGGGCTCATGGGGCCCACAAGGCAGCCGCACCCACATGGTATGTGGGGAGGGGCCGAGTCTGAGTTGGGGGGGACTTCCCTCCCCGGCGGCAAGGGCGGCGACCTAGGGCGGGCCCCACATGGGGCGGCGGCCCAAGGTGGGCCCCACATGGCAGGAGGCGGGTGGGGAGGTGTCCAACTCCTCCCCCCACCCGAGTTGGAGTGGGGGAGGGTTTCCTCCCCCCTTCCTTGTAGGGAAAGGCAGGTTTGGAGGGAGGAGTCCTACTCCTCCCCCCAATCCGAGTTGGGGAAGGGGAGGGACTCCTCCCTCCCTTCCTTGGCCGGCCGGCCCTAAAGGGGAAGGGTTCGGCCCCTTCCCCAAGCACCTCCACCCCTTGGCCTCCTTTATAAGCAGCCCCAAGCCCCTAGGGTTTGACACACAAGTTTGCCTCCATGCAAGTTCTCTCTCTCTTGTAGATCTCATGTGTTGAGAATTAGATGTCTCTAATCTTCTCATATAGATCTAATCTAGTTATTAGATCTACCACCTAAACTACGCCGCAAGGCTGACTCTCTTCACCACGTGCTAGTAGCTAGGCGGTGAACGCACGGGGTGGGTTGACACGGTGTATGTGTGGATACCGCTAGAGCGGGATTTACGCAAGTAAGTTCCTTGGACAACGGAGCAACTTCATCAAGGTCTACATCAACGACGACGCGCGGCAACAATCTCACTTCCCGGCGTGGACGTGAGATTCTTCATCAGGCTTCACCGACATCTACTTCGACAAACACAAGATCTTCCGCAAGCGTGTTTGTAAGTATTCTGGATCATCGCATTATGGGGTGCAACGTACCTTCATAGAATAGATCTTGGCGGTAAGGTTACGGAAAATTTTAAAGTTTTACCCGCAACCAAACATGCATTGCTAACAATCGTCACCCTCCATAACAAGGTACCCAAGGCCGAGCAAGATGGTCCTCCTTCTGGCTTTAAACCGCTGGTGCCATTGCCCAGCATCACTCCATTTAACAGCAGGCTTGAGATGCCATTGCTGCTTGGGAGGTAAGAGGAGGCGCAGGAGTTGCTCAAGCCCATGAAGGGAAAGAAGCCGAAGATCGGTCACATCCCAAGATTAGGACTGCTAGGTGCTTCTACATGCAGGACGACCGGTATGATCTGCACATGCTACTCATCCCAAGGTCCTTTCATGACAGCTTGAAGGAGTGCCGCATGATCCCCCTTCCTTGTTGCATTGTGATTGGCTCCTACAACTTGTGCGACGAGCATCTTCAACTCCAGTACTACAATAACATCGACGAGATCATCATGGGGAGGAACTGGCCAGGTGTCGACTACAAGTACATGCTAGAGAAGGACGACGTACTAGTCTTCAAGCTCACCGCTACAGGCTTCAAGATGGAGAGCTACAAGAACATGGACTCGACACGAGGGGGTACACTTGTCCTAAGCACGACTAGTTCCAGTGTGCTTAGGTAGTGCATTTTGATCAGGGACATCTGGTGCCCCTGCTAGTCTTGGCCAGGGTCATGGGATGCCCCTGCTATCTGTTAACCCAGACTTAGAATGCCACGAATTTGTTTTGATCAGGGCGTGTGCGCTTCCCCTGTATGTTCATCAGGGTGTTTTTGCCCCTGGTGTCATCTACTTAAGTAGGTAGTTGTGTACTTGATCATCTACCGTGCTAGTATATATGGTAGTCGTATTGGTTATGCTTGTGACTATGTTAGGTTGATTGGTGCTTCTAATTGTTTGTTGTGTTAGGAGGTGGTAAGATCACCAGTTTTGAAACTGGTGAGCACATGACTAAACCTGCATGCAACCAAATAGATGTGTGTTGCATCTAAACAGCCAAAGACGAAGTATGCAGGCCACAAAACACGAAATGCGAAATAAATAGGCAAAAAAGAAAAAAAATGATATGCATGAACCAAACAGGCTGCACAATATGGCTCAGGCCACGTTTCTTTGGGACCAGGCCCGCTAGGGCCACGGAGACATGTTGCATCAACTACGCATGTAACCTTTAGCCAACAAAAGTACCACAATTCACAGATTTTTGCTAGAAACAAGCTCTAAAGGTGCGGAGAACATCATTACCGCCATGGATGAAACCCTCGAGGAAGATGGTGCGTAACACGGTCGTCGCTGCCCGCGCAGATGTAGCAGGTCTCTTTATGATAAACATATCCATTTTGCCCCCACCCCAAGATGAGTGCTCTCTCCTCCGACTTCCCTAGAGCCTTCGGTATCACAACCGAGACAACGACAAGTTCTCCACCCATATGGGGATGGAGCGACAAAAGTATGTGAAAGAACGAGGATGTCGCCTAGAGGGGGTGAATAGGCGTTTTAAAATAATTACGGTTTAGGCTTGAATAAAAGCGGAATAAAACTAGCGTTTAATTTATCAAGCACAAAACCTAAACAAGCTAGGTTCACCTATGTGCACCAACAACTTATGCTTAGCAAGATAACCACTAAGTGATAGCAAGATAGATAACTTCAAGCACGATGGCTATCAGAAAGGTAAATGCATAAGTAAATGTTTTGGGTAAAGAAGTAACCGCAAAGTGGACACGGGGAGATGTTTCCTGTAGTTCCTTCCCAATGGAAGTACGTCGACGTTGGAGGAGTGTGGAGCCACCTAGGCGCTCCAATAGCACGGATGTGCTAACTCTATTCTCAGTGAGCTTCACCCTCGAGGGATTGGCTCGTTTCACTATGCGGTCGACTTGAGGGCGTTGACCAAATCAATACACAAAGGTCGAGGAACTCCACAATGAGTTGGAGCCTCCCAACAATGTCTGGGAGCTTAGCAACAAGATAAAGCTCTGAAACTCACAAAGGCCTCCTAGGGTTACAACTAACCCACGAGGCAACAAGATCCACAAAGAGTAATAAGCTTCTCAAACTTCACCTCCACGTATCACCATGGAGAACTCAAACTGATGCACCTAATGCAATGGCAAGAACACAAGAAGTACTCAAAGTTCTTCACTCTCAAATCTCACCAAAGTAACTAATACTATGGAGGAAGATGGGAGGATGAGCAAGGAAGCAACAAATGAATCCCAAGATTTGGATCCAATATGCTCCCCTCACTTAGAGGAGAGATTGATTGGTGAAAAAGTAGATCTAGATCTCCTCTCTCTTTTACTCAAAAAGGAGCAAGAATCATTGGAGGGATTGAGAGATCTCAAAGATTTGGAGGTCAACAATGGAGGAGGAGAGAGAGCACCAAAACTTGGGAACCATTGGGGAAGAAGACCCCTTAAATAGGTCCCTGATACGTGCATTTTATATCATCATTTATGCAACCTTTAGTAGCATATTAGAATGTTATATGCACTGTTATATCAATGTTTTTACATGTTTTAGATGATTTGGGACTTTCATACAAAGTCCCTATTTTTGGTATTTAATTTCTGGGAGGCAGAAAACCCCATTTCTTGTTTTTATTGTTTCAGGAGTTTCAGGAACCCAAAAATAAAAGGAAAAATACCACAGAGGTTTTTCATCGGAAGGCAGAGGAAAGAAGACCGAAGAGAGGAGAGCCACGAGGGCCAAAAGGGGGTGGCCCACGCGGCCCATGTACCTGGCCGTGGGGCCCACCAAAATCGCCTCGGGCACCTCCTCGCCTGGGGCTTTTTAGCGACGCCTTCGTCTCGCCCGAAAATACGCCCTAATTTTCCAAGTCCATCCGAGGTCGCGGCGGCGGCGAAACTTGATTCCCTCCGAGGGGGATCAGATCCTGCTGCTCGGAGCTCCGGAGAGGGGAAATCATCGTCATCGTCATCACCTCTCCTCCTTGGCGTGGGAGGAGGCCTCTACATCATCACCCCCATCAAGACCAGCACCATCTCCATCATCATCTCCGTGATCCACTCCGTTCCCCTCAGTTTGAGAGTTGCTATACCCTAGATACTTGTCTTGTGCTACTATTCATGTTTGTGATTGAGTACTTGTCATTATTTGGTGGTGAAGTTATAATTTCAGATTGTGTTGTACCACTTATGCCACTGATTATGATCATGTTTGCACGTTGTGAGTAGTTCCCGTATGTTCCTGAGGGCATAGGATGAATTGGCAATGATTTATATATACATGTGTTGGTATTTTGTCAAGAGTTTATCTTTTATGTGATTCTATGATGGTGTTGTGCGAACGTCGACTGCACAACACTTCACCTATATGGGCTCATAGGAGAACACCGTAGTATAATGAATTGAGGAGACTTGGGAGGACAGTAAACCTGAGACCGAGTCATGAAGTTATATTATGAGGGTATTAGTATCGGGGACCTTAGAGTGTAATGCTATGGTGGGACTTTATGTCTTAATAATTCTTGTGCAGTCATTTACTTGGCCACATGATCCATCATAAGGGTTGTAGTTTATTTATTTAGCTATACCTAATTATGGCTCCGTCCAAAGAAGATTAAAACTTGACAAGATATTCAACGTGTTGTTTAATAAATCTCTATGCCTAGCATCATCCATGCCGCCCTCGGGAACGTTTTCCACATATAAGTTACACATCACTTGAGCTTGTCCTCTTGCCACATAAGAGGATTGGGCTTTCTCTCTTTGAGAGCTTTCACTTGCTATTGTTACTTGCTGCATTGCAATTATACAACCGAAAATACCAAAAACACTTGCATCTTTTATTGTTTTATTTATCAATCTTACTAACCAATACCTTCAGCTCCTCGTGGGTTCGACAACCTTTTCTAATTGAAAGGTACTACAATTGATCTCCTGCACTTGGGAGTCATCAAGATACTTTTCTGGCGCCGTTGCCGGGGAGCGTAGCGCTATTGGTAAGAAGTTTGGTAAGGAAACTTGAAAGCTGTTTTATTGTTGTTATCTCATTGTACTATGGCATTTATGAATCGTTCTCGCTGCATCTTGCTCTATATGAAAGTGCTTATGCCACTACTGCAAAGTGGTTGAAACTACTGTGCTGAGATACCTAAAGTGGGATATAAAATTCCCATGGGTCATGTTAAAAGAGTTATGAAAAATCCATTTACAGGGATGGAACTAAGTCTGCACGTGAACACATGGAGTTAATTGAAGACATATGTGGTTATTTAGACTTCCTGGTATTTCTGAGGATCAGGTAAAAAGGAAGTTACTATATTTGTCTTTATCTGGTAATGCTCGTGATTGGTACAGGTCTCTGGATGAAGAAGTATGAATGGAATATCTTGAGGAAGGTTTTCTTTCTTAAATATTTTACTCCTAAAGAAGCTTATGAGAACCGCTGCTATATATTCAATTTCTGGCCACATCTGGGAGAGAGTATTACTCAAGCTTGGGGGAGGTTAAAGGAACTCCTTCGCAAGAATCCTTGTCATGATCTTACAAGGAAACTTATATTGATAAACTTTTATGTGAGGCTACCTATGAAGCACAAGGAGATTCTGGATAATTCATCTGGTGGAAGTTTTACTAATAATACTGAAGAAGAAGCATGGAATTTATTGGAGACTATTTCTGAAAATACTAGACATTGGGATCTTGATAAAGGTAATGAGCCTATTTTGATTATGGATATTCATGTGTAGAGAATTTCTCTACTTCTATCTGTTTAAAAATGAGTGATACTTTTCTTGATCCTTATGTTATAATTGAAATAGCTAAATTTTGCTGAGCATATCTGTGTTCCAAAAGTGGTTTGAAGTTTATGTTGAACCTGTTAAACAATCTATTGTTGTTCCTAAAGTTATTAAACAGGTTGAACCGTGTCATCTGTGACAATTGAGGAGTATGTTGAACCACCTCCTATCCAAACCAAGTTAAGAGAATTTACTTATTGCTGTTACTAACAAAGTAATAGAAAGTGTTCTCAGCCTTATGAACAGGTGGAAGTCAACACTCAAATTTCTGTATCAAGCAACTTAATGAAGAAGACCCTGTTGATGTTTATCTATGTGAAGATGCTACTAAAGTCATCAAAGGTAATTCGGCCAAGTTGGGAAACCTGTTATATCATGCTCTATTGGGACTTCAAGTTATCATGGTTATGTGATATTGGAGCAAGTATTAGTGTCATTCCATATTCTCTTTATCTTGAAATCAAGCCTGATATTGATCCTATTGTTATGGAAGAGACAGGTATGACAATTCAACTTGCTAATAAAGATATATTAGTCCATTTGGAATTGTTAGAGATGTTGAAGTATTGGTTGGCAAAATAAAATATCCTGCTGATTTTATTGTGCTTGGTTGTCCTCAAGATTCATTTTGTCCTATCATTTTTGGTAGACCTTTCTTCATACTGTTGGTGCTGAAATTAATTTGCTAAAGAGAAAGTGTTTATTAAATGTGCTGGTGAAAACTTGAATTCAACTTTTCTAAATTTGCTGATAAACATGTTGAAAGAGCCAATTTTGAAGATATAATTGAAACTCTTGCTCATATAGCTGTAGCTTCAACAGATGTTGTAGAACGTTATATGCTTAATCAAGATGAACCATTTAATGATGAGGAAAAAGAGGCTTTGGAACAAATATTATGGCAACAACCACCACAATTACAATTGCATATCCCACCTGATAATTTAGGAGTGCTACCACCACCTAAAGGGGATCCTAGTTTTGAATTAAAACCTTTGCCTGCAAATCTGAAATATGCATATTTGGATGAGAAGAGCATATATCCTGTCATTATTAGTGCTAACCTTTCAGCTGAAGAAGAAGAGAAATTACTTGATGTGCTAAAAGCTCACCGACCAGCCATTGGATACTCTCTTGATGATCTTAAAGGTATAAGCCCAGCTCTATGTATGCATAAAATTAATTTGGAGGAGGATGCAAAACCTGTTGTTGATTATCAACGCCGTCTCCATCCAAAAATGAAAGAAGTGGTAAGAAAGAGGTAATAAGACTTATTGAAGCTGGTATCATTTATCCTATAGCTGATAGTAAGTGGGTTAGTCCTGTTCATTGTGTTCCTAAAAAGGGTGGAATGACTGTTGTTCCAAATGATGAGGATGAACTTGTGGCTCAACGTACTGTTGTTGGTTATAGGATGTGTATTGATTTCAGAAAATTAAAAAAGCAACTCGAAAAGATCATTATTGCCATTTATTGATCAAATGTTAGAAAGGTTATCTAAACACTCTCACTTTTGCTATCTAGATGGTTATTCAGGTTTCTCACAAATTCCTGTCCATAAGGATGATCAAGAAAAGACCACTTTTACTTGCCCATATGGTACATTTGCTTATAGGAGAATGCCATTCGGTTTGTGTAATGCTCCTGCTACTTTTCAAAGATGCATGAATGCTATATTTGCTGATTATATTGAAAAGATAATGGAAGTTTTATGGATGATTTTTCTGTGTATGGTACTTCCTTCGATAATTGCTTGTTCAACCTTAACAAAGTTTTGCAGCGTTGTGAAGACCAACACTTAGTTCTTAATTGGGAGAAGTGTCACTTCATGGTTACTGAAGGTATTGTCTTGGGCATAAGATTTCTGGAAAGGAATAGAAGTTGATCCAGCAAAGATAGAAGCTATTGAAAAGCTACCATACCCAAGGGACATCAAAGGTATAAGAAGTTTTCTTGGGCATGCAGGTTTTTACCGTAGGTTTATTAAAGATTTCTCCAAAATATCAAAACCTCTAACCAATCTTTTGCAAAAGGATGTTCCTTTCTCTTTTAATGATGATTGCATTGAGTCCTTTAATATTTTGAAGAATGCTTTAATAAGTGCTCCTATTATTCAACCTCCTGATTGGAAATTGCCTTTTGAAATTATGTGTGATGCTAGTGATTATGCAGTTGGGGCTGTTTTGGGCCAACGTGTTGATAAGAAACTGAATGTTATTTATTATGCTAGTAGAACACTTGATGCTGCTCAAAGAATTATGCTACAACTGAAAAGAATTTTTAGCAGTATTTTGCTTGTGACAAGTTTAGACCTTATATTACTGATTCAAAAGTCACATTGCATACTGATCATTCTGCTATTAAATACTTGATGCATAAGAAAGATGCTAAGCCTAGATTAATAAGATGGGTACTTTTATTGCAAGAATTTGATTTACACATTGTTGATAGGAAAGGGGAAGATAATCAAGTAGCTGATCATCTTCTAGAATGGAAAATATACCTGATGATCCTATTCCTATTAATGATAGCTTTGTTAATGAACAACTTGCAATGTTAATGTTTCTAGTGCTAAAGTTGCATCTCCATGGTTTGCCAACTATGCAAATTTTATTGTTGGTAAAGTTTTACCTCCACACTTCACTTTCAACAAAGAAAGAAATTCTTTTATGATCTTAGACATTATTTTTGGGATGATCCTTTCCTTTATAAGAAAAGTGTGGATGGTATTATTAGACGTTGTGTACCTGAGCATGAACAACAGGCTATTATAAGAGATTGTCATGACAGTCCCTATGGAGGGCATCATGCAGGAGATCGCACAGGAGCAAAGGTATTACAATCTGGTTTTATTGGCCTACTTTATTTAAGGATTGTGCTGAATATGTTAAATCTTGTGATAAATGTCAAAGAGTAGGAAATATTGGTAGGAGAAATGAAATGCCTATGAATTATTCATTGCCACTTGAGCCATTTGATGTGTGGGGTTTTGACTTTATGGGACCTTTCCCAGAATCAAAGACAAAGCATACTCACATTTTGGTTGCAGTGATATGTTACAAAGTGGGTGGAAGCAATTCCAACCAAAAGTGCAGATCATGCCACAGCAATGAAGATGCTCAAGGACATCATTTTCCCCAGGTTTGGTGTTCCTAGGTTTTTAATTACTGATGGTGGTTCTCATTTCTTGCATGGTGTTCTTAGAAAAACTTTGGCAAAATATGATGTTAACCATAGAATTGCATCTCCATCATCCTCAAACAAGTGGACAAGTTGAATTAAGTAATAGGGAAATTAAACTCATTTTGGAAAAGACAGTGAATAAGTCTAGGTCTGATTGGCCAACTAAAATTAATGATGCATTATGGGCTTATAGAACTGCTTTTAAAAATCCTATGGGAATGTCTCCTTATAAAATGGTTTATGGAAAGCTTGTCATTTTGTTGAGTTAGAACATAATGCTAGATGGGCTGTTAAACAATTGAACTTTGATTTTAAAACTGCTGGAGAAAAGAGAATTCTTGATTTAAACCTACTAGATGAATGGAGGAATGAAGCTATGAAATGCTAAAATGTTTAAAGAAAAAGTTAAAATTTGGCATGACAAGAAAATTAAGAAGGAATTCAAAGTAGGTGATCAAGTTTTGCTATACAACTCTCGCTTTAAGTTTTCCTGTCATGCCAAATTTTAACTTTTTCTTTAAATTCCTTCTTGATCACTGAAATATCATGTCTATGTCAAGTTGAATACTGAAATATCATGTCTATGTCATTTATGATCTTGCATGCTCTCCGTTCATTGGATCCCAGCAAACACAACATGTAGCATTACAATAAGATGATCTTGATCATGATAGGCATCTCACAAGATCTAAACATGATGGCACAAGAGGAGACGACAACCATCTAGCTACTGCTATGGACTCATAGTCCAAGTATGAACTACTCACACATCACTCCGGAGGCAGGCATGGCGATGTAGAGCCCTCCGGTGATGATTCCCCTCTCCGGCAGGGTGCCGGGAAGAGCTTCAGAACCCTCCTCAGTTAGGGTTGACGGCGGCGACGGCTCTGGAACTTTTCGTGGTTTTTTTACTCGGGTGTTTAGGTTTTCCCGCGTCGGTGGAGGCCCGTGGCCTCCTCACCACGTGACGGCGCGGCAGAAGGTGGGACCGCGCCACCATATGGTGAGGACGGCCCACGGCCCCCCTTCGTCTCTCCTTCGGACTCCGTGTACGTGTCAGAAAAATATGGACTTTGGCTTTTGTTTCGTCCAATTCTGAGAATATTTCCAGAATAACTTTTCTGAAACCAAAAACAGCAGAAAACAGAAACTGGCACTGTGGCATCTAGTTAATAGGTTAGTCCCAGAAAATGCATAAAAATGATATAAATTGTATTCAAAACATGTAACAATTGGTATAATATAAGCATGGAACATCAGAAATTACGGATACGTTGGAGACGTATCAAGCATCCCCAAGCTTAGTTCTACTCGTCCTCGAGTAGTAAAATGATAACAACAAAATAATTTCTGAGGAGACATGCTATCACACAATCTTGATCAAATAATATTGCAAGGGTCATGTCATGAATGAAGTGACTCAAAGCAATGGTCCATAGTTTGCTAACAAATAGATAAAGAGTAAACAATTGAATCATATAAGCAGAAACTTTTCATGAATAGTACTTTCAAGACAAGCATCAAAAAGTTTTGCATAAGAGTTAACTCATAAAGCAATAGATTCTAAATAAAAGGCATTGAAGCAACACATAGAAAGATTTAAGTTTTAGCAGTTGCTTTCAACTTTCAACATATATATCTCATGGATATTGTCAACACAAAGTAATATAACAAGTGCAATAAGTAAGCATATAAGAATTGATGCACACAAAGTTGACACAAGTGTTTGCTTCTGAGATAGAAAGAAGTAGGTAAACTGACTCAACATAAAGTAAAAGAAAGGCCCTTCGCAGAGGGAAGCAGGGATTAAATCATGTGCTAGAGCTTTTTAGGTTTTTGAAATCATATAGAGAGCATAAAGTAAGTTTTTGAGAGGTGTTTGTTGTTGTCAACGAATGACAGTGGGCACTCTATCCCCCTTGTCACCCAGAGTTTCAAGAGCGGCTCCCATGAAGGACGTTATTTCTACCAAAGGGTAGATCATCCCTCTTCTCTTTTGTTTACACATGCATATTTATAAATTGGTATGACACTCCTCCCAACCTTTGCTTAACAAGCCATGGCTAACCGAATCCTCGGGTGCGTTCCAACAATCACATACCATGGAGGAGTGCCTATTTGATATTTCTTAACATTTTGAAAATTGCTTCTGATAAATCATTGGCAAACATGTGAAGAGAATTAAGCAATTATAGTTGTAATTAATTGGGACTGGGCACCCCATTTGCTAGCTCTTTTTGCAAAGTTATTGGATAAGCGGATGTATATACCACTAGTCCATTGGTGAAAGTCTGTCATGAGTAAATGACAAGGTGATAGAGAAAACGCCACATACTTCCTCATGAGCTATAAAACATTGACACAAATAAGGAGTAATAAAGTTTTGAATAGTTTAAAGGTAGCACATGAAGTATTTACTTGTAATGGCAGGAAATACCACATAATTGGTAGTTATGGTGGACACAAATGGCATGGGTTTTGGCTCAAGGTTTGGATGCACGAGAAGCATTCCCTCTCAGTACAGAGTTTAGGCTAGCAAGGTTGTTCGAAGCAAACACAGGATATCAACCGGTACAGCAAGACTTACATAAAAACATATTGCAAGCATTATAAGACTCTACACTGTCTTCCTTGTTACTCAAACACTTTTACCAGAAAATATCTAGACCTTAGAGATACCAAACATGCAAACCAAATGTCAACAAGCTCTAGAGTAGTTCTCCACTAATAGGTTTTAACTACATGATGCAAGAGCTTAAACATGATCTACTTGAGAGCTCAAAACAATTGCAAAGCATCAATTTATCCAAGACAATGATCTACAAGAATGAGTATGTCTTTTCAATATACCATCTACCACATGTAGCATTTTCTGTTTCCAACCAAATACCAATCAACTTATTTCAACATAAACTATCCAAATAATACAACAATGAAACAAGAGAGTACTTCTCTACAAGAACTAATAGCTCTGAACAAGAGATGCATGAAAAACAGGAGCTAAAAGCATTGCAGTAGCTAGTCAAGAATACTCAACAAGTATAAGTGAAGAATATGAGTATTCACATGAAAAAGCGGAGCGTGTCTCTCTCCCACACAAGAATGCTAGGATCCAATTTATTCAGAAAAAAGAAAACAACAAAGCAAAAAATAAAAGCACACGGACACTCCAAGTAAAGCACATAAGATGTGAAAGAATTAAAATATAGTTTCACTAGAGATGACCTGATAAGTTGTTGATGAAAAAGGGGATGCCTTGGGCATCCCCAAGCTTAGATGCTTGAGTCTTCTTGAAATATGCTTGGGTGCACCACGGGGTCATCCCCAAGCTTAGGCTTTTCACTCTTCTTGATCATATCATATCATCCTCCTCTCTTGATCCTTGAAAACTTCCTTCACACCAAACTCAGAGTAATTCTCATTAGAGGGTTAGTGCATAATCAAAAATTCACATATTCTGCAATGACACAATCATCACCAATACTTCTGGACATTAGCTACAGCCACTGATGTTTTGTGGAGCAAAGAAATACACTCAAACACAGTAAAAGAGAGAATGCAAAATAAAAGGCAGAATCTGTCAAAAACAGAACATTCTGTAAAGACGAATTTTTTCGAGGCACTTAAGTTGCTCAGATGCGAAAAGTCAAAACTAATGAAAGTTGCGTACATATATGAGGATCCCGATTGAATTGTTTTAGAATTTTTAGATTTTCCTGGAGTGCATACAACTCAAAACGGTGGACAGCAAAAATCTGTCTCTGCACAGAAATCTAAATCTAGCATCAACTTTCTATTAGAGGCTTTACTTGGCACAACAATGCAATAAAATAAAGATACAAATGAGTTGTTACAGAAGTAAGCAAACTCCAAGACTCAAAGAAAAAGAAAAATTACAGAAATAAAAACATGGGTTGTCTCCCATAAGCGCTTTTCTTTAACGCCTTTCAGCTAGGCGCAGAAAGTAAAAATCAAGTGTTTCCAAGTGAAGAAGCATCCAAATCATAACTTGTTCTAATAATAGAGTCAAAAGGTAACTTCATTCTCTTTCTAGGGAAGTGTTCCATACATTTCTTGAGTGGGAATTGGTACCTTATATTTCCTTCTTTCATATCAATAATGGCACCAACAGTTCTAAGAAAAGGTCTGTGGCGCCCCGACCCGACTGCTATACAGTGATACTGTGTCTCCGGTTATCCGATACCAGCAGGCACACTATCAAAGCATAAGAGAGAGATCAAGACTTGTGGAACAACTGGCACATCGCAGACTCTACGACACAAATCATATAGTTCAACTCTTATAATAGAGAAAGATAGCAAATGACAACCAGAGGTCACAGACCCAACATTACATCAAGCAGAAGCGAAATTAGGTTGTTCTAAAC
Organism: Poa pratensis; assembly: GCA_947311845.1. Lineage (NCBI taxonomy): Eukaryota > Viridiplantae > Streptophyta > Magnoliopsida > Poales > Poaceae > Poa > Poa pratensis. The sequence continues at coordinate 72,540,550 of CAMZMU010000041.1, forward strand.
AACAAAATCCAACATATGGCCTAAGAGGCCTACAGATAAACATCACAACGCCAGCTGTTCCAGGATGTCCCAAGCTGCCACCTGGGAACCCCAGACTACTCGTCGACGTCCACAAAGAACCCACCTTCGAGGTCGGTGAAGTCCTCTCCTGAAAATAAGCAAACGACGTTGAGTTCGACGAACTCGCAAGATTAAGAGCTAATATATGCTCGATGATTGGCTTTCAAAGGTTTTATGGCTGTTTTGCATAAAGCTGATTTTATTTATGAAAACCATAACTCGAAGGCATCGTCTAATCAGAATACTTTTTCAAAAGAGGTAAGGAGTAACTCTTGCTTTCATCACTTTTCTCAACATCAACCACTGTACCTGTTCATCCAAGGCACCTCCCCGAATCACCCTCGAGGAAGCTCACCTTGCATTTGTGAGTGGTACCTCTAGTACCCAGTTTTTAATCATTCCGTTAGAGTTATTCTATGATCTTACCTTCACTTCCCAAGTCGTCCATAACCGCGGACACGGCTTTTCGAAAAGATTTAACCCTGCAGGGGTGTACAAATGTTTGCCACGCGTACCGTCCGGCCCATTACCTGATCATTAGCTCTCTTCCTTGGAGAGCCGGCTAGGTGGGAGCGGTGTCGACTTCTCCCTCGTTAAGGACTAACCCAGGATCATCAGTGAGGACGAAGCACGGATCATCGACACCGTGCCCCGTGGCCACTCATTCTCCTAACACCACAATCCTCATCTCAGCTCATCCCACCATCATCACGCACGCGCAAATGGAAGCCCGAACTAGAGGACCCTGGCTAGCCCTGCTCGAGTTATTTAGTCTATGAGGGTTCCTGCAAATGCATAGGCCTCACGCATGGTTGCACGCTCAGTCTTGGTTCAAGAGGTATAGAACTCGCACCTAGGCGGCGAGAACGAGACAAAGCACCACAACCACAGTGGCCTCTCATCCCCACCTTTAAGCATTTTATTATCCGTCACCACAATTCTCCACCATCATTCTCATTTCATCACCTGTTTCCAACATAAACCATCCACCATATAGCTATGCAATTAACTAAGCATGGCTAAGCAACAACATAACATAGTAAGTATCTCGGCAACATACAACACTATGGATAATAGGAGGGAAACAGGTAAAAGGCATAGGGAACTTAATGCAACTATAGGATACTCTAATCCAAGAAAATTGACATTTAGAACCGCATGCAATATTATAGTGGAGAAAATATTTGCGGAAACATAGGATAAGATATGCTCAGAGGGGGGATTACGCTTGCCTTGCTCAACGTGCGGGTAGTACGGATCTTCGGGGTATTGTGGAGTAACCCCGGCTGCTTGATCTATCGAGGCATAGCAACGGAAGAACAATCAATCACCACACAAACTTTAGCAAAGGCAATGCACAAACACATGATGACATGTCAATTTAAATCCCCGGGAGGAGGATGATTCAACTATTCAATTTAAACGGAGTTTGGGTGCTTAGTGGGGACACACCTCGAATACACCGTGGAGTTAAGTAAGGAATCATCTTTACTTGTTGATTAACGTAGTTGAGACCCTAGGATTTAACTTGTAAATGATATGACATGATCATGTGAGAGATGCAATTTTAGGTGGTTAACATTCTTGCAACAATTATAAAGCAACGGAAAAAGAATTGGTGTTAAAACAAGTTTCAGAGAGCATCCGGTTTGAAATCCGGAATTTTCTGGGATGATTCCGGGTTCATTCCGGGTTTTATACCGGGTCTGGCACCGGGTTTAATTCCGGGTCATTTCCGGGTATGATCCGGGCGAAAATGGTCGAGTCCAGTACCGTTTTGCTTAACCCGGTATAGATTCCGGACCATTCCGGGTCTGGTACCGGGTGATTCTGGGTTCAGTTCCGGAAATTTCCGGGTTGGACACCGGATTTGTCAACGCGACCAAAACGAAATAGAGCTACGGGGATTCGACGAACTAGAGGGATAGGGAGGGAATGTAGGGGTCCAGAAGCACGGCATGCTCACCCTGAACTCGTGGGGGTGCTTGGAAGGACCGGAGATGGACGGAGACGGCCGGAATCGTCCGGGAGAGCTCCGGCGGTGGTTTGCGGAGAACTTGACGGTGAGCTCGATTGTGGGCTTCCCAACTCGATTCCTTCGGTGGGGTGGTAGAGGACGTCGAGGCGGAGCTATTGGTGGTCTTGGTTTTGCTCGGGGAGCTCAATCGACGGCGGGGAGCACGGCCATGGGAGCTAGCTTTGGAGCTCTTTGGGGAGAAAAAAATGGAGAGGAGAGTGAGGATGGAGGGAGTGGGCTGGTTGGGGGGTTTCTCTCCTTTTCTTTAGTTTCCCTTTTTACACAGAACCCCCTGCACTTTTGTTTCCACTCGAATGTAATTTGTTTAGCGATTTCATAACGGATGCCATGATGCAAATAACACAAAAGCGAAAATTTTAAACAGGTTTTCAGGTTCTCAACTTTGGGGCTGTTACAATTCTACCCTCCTTACAGGAATCTCGTCCCGAGATTCTAGGGTTGCGGAAAGAAACGGGATACTCTTCACGAAGACTAGACTCTCGTTCCCAAGTTGCTTCTTCCTCGGAATGATGAGACCACTGAACTTTGAGGAACTTGGTAGTCTTGTTCGGTCTTCTTTCAGCTTCATCCAAGACACGGATAGGATGCTCGCGATAAGTAAGATCTTCTTGAGATCCAGCTCCTCATGATTAACCCATGGATAGGATCCTTGAAACACCGGCGAAGTTGAGACATGAAACACATCATGCACATTGGGAATTTGACCGGTAACTCCAATTGATAAGAAAGATCTCCTCGCTTGCCCAGAACGGTGAAAGGACCAACATAGCGAGGTGCCAATTTCCCTTTGATTCCGAAGCGGCGAACGCCACGAAGGGGAGAGACACGGAGATAAGCTTTATCACCAATTTTATAGTGAATTTCCTGATGGTGCTTATCATAGTAGCTCTTCTGCCTAGACTGAGCAATCTTCAGATTTTCCCTTATTCTAACCTTCTCCTCAGCTTCATTGATGATATCTGGACCAAAGAGTGCCCTCTCTCCGGTCTCAGACCAATTTAGAGGAGTACGGCATTTTCTTCCATAGAGAACCTCAAATGGAGCCATGCCCAGACTAGCTTGATAGCTATTGTTGTAGGAGAACTCCGCGAAAGGGAGATACTTTTCCCAATCCTTACCGAAAGAGATTACACATGCCCTAAGCATGTCTTCCAAAACTTGGTTCACTCTCTCGGTCTGACCATCAGTTTGGGGATGGAAAGCGGTGCTGAAGTTAAGACGAGTTCCCATAGCAGTTTGGAAACTAGTCCAAAACTTGGAGGTGAATAGGCTTCCACGATCAGAAATTATCTTCTTGGGAATGCCGTGAAGGACGACGATACGAGAGGTATACAGGTCTGCCAACTTGGCAGCAGTAACGTCCACTCGAACAGGGAGGAAGTGAGCCACTTTGGATAGTCGATCAATGATGACCCAGATGGCATCATGCCCTTTTGGAGACTTCGGAAGACCAGTAATGAAATCCATACCAATTTCATCCCATTTCCACTCGGGAATAGCAATAGGGTGAAGAGTACCGGCAGGTCTTTGATGTTCAGCCTTTACCCGTCGACAGGTGTCACATTCAGCAACATACCTAGCAATTTCCCGTTTCATACGGGTCCACCAGAATAGTGGTCGAAGGTCTTGGTACATTTTGGTACTACCGGGATGAATAGAGAGAGGAGATTCATGAGCTTCTTGGAGGATCAACTCCCTCAATTTTCGTTTCTTTGGCACCACCAAGCGGTCACCAAAATAAACCACTCCAGATTCATTGACAGAGAAACATTTGGCCTTCCCGCTGGCAATGTTCTCCTTGATTTTTAGAATACCCTTGTCACGCTTCTGAGCATCCTTAATCTGGTCCACAAGAGTAGATTTGATCTCCAGATTTGCAAGGTAGCCGGAAGGAACAATTTCCAGGTTCAAACGGGCGAACTCTTTATAAAGGGCAGGTTGGGCCTTTTCAATCATCAGATTGTTGCAATAAGACTTCCGACTTAGCGCGTCAGCCACGACGTTTGCTTTGCCGGGTTGATAATTCAGACTCACATTGTAGTCCGTGATTAACTCCAACCAACGCCTTTGCCTGAGATTTAAATCCGGCTGGGTGAAGAGGTACTTCAGACTCTTGTGATCCGAGAAGATCTCGCAACGGTTACCAAACAAGTATGGTCTCCATTGCTTCAAAGCATAGACCACTGCGGCAAGCTCTAGATCATGAGTTGGGTAGTTGTGCTCATGCGGCTTTAGTTGGCGAGAAGCATAGCCACCACATGGCCATCTTGCATTAGCACACAGCCCAAACCTTGAAGAGAGGCGTCACAGAAGACGACGAAATCCTTGCTCGTGTCCGGCAGGACAAGCACAGGAGCGGATGTGAGCTTGGCTTTCAGTGTTTGGAAACTCTCTTCAGCTTCGGCCGACCATACAAACTTTTTATCCTTCTTGAGAAGGTCAGTCAATGCCTTGGCTATTTTGGAGAAAGCTTCGATGAATCGGCGGTAGTAACCCGCCAATCCGAGAAAGCTACGAATGTCCTTGACTGACATTGGAGTTTTCCAGTCTAGAATAGCTTGAATTTTGTCGGGGATGACTTCCACACCATTGGCAGATATTACATGTCCAAGGAAGACAAGTTTATCCAACCAAAACTCACACTTGGAGAACTTGGCATAGAGACGGTGTTCCGAAGCCGTGTCAGAACCAACCGAAGGTGTTCATCATGCTCTTCGTCGGTTTTAGAATAGATGAGGATGTCATCGATGTAAATGACGACAAACTTATCAAGATAATCCATGAAAATGGAATTCATGAGCCTCATGAAGTAGCTGGAGCATTTGTGAGACCAAAGGACATGACGGTATACTCATATGAGCCATAGCGAGTAACAAATGCCGTCTTTGGGATATCCTCCTTTCTGATCTTTATTTGATGGTACCCAGACCTCAGATCCATCTTGGAGAATACTCTTGCACCAGCTAACTGATCCAACAGATCATTGATGCGAGGAATAGGGTACTTGTTCTTGATTGTCACCGCATTCAACGGTCTATAGTCAGAGACAAGACGAGGCACGGTAGAATCTCTTTCCTGACAAAGAGTACCGGACAACCCCATGGTGAACTGCTAGGCTGGATGAACTCCTTAGCTAACAGCTGATCAATTTGCTCCTTCAACAGAGCCAACTCTTCCACCGGCATGCGATAGGGCTTCTTGGAAATTGGGCAGTACCGGGAAGCAAGTCTATGACAAACTCCACACTTCGATCAGGTGGCATGCCAGGCAATTCTTCTGGGAACACATCCGGGAAGTCACACACCACGTGTATGTCCTGGATTTCAGGAGGGGACAAGCCTTCCATGAAACATAGGGTGATCTCCGGGGAGAGGGGATTGTCTGATGATGGAGGTCCTGAATATGTAGCCCAAAACTGCACATCGTAACCGGAAGGGTGGGTCACGGTGATGGACTTAGCAGCACAGTCGAGATTAGCATGGTATCTTGCTAACCAGTCCATGCCCAGTATGGCATCAAGGCCCTTCGACCTCAAGGCTATCAACGGGAAAGGGAAGGACAGGGATGCTATGATAATCTGGACCTCAGGAGTAACGCCATCGGTTTGCCATTTAGAGCCAGGAGTGGAGATCTCCAAGGTCGTCTCATTTTCTCGAACGGTATTTTGTGCTCTTTTGCAAACGCTATGGATATGAATGAATGCGATGCTCCAGAGTCAAACAAAACCGTAGCTGTATTGCCGTTGATTCGTAACTCACCCATGAGAACGCCGGGATCATCTTCAGCTTCTTCAATAGAGACGTGGTTCAGGCGACCACGCACAAAGGTCCAGCCTTGCCAGTTGGAGTGGCAGGGGCTCGTGCAGGAGTTATCGCGAGAGGGGTCTTCTGGGGGCACTCCCTGGAGTAGTGACCAGCCTGGCCACAGGTGTAGCAAGTGACTCCAGGTGGAGCAGGTAGCATAGGACGGTACCCACTTCCGCCTATCCCAAGTGTCGAAGTAGTGGGGTGCGGAGGAGGTGGCCTATATCCTGCTGCCCTCGGCATGAAGGGAGCACGAGGTACGGCGCTGTAGGGAACAAAGACCCTGCGCTTCTTGCTCTCAGAACCCGAGGAACTCTGGTGGTCCCCATGTGCGGGCCTCTTGGAAGCTTCAAGTTCCTTTCTTCCTTGCTCAAGAGTGAAAGCCTGATTGAACAGCTCCTGATAGGTCTGGAACCTGAAGGGCAAAGCTCATAGCGGAGCTGCGGATTCAGACCCTTGCGGAACAGCTCTTGCTTGTCAGCATCATTGGTCACGTCCCTTGGGGCGTAACGAGAAGATGGTTGAACTCACGACCATAAGTGCGGAGGTCCATCCGTCCCTGTTGCAATCCAGGAACTCCCTCCTCTTCAAGTCCATGATAGGCTGGGGAATGTACTCCGCACGAAGGCAGTGCGAAATCAGCCCAGGTGAAGACATGGTTGGCTGGAAACAAAGCCACATGGCTTCCCACCAACAGCCAGCAGCACCAACCAAGAGATAGGTGGCAAAGTTGACTTGCTCAGCCAATGGGACATGCAGCGCGGAGAACTTGCGCTCCAAAGCACGAAGCCAATCATCAGCTTCCAGTGGCTCCTTAGCATCAGCAAAGGTGGGTGGCTGTGAGCGCAGAAACTCGGTGAGAGTGTTGCACTCGTTCCTCCGTGCATTCTGCTGCACCAACTGCTCAAGCAAGCGCTCATTGCGCCCACGGTTCTCCTCAATGGCCATCAAGACTTGAGCCATGGTGGTGGCGGCAGATCATCCTCATCATCATTGTGGTTACCGCGACCACCACGGCCTCCACGGCCTCCTCGAGCCATTCTGGAGATTTGACAATGACACGGTTAGTATCTTTCTCCGAATGGTCGAACAATAGCATTAGCGTCTTCACAAGTACACAGACTAGGGACGATAATACTTTGCGAGAAGGAAAACAACAAGATAGAACTTGGGTCGAAGATCAGCATCATGTGCTACTAGTGAGAGTTAAGAAATCACAACTTAACACACTCTAGTTGGCACAATCCGGGACCTTATGTTCAAGTCCGTGGGTTAAAACCCAAAGAAAGGATCAAAATTACTCGGTAGAAACATCTGAGTTGATTTGGGATTGCAACGCAGCGGGAGCAACGTGACACATAACACTAAAGGTCGAACCCACCCACGTTTCTAATCCTTTTGAAGTAACAGACGAGGAGTAAAACCTTTTAAACTCAAATCGAGGTAAGATTGCTCCGAGATTAGAGGGTAACCAGATAAGGAGTAAAAAGAATCCTAAGATGGTTTTCACAACTCATTTTTAGGTTAAAATATTTTCACAAACACTAGACTCAACATCGACCAGTAGAAGGGTTTCCTACAGGCAGTACTGCTCTGATACCAACTTGTGGCGCCCCGACCCGACTGCTATACAGTGATACTGTGTCTCCGGTTATCCGATACCAGCAGGCACACTATCAAAGCATAAGAGAGAGATCAAGACTTGTGGAACAACTGGCACATCGCAGACTCTACGACACAAATCATATAGTTCAACTCTTATAATAGAGAAAGATAGCAAATGACAACCAGAGGTCACAGACCCAACATTACATCAAGCGGAAGCGAAATTAGGTTGTTCTAAACAACAAGATCCAACATATGGCCTAAGAGGCCTACAGATAAACATCACAACGCCAGCTGTTCCAGGATGTCCCAAGCTGCCACCTGGGAACCCCAGACTACTCGTCGACGTCCACAAAGAACCCACCTTCGAGGTCGGTGAAGTCCTCTCCTGAAAATAAGCAAACGACGTTGAGTTCGACGAACTCGCAAGATTAAGAGCTAATATATGCTCGATGATTGCTTTCAAAGGTTTTATGGCTGTTTTGCATAAAGCTGATTTTATTTATGAAAACATAACTCGAAGGCATCGTCTAATCAGAATACTTTTCAAAAGAGGTAAGGAGTAACTCTTGCTTTCATCACTTTTCTCAACATCAACCACTGTACCTGTTCATCAAGGCACCTCCCCGAATCACCCTCGAGGAAGCTCACCTTGCATTTGTGAGTGGTACCTCTAGTACCCAGTTTTTAATCATTCCGTTAGAGTTATTCTATGATCTTACCTTCACTTCCCAAGTCGTCCATAACCGCGGACACGGCTTTTCGAAAAGATTTAACCCTGCAGGGGTGTACAAATGTTTGCCACGCGTACCGTCCGGCCCATTACCTGATCATTAGCTCTCTTCCTTGGAGAGCCGGCTGGGTGGGAGCGGTGTCGACTTCTCCCTCGTTAAGGACTAACCCAGGATCATCAGTGAGGACGAAGCACGGATCATCGACACCGTGCCCCGTGGCCACTCATTCTCCTAACACCACAATCCTCATCTCAGCTCATCCCACCATCATCACGCACGCGCAAATGGAAGCCCGAACTAGAGGACCCTGGCTAGCCCCGCTCGAGTTATTTAGTCTATGAGGGTTCCTGCAAATGCATAGGCCTCACGCATGGTTGCACGCTCAGTCTTGGTTCAAGAGGTATAGAACTCGCACCTAGGCGGCGAGAACGAGACAAAGCACCACAACCACAGTGGCCTCTCATCCCCACCTTTAAGCATTTTATTATCCGTCACCACAATTCTCCACCATCATTCTCATTTCATCACCTGTTTCCAACATAAACCATCCACCATATAGCCATGCAATTAATTAAGCATGGCTAAGCAACAACAAAACATAGTAAGTATCTCGGCCAACAATACAACACTATGGATAATTGTGGCGCCCTGACCCGAATACTATACAGTGATGCTGTGTGTCACCGGTTAAGCGATACAAACGGAGGTTACGGGTTTACCAATCCCTGGCCAAAACCTTTGGCAGGCGTTGCTGGGTACACCACACACCAACAACGCAACACCCCGAGTGATGCCTTAACACGGGCACAACCCTCAATGCATAATAGAGAGATCAAGACTTGTGGAACAACTGGCACATCACAGACTCTACGACTCAAAGCATTATAGTTCAACTCTTATAGTAGAGAAAGATAGCAAATATTACAACCAGAGGTCACAGACCCAACAGTACATCAAGCGGAAGCAAATTATGTTGTTCTAAACAACAAGATCCAGATATGGCCTAAGAGGCCTATAGATAAACATCACAGCGCCAGCTGATCCGGAATGTCCCAAGCTGCCACCTGGGAACCCCAGACTACTCGTCGACGTCCACAAAGAACCCACCTTCGAGGTCAGTGAAGTCCTCTCCTGAAATAAGCAAACGACGTTGAGTTCGACGAACTCGCAAGATTAAGAGCTAATATATGCTCGATGATTGGCCTTCAAGGTTTTATAGCTGTTTTGCATAAAGCTGATTTTATTTATAAAACACAACTCAAAGGCATCGACTAATCAGAATATTTTCAAAGGGGTAAGAAGTAAACTCTTTTCTTCTGATCACCTTCAACAGCAACCACCATCAATCACTTCGCCTATCTACAGAGGCGCCTCCCCGAATCACCCTCGAGGAAGTCAACCTTACAATCTTGGTAGTACCTTTAGTACTCAGGTTTTAATCATTCCATTCAAGTTATTCTATGGTCCCTGAATCCGTCACCAAGTCGTCCTTAACCGTGGACACGGCTTTTCGAAAAGATTTACCCTGCAGGGGTGTACAATGTTTGCCACGCGTACCGTCCGGCCCATTGCCTACGTATTAGCTCTCTTCCATGGAAAGCCGGCTGGGTGGGAGCGGCGTCGACTTCTCCCTCGTTAAGGACTCTCCAGGATCATCAGTGGCGGTAGGACTGCCAGGATCACATCACCCTGCCCCACAGCCACTTATTTTCCTAATACCACAATCCTCATCTCAGTTCATCCCACCATCATCACGCACGCGCAAATGGAAGCCCGAACTAGAGGACCCTGGCTAGCCCCGCCCGAGTTATTTAGTCTATGAGGCTTCCTGCACTGCGAATGCATAGGCCCCACGCATGGTAGCACGCTCAGTCTTGGTTCGAAGGGGAGAACTCGCACTTAGGCGGCGAGAACGAGACAACCCACCACATTCCATGTGGCCCCTCATCCCTGCCTTTAAACATGTTATTATATGTCACCACAACTTTCCACCATCATCCGATCATTCCACCACTGTTCCAACAATAGCATATCCACCGGACGACTAAGCATGGCTAAGCATAACATAGCGGATATAATTATCTCAGGCCCACACAACAATCCTATGGATATTAGGAGGAAACAGGTAATGGCATCGGAAAACATAATGCATCTAATAGGATACTCTAATCCAACCAAATTGACATTTGGAATCGCATGCAATATTATAGTGGAGAAAATATCTGCGGAAAACATAGGAGACATGCTCAGAGGGGGGATTACGCTTGCCTTGTTCAACGGGCTGGTAATTCGGGTCGTCAGGGTATTGTGGAGAAACCCCGACTGCTTGATCTATCGATGCATAAGAACACCGGAAAGAACACAATCAAATATCACTCAAGCAAAACAAATGTAATGCACATACACATGATGACATGACAGGTTTGATGCACTGAAATTATTATACCCAAGTATTAATTTAAATAGGGTGCAAAATAATTACTTGACAAGGGAGAAGAAAGTCCCATATTTGGTTTTAATGCTTTCCTGTGCTATGAATTCATGTAAACACGCATGTAAAAGATGCTACTAAAAAGGTATTGATTTGCTGAACATTTAGAGCCTTTCAACATCAATTTTGGAATTCTTTTGAATTAAATATGAATTTCCAAAGTGGCAATTTAGTACTGCCATTTTTAGTATTTTGACATACAGAAGATTTAAATTGCTCAATTATGTCCAAATAAAATATGGATGTGTAAAGGGTGTCAAGACAAATTTTTAGACACCTTATTTGCTCAACTTGGAGTTTCAGAGCTAAAGTTATGAATTTTCAAAGTTTGCCATTTATTCTGCATTTTCTGTAATTTATAATACAAGCAACATAAGATATTTGTCATGTGTCAAAAATGACATGTTCATGTGGAGCACATTTTTCAGAACATGTGGAATTTTGAATCATTCAATTTGGAGCAGTTTTCAATTTGTTATTGAATTTACAAATTATTCCAAAATCTGTTCTGTGTTTAAACGTTAAATAAAAACTGCCCGAAACTTTTGTTACTCACCGCTGTGCTAGCCACAGCGGCTGACATGCGGGCCCGTGGCCACGTGGACAGCCACGTCAGCGCAGTGGGCCCGGCGGCCGTTTGACTTGGTCTCCTCCCGCGCGGTGAAAAGGGGCGCGTCGGCCGGCGGCAGCGGCGACGACGGCGCCGCCGAGTTAGGGCTCGCCGGAGATGGGCGACGGTGCCTAACGAATCTACGCGATGAGGGCTACCTAACGAGCGGCGGGGCGACCCAAATGGTCGCCGGAATCCTCGCCGGCGTCCATGAGCGGCGGCGGTGGTCGGCGGGCTACAACGCCTCGGCGCTACGGCGGGAAAGGAAGAGAACGGAGGGCACGGCAGGGTGCAGCAGCTCACCCTGAGTACGAAGGTGAAGACGGCGAGGTCGGAGGAGGACGACGGCGAGCTAATCGACGCGGCGGAGCTCGGACGGCAGCGCGGGAGAAGGGCTCGATTCGCCCGGTACACGGCCTCCCAGCAAGTGCGAGTCGGCGAGGAAGTAGAGGGGGAAGAGGCGGAGCTCGGGGGCCTGTTCGATCTGCTCTGCGAGCTCTCAATCGCCGGCGACGAGCATGGCGGCCATGGCGGCTAGGGTTCGGGTGCGGGTGGAGAGAGGAGAGGGGGAGGGCAGAGGAGCGGTGTCGAGCAGAGGGCAAGGGGGGCCTGGCGGCTCCTTTAAGCGCGTCGAGGCGCAGGGAGGGGGGCCTGGCATCGCCGTGTCGCCATGGTGGCTAGGCGGTGCGGCTCGGCCGCGCGGCGTGGTCGCTACAGAGGAAGACGACGACTTTTCGAAAACCCCCTCGGCTGAGTTTTTCTATTACAACGAAGCCCTTTTCTATTTCTTTTATAATTCCAGTAGCATTTCCACCAATTAATTGAGGCACTTAAACAATTTATAAAAATTTGGGAAAATTCAGGGTGCCTCCCAACATCATGCAGAAGCACCACAAAATTTGGTTTGGCAAAATAAAAAGTTTTGCCACCCTTTTGTTCATAGTGGTTGTTTAGGGCATTTTTGGTAAAACCAAAATGAATTTACTTTTGAATTTTAAAACCAGTGCAAAGTATTAAATTCTGAACCCTTGGAACTTCCTTGACAATATGGATTTGCATTGGTATTTGTGTTTGCCAAGAACAAGCACATTTGGAAGTGCAAGACTTGAATTTAATTGGTGACATTGTTTCCATTTGTTGCAATTTGTTTTAGCACTTGATTTCAATTTGAGCAATAAAACAAATGATGCCATGATGCAAGTATGAGAAGCAAAAGTGAAAATTTGGTTCAAATTTTATAGTACCAAGAGTGGGGCTGTTACAATTCTACCCTCCTTACAGGAATCTCGTCCCGAGATTCTAAGATTGAGGAAGGAAGTCGGGATACTCCTCACGAAGACTAGACTCCCTTTCCCAGGTTGCTTCATCTTCGGAATGATGAGACCACTGAATTTTGAGGAACTTGGTGGTCTTGTTTCGAGTCTTCCTTTCTGCTTCATCCAGGATACGGACAGGATGCTCGCGGTAAGTGAGGTCTGCCTGGATATCCAGCTCCTCATGATTGACTCCATTGGATAGGATCCTTGAAACAACGGCGAAGTTGGGATACATGAAACACATCATGCACATCGGGGAAGTTAGCTGGTAACTCTAATTGATAAGAAAGATCTCCCCGCTTGGCCAGGACAGTGAAAGGGCCAACGTAGCGAGGGGCCAATTTTCCCTTAATTCCGAAGCGGCGAACGCCTCGGAGGGGAGAGACACGGAGGTAAGCTTTATCACCAATTTCATAGTGAACTTCCTGATGATGCTTGTCATAGTAACTCTTCTGCCTAGACTGGGCAATCTTCAAATTCTCTCGTATGATTCTAACTTTCTCCTCAGCTTCATTGATAATATCCGGACCAAAGAGTGCCCTCTCTCCGGTCTCGGACCAATTCAGAGGAGTGCGGCATTTTCTTCCATACAGAACCTCGAATGGGGCCATGCCCAGACTGGATTGATAGCTATTGTTGTAAGAGAACTCCGCGAAGGGAAGATACTTCTCCCAATCCTTGCCAAAGGAGATTACACATGCCCTGAGCATGTCTTCCAGAACTTGGTTCACCTTTCGTCTGACCGTCAGTTTGAGGGTGGAAAGCGGTGCTAAAGTTGACACGGGTTCCCATGGCTTGTTGGAAACTAGTCCAGAACCTGGAGGTGAACAAACTTCCACGATCAGAGATTATCTTCTTGGGAACGCCGTGGAGTACGACGATCCTAGAAGTATACAGATCTGCCAACTTGGCGGCTGTAATGTCAACACGAACGGGGAGGAAGTGAGCACTTTTGATAGGCGATCGATGATGACCCAGATGGCATCGTTTCCCTTTGGAGACTTCGGCAGCCAGTGATGAAGTCCATTCCAATTTCATCCCATTTCCACTCGGGACTGCAATAGGGCGAAGAGTGCCGGCAGGCCTTTGATGTTCAGCCTTTACCCGTCGACAGGTGTCGCATTCAGCAACATACTTGGCGATTTCTCGTTTCATTCGAGTCCACCAGAATTGTGGTCGAAGGTCTTGGTACATTTTTGTACTGCCGGGATGAATAGAGAGAGGAGATTCATGAGCTTCTTGGAGGATCAGCTTTCTCAAGTTTCGCTTCTTTGGCACCACTAGACGGTCACCAAAATAGACCACACCGGAGTCATTGACAGAGAAGCATTTGGCCTTTCCGCTAGCAACATTTCCTTGATTTTCAGGATACCCTTATCATACTTTTGAGCTTCTTTTATCTGGTCTTCAAGAGTAGACTTGATCTCCAGATTAGCCAGATAGCCGGGGAACAATTTCTAAGTTCAAACGGAGAACTCTTCATGGAGGGCAGGTTGGGCTTTTCAATCATCAGATTGTTGCAATAGGACTTCCGACTTAGCGCGTCAGCCACGACGTTTGCTTTGCCGGGTTGATAGTTCAGACTCACATTATAGTCCGTGATTAACTCCAACCAACGCCTTTGCCTGAGATTTAAATCTGGCTGGGTGAAAAGGTATTTCAGACTCTTGTGATCCGAGAAGATCTCGCAACGGTTACCAAAGGTATGGTCTCCATTTCTTCAGAGCGTAAACCACCGCGGCAAGTTCTAGATCATGAGTTGGGTAGTTGTGCTCATGCGGCTTCAATTGGCGAGAGGCATAGGCCACCACATGGCCATCTTGCATTAGCACACAGCCCAAACCTTGTAGAGAGGCGTCACAGAAGACGACGAAATCCTTGCTTGTGTCCGGCAGGACGAGCACAGGAGCGGAGGTGAGTTTGGCTTTCAGTGTTTGGAAACTCTCTTCAGCTTCGGCCGACCATACAAACTTTTTATCCTTCTTGAGAAGGTCAGTCAGAGCCTTGGCTATCTTGGAGAATCCTTCGATGAATCGGCGGTAGTAACCCGCTAATCCGAGAAAACTACGGATGTCCTTGACTGACATTGGGGTCAGCCAATCCAGAATGCTTGAATCTTGTCCGGAACGACAGCCACACCATTAGCGGATATCACATGACCAAGGAAGACAAGGTTATCCAACCAAAACTCACACTTGGAGAACTTGGCATAGAGGCGGTGTTCTCGAAGTCGTGTCAGAACCAAACGAAGATGTTCGGCATGCTCTTCATCGGTTTTGGAATAAACGAGGATGTCATCGATGTAAATGACGACAAACTTGTCAAGATAATCCATGAAGACAGAGTTCATGAGCCTCATGAAAGTAGCCGGAGCATTTGTGAGGCCAAAGACATGACGGTATACTCATATGAACCATAACGAGTAACAAATGCCGTCTTTGGAATATCCTCCTTTCTGATCTTTATCTGATGGTATCCTGACCTCAGATCCATCTTGGAGAATACGGTTGCACCAGCTAACTGATCCAACAGATCATTGATGCGAGGAATAGGGTACTTGTTCTTGATTGTCACCGCATTCAACGGTCTATAGTCAGAGACTAGACGAGGCACGGTAGAATCTCTCTTCTTGACAAAGAGTACCGGACAACCCCAAGGTGAACTGCTAGGCTGGATGAAATCCTTCGCTAACAGTTGATCAATTTGCTCTTTCAACAGAGCCAACTCTTCCACCGGCATACGGTAGGGCTTCTTGGAAATTGGAGCGGTACCGGGAAGTAGATCTATAACAAACTCCACACTTCGGTCAGGGGCATGCCAGGCAACTCTTCCGGGAACACATCCGGGAAGTCACACACCACGTGTATGTCCTGGATTTCAGGAGGAGATTCACCTTCCATGAAACAAAGGAGAATCTCTGGTGAGTTGGGTACTATGGCGGACGGAGGTATTGATGTTGCAGGCCAATACTTCACAATGTCACCGGAAGGAGCGGTCACAGTAATGGTCTTGGCGGCACAGTCGAGATTTGCCCGGTATTTAGCTAGCCAGTTCATGCCCAGTATGACATCAATGCCTGGACTTCAAAGCTACCAAGGCATAAGGAAAGGACAAGGAACCTATATTAATCTGGACCTCAGGAGTAACCCCATCGGTTTGCCATTTGGAACCAGGAGTAGAGATCACCAAGGGATGGCTCATTTTCTCGAACGGTATTTTGTGGTCTTTTGCAAAAGCTATGGATATGAATGAATGCGATGCTCCAGAGTCAAACAAAACTGTAGCTGAATTGCCATTGATTCGTAACTCACCCATAAGTACGCCGGGGTCCTCTTCAGCTTCTTCAGCAGAGACATGGTTCAGGCGACCACGCACAGTAGGTCCAGCCTTGCCAGCTGGAGTGGCAGGGGCTCGTGCAGGTGTCACCGAAACAGGTGCCTTTTGGGGGCACTCCCTGGAGTAGTGGCCAGCCTGGCCACAGCTGTAGCAAGTGTTTCCAGGAGGGACAGATAGTTGAGGGCGATATCCACTCCGTTCGCCCCAGGTGTCGAAGTAGTGGGGCGCGGCGGTGGTGGCCTGTATCCCGCGGCCCTGGCATGAATGGAGCACGCGGCACAGCGCTGTAGGGAACGAAAACCCTGCGCTTCTTGTTCTCAGAACCCGAGGAACTCTGGCGGTCCCCTTGGGCTGGCCTCTTGGAAGACTCAAATTCCTTCCTTCCTTGCTCAAGAGTAAGAGCCTGGTTGAACAGCTCCTGGTAGTTCTGAAACTTGAAGGGCAGCAACTCATAGCGGAGCCTCGGCGCAAGCCCCTTGCGGAACAACTCTTGCTTGTCAGCATCATTGGTCACGTCCCGTGGGGCGTAACGAGAGAGATGGTTGAATTTGCACCCATAAGCTCGAAGATCCATATTACCCTGTGCAGATCCAGGAACTCCCTCCTCTTCAATCCATTATTGACTGAGGTATGTACTCGCACGGAAGGCGGTGCGGAACTCCGCCCAAGTGAAAGCATGGCCTGGCGCGAACAGCGCCACATGACTCTCCCACCAACAGCCAGCAGCACCAGTCAGGAGGTAGGTGGCGAAGTTGACTTGCTCGGCCACTGGGACATGCAGCGCGCCGAACTGGCGCTCCAGAGCGCGAAGCCAGTCATCAGCGTCCAGGGCTCCTTAGCATCAGCAAAGGTGGGTGGCTGCGAGCGCAGAACTCAGTGAGAGTGTTGCAGCCATTCCTCAGTGCATTCTGCTGCACCAATTGCTCAAGCAAGCGCTCATTGCGCCCACGGTTCTCCTCAATGGCCATCAAGACTTGAGCCATCGAGGGTGGTGGCGGCAGATCATCCTCATCATCATCGTGGTTACCGCGACCACCACGGCCTCCACGACCTCCTCGAGCCATTCTGGAGATTTGACAATGACACGTTAGTATCTTCCTCCGAATGGTCGAACAATAGTATTAGCGTCTACACAAGTACACAGACTAGGGACGATAATACTTTGCGAGAAGGAAAACAACAAGATAGAACTTGGGTCAAAGATCAGCATCATGTGCTACTAGTGAGAGTTAAGAATCACAACTTAACACACTCCAGTTGACACAATCCGGGACCTTATGTTCAAGTCCGTGGGTTAAACCCAAAGAAAGGATCAAAAGATTTGATTCGGTAGAGACATCTGAGTTGATTTAGGATTGACAACGCAGCGGGAGCAACTGACACATAACGCTCAAGGTGCACATAACACGTAGTATTGGGTTCGACCTTCAGTGTTATCCTAACATTTTGAAGTCACAGATGAGAAGTAAAACTTTAAACCCAAATCGAGGTAAGATTGCTCCGAGATTAGAGGGTAACCAGATAAGGAGTAAAAAGAATCCTAAGATGGTTTTCACAACTCATTTTTAGGTTAAAAATATTTTCACAAACACTAGACTCAACATCGACCAGTAGAAGGGTTTCCTACAGGCAGTACTGCTCTGATACCAACTTGTGGCGCCCTGACCCGAATACTATACAGTGATGCTGTGTGTCACCGGTTAAGCGATACAAACGGAGGTTACGGGTTTACCAATCCCCGGCCAAAACCTTTGGCAGGCGTTGCTGGGTACACCACACACCAACAACGCAACACCCCGAGTGATGCCTTAACACGGGCACAACCCTCAATGCATAATAGAGAGATCAAGACTTGTGGAACAACTGGCACATCACAGACTCTACGACACAAAGCATTATAGTTCAACTCTTATAATAGAGAAAGATAGCAAATATTACAACCAGAGGTCACAGACCCAACAGTACATCAAGCGGAAGCAAATAAGTTGTTCTAAACAACAAGATCCAATATGGCCTAAGAGGCCTATAGATAAACATCACAGCGCCAGCTGTTCCGGGATGTCCCAAGCTGCCACCTGGGAACCCCAGACTACTCGTCGACGTCCACAAAGAACCCACCTTCGAGGTCAGTGAAGTCCTCTCCTGAAATAAGCAAACGACGTTGAGTTCGACGAACTCGCAAGATTAAGAGCTAATATATGCTCGATGATTGGCTTCAAGGTTTTATGGCTGTTTTGCATAAAGCTGATTTTATTTATAAAACACAACTCAAAGGCATCGACTAATCAGAATATTTTCAAAGGGTAAGAAGTAAACTCTTTTCTTCTGATCACTTCAACAGCAACCACCATCAATCACTTCGCCTGTCTACAGAGGCACCTCCCCGAATCACCCTCGAGGAAGTCAACCTTGCATCTTGGTAGTACCTTTAGTACTCAGGTTTTAATCATTCCTTCAAGTTATTCTATGGTCCCTGAATCCGTCACCAAGTCGTCCTTAACCGTGGACACGGCTTTTCGAAAAGATTTACCCTGCAGGGGTGTACAATGTTTGCCACGCGTACCGTCCGGCCCATTGCCTACGTATTAGCTCTCTTCCATGGAAAGCCGGCTGGGTGGGAGCGGCGTCGACTTCTCCCTCGTTAAGGACTCTCCAGGATCATCAGTGGCGGTAGGACTGCCAGGATCACATCACCCGCCCCACAGCCACTTATTTTCCTAATACCACAATCCTCATCTCAGTTCATACCACCATCATCACGCACGCGCAAATGGAAGCCCGAACTAGAGGACCCTGGCTAGCCCCGCCCGAGTTATTTAGTCTATGAGGCTTCCTGCACTGCGAATGCATAGGCCCCACGCATGGTAGCACGCTCAGTCTTGGTTCGAAGGGGAGAACTCGCACTTAGGCGGCGAGAACGAGACAACCCACCACATTCCATGTGGCCCCTCATCCCCGCCTTTAAACATGTTATTATATGTCACCACAACTTTCCACCATCATCCGAACATTCCACCACAGTTCCAACAATAGCATATCCACCGGACGACTAAGCATGGCTAAGCATAACATAGCGGATATAATTAACTCAGGCCACACAACAATCCTATGGATATTAGGAGGAAACAGGTAATGGCATCGGAAAACATAATGCATCTAATAGGATACTCTAATCCAACCAAATTGACATTTGGAATCGCATGCAATATTATAGTGGAGAAAATATCTGCGGAAAACATAGGAGACATGCTCAGAGGGGGGATTACGCTTGCCTTGTTCAACGGGCTGGTAATACGGGTCGTCAGGGTATTGTGGAGAAACCCCGACTGCTTGATCTATCGATGCATAAGAACACCGGAAAGAACACAATCAAATATCACTCAAGCAAAACAAATGCAATGCACATACACATGATGACATGACAGGTTTGATGCACTGAAATTATTATACCCAAGTATAATTTAAATAGGGTGCAAAATAATTACTTGACAAGGGAGAAGAAAGTCCCATATTTGGTTTTAATGCTTTCCTGTGCTATGAATTCATGTAAACATGCATGTAAAAGATGCTACTAAAAAGGTATTGATTTGCTGAACATTTAGAGCCTTTCAACATCAATTTTGGAATTCTTTTGAATTAAATATGAATTTCCAAAGTGGCAATTTAGTACTGCCATTTTTAGTATTTTTGACATACAGAAGATTTAAATTGCTCAATTATGTCCAAATAAAATATGGATGTGTAAAGGGTGTCAAGACAAATTTTTAGACACCTTATTTGCTCAACTTGGAGTTTCAGAGCTAAAGTTATGAATTTTCAAAGTTTGCCATTTATTCTGCATTTTCTGTAATTTATAATACAAGCAACATAAGATATTTGTCATGTGTCAAAAATGACATGTTCATGTGGAGCACATTTTTCAGAACATGTGGAATTTTGAATCATTCAATTTGGAGCAGTTTTCAATTTGTTATTGAATTTACAAATTATTCCAAAATCTGTTCTGTGTTTAAACGTTAAATAAAAACTGCCCGAAACTTTTGTTACTCACCGCTGTGCTAGCCACAGCGGCTGACATGCGGGCCCGTGGCCACGTGGACAGCCACGTCAGCGCAGTGGGCCCGGCGGCCGTTTGACTTGGTCTCCTCCCGCGCGGTGAAAAGGGGCGCGTCGGCCGGCGGCAGCGATGACGACGGCGCCGCCGAGTTAGGGCTCGCCGGAGATGGGCGACGGTGCCTAACGAATCTACGCGATGAGGGCTACCTAACGAGCGGCGGGGCGACCCAAATGGTCGCCGGAATCCTCGCCGGCGTCCATGAGCGGCGGCGGTGGTCGGCGGGCTACAACGCCTCGGCGCTACGGCGGGAAAGGAAGAGAACGGAGGGCACGGCAGGGTGCAGCAGCTCACCCTGAGTACGAAGGTGAAGACGGCGAGGTCGGAGGAGGACGACGGCGAGCTAATCGACGCGGCGGAGCTCGGACGGCAGCGCGGGAGAAGGGCTCGATTCGCCCGGTACACGGCCTCCCAGCAAGTGCGAGTCGGCGAGGAAGTAGAGGGGGAGAGGCGGAGCTCGGGGGCCTGTTCGATCTGCTCTGCGAGCTCTCAATCGCCGGCGACGAGCATGGCGGCCATGGCGGCTAGGGTTCGGGTGCGGGTGGAGAGAGGAGAGGGGGAGGGCAGAGGAGCGGTGTCGAGCAGAGGGCAAGGGGGGCCTGGCGGCTCCTTTAAGCGCGTCGAGGCGCAGGGAGGGGGGCCTGGCATCGCCGTGTCGCCATGGTGGCTAGGCGGTGCGGCTCGGCCGCGCGGCGTGGTCGCTACAGAGGAAGACGACGACTTTGCGAAAACCCCCTCGGCTGAGTTTTTCTATTACAACGAAGCCCTTTTCTATTTCTTTTATAATTCCAGTAGCATTTCCACCAATTAATTGAGGCACTTAAACAATTTATGAAAATTTGGGAAAATTCAGGGTGCCTCCCAACATCATGCAGAAGCACCACAAAATTGGTTTGGCAAAATAAAAAGTTTTGCCACCCTTTTGTTCATAGTGGTTGTTTAGGGCATTTTTGGTAAAACCAAAATGAATTTACTTTTGAATTTTAAAACCAGTGCAAGGTATTAAATTCTGAACCCTTGGAACTTCCTTGACAATATGGATTTGCATTGGTATTTGTGTTTGCCAAGAACAAGCACATTTGGAAGTGCAAGACTTGAATTTAATTGGTGACATTGTTTCCATTTGTTGCAATTTGTTTTAGCACTTGATTTCAATTTGAGCAATAAAACAAATGATGCCATGATGCAAGTATGAGAAGCAAAAGTGAAAATTTGGTTCAAATTTTATAGTACCAAGAGTGGGGCTGTTACAATTCTACCCTCCTTACAGGAATCTCGTCCCGAGATTCTAAGATTGAGGAAGGAAGTCGGGATACTCCTCACGAAGACTAGACTCCTTTCCCAGGTTGCTTCATCTTCGGAATGATGAGACCACTGAATTTTGAGGAACTTGGTGGTCTTGTTTCGAGTCTTCCTTTCTGCTTCATCCAGGATACGGACAGGATGCTCGCGGTAAGTGAGGTCTGCCTGGATATCCAGCTCCTCATGATTGACTCCATTGATAGGATCCTTGAAACAACGGCGAAGTTGGGATACATGAAACACATCATGCACATCGGGGAAGTTGCTGGTAACTCTAATTGATAAGAAAGATCTCCCCGCTTGGCCAGGACAGTGAAAGGGCCAACGTAGCGAGGGGCCAATTTTCCCTTAATTCCGAAGCGGCGAACGCCTCGGAGGGGAGAGACACGGAGGTAAGCTTTATCACCAATTTCATAGTGAACTTCCTGATGATGCTTGTCATAATAACTCTTCTGCCTAGACTGGGCAATCTTCAAATTCTCTCGTATGATTCTAACTTTCTCCTCAGCTTCATTGATAATATCCGGACCAAAGAGTGCCCTCTCTCCGGTCTCGGACCAATTCAGAGGAGTGCGGCATTTTCTTCCATACAGAACCTCGAATGGGGCCATACCCAGACTGGCTTGATAGCTGTTGTTGTAGAGAACTCCGCGAAGGGAAGATACTTCTCCCAATCTTGCCAAAGGAGATTACACATGCCCTGAGCATGTCTTCCAGAACTTGGTTCACCCTTTCAGTCTGACCGTCAGTTTGAGGGTGGAAAGCGGTGCTAAAGTTGACACGGGTTCCCATGGCTTGTTGGAAACTAGTCCAGAACCTGGAGGTGAACAAACTTCCACGATCAGAGATTATCTTCTTGGGAACGCCGTGGAGTACGACGATCCTAGAAGCATACAGATCTGCCAACTTGGCGCTGTAATGTCAACACGAACGGGGAGGAAGTGAGCAACTTTTGATAGGCGATCAATGATGACCCAGATGGCATCGTTTCCCTTTGGAGACTTCGGCATACCAGTGATGAAGTCCATACCAATTTCATCCCATTTCCACTCGGGACTGCAATAGGGCGAAGAGTGCCGGCAGGCCTTTGATGTTCAGCCTTTACCCGTCGACAGGTGTCGCATTCAGCAACATACTTGGCGATTTCTCGTTTCATTCGAGTCCACCAGAATTGTGGTCGAAGGTCTTGGTACATTTTGTACTGCCGGGATGAATAGAGAGAGGAGATTCATGAGCTTCTTGGAGGATCAGCTTTCTCAAGTTTCGCTTCTTTGGCACCACTAGACGGTCACCAAAATAGACCACACCGGAGTCATTGACAGAGAACATTTGGCCTTTCCGCTAGCAATTTCCTTGATTTTCAGGATACCCTTATCATACTTTTGAGCTTCTTTTATCTGGTCTTCAAGAGTAGACTTGATCTCCAGATTAGCCAGATAGCCGGGGAACAATTTCTAAGTTCAAACGGAGAACTCTTCATGGAGGGCAGGTTGGGCATTTTCAATCATCAGATTGTTGCAATAGGACTTCCGACTTAGCGCGTCAGCCACGACGTTTGCTTTGCCGGGTTGATAGTTCAGACTCACATTATAGTCCGTGATTAACTCCAACCAACGCCTTTGCCTGAGATTTAAATCTGGCTGGGTGAAAAGGTATTTCAGACTCTTGTGATCCGAGAAGATCTCGCAACGGTTACCAAAAGGTATGGTCTCCATTGCTTCAAAGCATAACCACCGCGGCAAGTTCTAGATCATGAGTTGGGTAGTTGTGCTCATGCGGCTTCAATTGGCGAGAGGCATAGGCCACCACATGGCCATCTTGCATTAGCACACAGCCCAAACCTTGTAGAGAGGCGTCACAGAAGACGACGAAATCCTTGCTTGTGTCCGGCAGGACGAGCACAGGAGCGGAGGTGAGTTTGGCTTTCAGTGTTTGGAAACTCTCTTCAGCTTCGGCCGACCATACAAACTTTTTATCCTTCTTGAGAAGGTCAGTCAGAGCCTTGGCTATCTTGGAGAATCCTTCGATGAATCGGCGGTAGTAACCCGCTAATCCGAGAAAACTACGGATGTCCTTGACTGACATTGGGGTCAGCCAATCCAGAATAGCTTGAATCTTGTCCGGAACGACAGCCACACCATTAGCGGATATCACATGACCAAGGAAGACAAGGTTATCCAACCAAAACTCACACTTGGAGAACTTGGCATAGAGGCGGTGTTCTCGAAGTCGTGTCAGAACCAAACGAAGATGTTCGGCATGCTCTTCATCGGTTTTGGAATAAACGAGGATGTCATCGATGTAAATGACGACAAACTTGTCAAGATAATCCATGAAGACAGAGTTCATGAGCCTCATGAAAGTAGCTGGAGCATTGTGAGGCCAAAGACATGACGGTATACTCATATGAGCCATAACGAGTAACAAATGCCGTCTTTGGAATATCCTCCTTTCTGATCTTTATCTGATGGTATCCTGACCTCAGATCCATCTTGGAGAATACGGTTGCACCAGCTAACTGATCCAACAGATCATTGATGCGAGGAATAGGGTACTTGTTCTTGATTGTCACCGCATTCAACGGTCTATAGTCAGAGACTAGACGAGGCACGGTAGAATCTCTCTTCTTGACAAAGAGTACCGGACAACCCCAAGGTGAACTGCTAGGCTGGATGAAATCCTTCGCTAACAGTGATCAATTTGCTCTTTCAACAGAGCCAACTCTTCCACCGGCATACGGTAGGGCTTCTTGGAAATTGGAGCGTACCGGGAAGTAGATCTATGACAAACTCCACACTTCGGTCAGGGGCATGCCAGGCAACTCTTCCGGGAACACATCCGGGAAGTCACACACCACGTGTATGTCCTGGATTTCAGGAGGAGATTCGCCTTCCATAAAGCAAAGGAGAATCTCAGGTGAGTTGGGTACGATGGCGGACGGAGGTATTGATGTTGCAGGCCAATACTTCACAATGTCACCGGAAGGAGCGGTCACAGTAATGGTCTTGGCGGCACAGTCGAGATTTGCCCGGTATTTAGCTAGCCAGTTCATGCCCAGTATGACATCAATGCCTTGGACTTCAAAGCTACCAAGGCATAAGGAAAGGACAAGGAACCTATATTAATCTGGACCTCAGGAGTAACCCCATCGGTTTGCCATTTGGAACCAGGAGTAGAGATCACCAAGGGATGGCTCATTTTCTCGAACGGTATTTTGTGGTCTTTTGCAAAAGCTATAGATATGAATGAATGCGATGCTCCAGAGTCAAACAAAACTGTAGCTGAATTGCCATTGATTCGTAACTCACCCATAAGTACGCCGGGGTCCTCTTCAGCTTCTTCAGCAGAGACGTGGTTCAGGCGACCACGCACAGTAGGTCCAGCCTTGCCAGCTGGAGTGGCAGGGGCTCGTGCAGGTGTCACCGAAACAGGTGCCTTTTGGGGGCACTCCCTGGAGTAGTGGCCAGCCTGGCCACAGCTGTAGCAAGTGTTTCCAGGAGGGACAGATAGTTGAGGGCGATATCCACTCCGTTCGCCCCAGGTGTCGAAGTAGTGGGGCGCGGCGGTGGTGGCCTGTATCCCGCGGCCCTCGGCATGAATGGAGCACGCGGCACAGCGCTGTAGGGAACGAAAACCCTGCGCTTCTTGTTCTCAGAACCCGAGGAACTCTGGCGGTCCCCTTGGGCTGGCCTCTTGGAAGACTCAAATTCCTTCCTTCCTTGCTCAAGAGTAAGAGCCTGGTTGAACAGCTCCTGGTAGTTCTGAAACTTGAAGGGCAGCAACTCATAGCGGAGCCTCGGCGCAAGCCCCTTGCGGAACAACTCTTGCTTGTCAGCATCATTGGTCACGTCCCGAGGGGCGTAACGAGAGATGGTTGAATTTGCACCCATAAGCTCGAAGATCCATATTACCCTGGTGCAGATCCAGGAACTCCCTCCTCTTCAATCCATTATTGACTGAGGTATGTACCGCACGGAAGGCGGTGCGGAACTCCGCCCAAGTGAAAGCATGGCCTGGCGCGAACAGCGCCACATGACTCTCCCACCAACAGCCAGCAGCACCAGTCAGGAGGTAGGTGGCGAAGTTGACTTGCTCGGCCACTGGGACATGCAGCGCGCCGAACTGGCGCTCCAGAGCGCGAAGCCAGTCATCAGCGTCCAGGGCTCCTTAGCATCAGCAAAGGTGGGTGGCTGCGAGCGCAGGAACTCAGTGAGAGTGTTGCAGCCATTCCTCAGTGCATTCTGCTGCACCAACTGCTCAAGCAAGCGCTCATTGCGCCCACGGTTCTCCTCAATGGCCATCAAGACTTGAGCCATCGAGGGTGGTGGCGGCAGATCATCCTCATCATCATCGTGGTTACCGCGACCACCACGGCCTCCACGACCTCCTCGAGCCATTCTGGAGATTTGACAATGACACGTTAGTATCTTTCTCCGAATGGTCGAACAATAGCATTAGCGTCTACACAAGTACACAGACTAGGGACGATAATACTTTGCGAGAAGGAAACAACAAGATAGAACTTGGGTCAAAGATCAGCATCATGTGCTACTAGTGAGAGTTAAGAATCACAACTTAACACACTCTAGTTGACACAATCCGGGACCTTATGTTCAAGTCCGTGGGTTAAACCCAAAAAAGGATCAAATGATTTGATTCGGTAGAAACATCTGAGTTGATTTGGGATTGCAACGCAGCGGGAGCAACGTGACACATAACACTAAAGGTAACCAACACCCAGTTTCTAATCATTTTGAAGTAACAGATGAGAAGTAAAACTTTAAACTCAAATCGAGGTAAGATTGCTCCGAGATTAGAGGGTAACCAGATAAGGAGTAAAAAGAATCCTAAGATGGTTTTCACAACTCATTTTTAGGTTAAAAATATTTTCACAAACACTAGACTCAACATCGACCAGTAGAAGGGTTTCCTACAGGCAGTACTGCTCTGATACCAACTTGTGGCGCCCCGACCCGACTACTATACAGTGATGCTGTGTGTCACCGGTTAAGCGATACAAACGGAGGTTACGGGTTTACCAATCCCCGGCCAAAACCTTTGGCAGGCGTTGCTGGGTACACCACACACCAACAACGCAACACCCCGATTGATGCCTTAACACAGGCACAACCCTCAATGCATAATAGAGAGATCAAGACTTGTGGAACAACTGGCACATCACAGACTCTACGACACAAAGCATTATAGTTCAACTCTTATAATAGAGAAAGATAGCAAATATTACAACCAGAGGTCACAGACCCAACAGTACATCAAGCGGAAGCAAATAAGTTGTTCTAAACAACAAGATCCAATATGGCCTAAGAGGCCTATAGATAAACATCACAGCGCCAGCTGTTCCGGAATGTCCCAAGCTGCCACCTGGGAACCCCAGACTACTCGTCGACGTCCACAAAGAACCCACCTTCGAGGTCGGTGAAGTCCTCTCCTGAAATAAGCAAACGACGTTGAGTTCGACGAACTCGCAAGATTAAGAGCTATATGCTCGATGAGGCTTTCAAAGTTTATGGCTGTTTTGCATAAAGCTGATTTTATTTATAAAACACAACTCAATGGCATCGACTAATCAGAATATTTTCAAAGGTAAGAAGTAAACTCTTTTCTTCTGATCATCTTCAACAGCAACCACCATCAATCACTTCACCTGTCTACAAGGCACCTCCCCGAATCACCCTCGAGGAAGTCAACCTTGCATCTTGGTAGTACCTTTAGTACTCAGGTTTTAATCATTCCGTTCAAGTTATTCTATGGTCCCTGAATCCGTCACCAAGTCGTCCTTAACCGTGGACACGGCTTTTCGAAAAGATTTACCCTGCAGGGGTGTACAATGTTTGCCACGCGTACCGTCCGGCCCATTGCCTACGTATTAGCTCTCTTCCATGGAAAGCCGGCTGGGTGGGAGCGGCGTCGACTTCTCCCTCGTTAAGGACTTTCCAGGATCATCAGTGGCGGTAGGACTGCCAGGATCACATCACCCGCCCCACAGCCACTTATTTTCCTAATACCACAATCCTCATCTCAGTTCATACCACCATCATCACGCACGCGCAAATGGAAGCCCGAACTAGAGGACCCTGGCTAGCCCCGCCCGAGTTATTTAGTCTATGAGGGTTCCTGCAGCGAATGCATAGGCCCCACGCATGGTAGCACGCTCAGTCTTGGTTCGAAGGGGAGAACTCGCACTTAGGCGGCGAGAACGAGACAACCCACCACATTCCATGTGGCCTCTCATCCCCGCCTTTAAACATGTTATTATATGTCACCACAACTTTCCACCATCATCCGAACATTCCACCACAGTTCCAACAATAGCATATCCACCGGACGACTAAGCATGGCTAAGCATAACATAGCGGATATAATTAACTCAGGCCACACAACAATCCTATGGATATTAGGAGGGAAACAGGTAATGGCATCGGAAAACATAATGCATCTAATAGGATACTCTAATCCAACCAAATTGACATTTGGAATCGCATGCAATATTATAGTGGAGAAAATATCTGCGAAAACATAGGAGACATGCTCAGAGGGGGGATTACGCTTGCCTTGTTCAACGGGCTGGTAATACGGGTCGTCAGGGTATTGTGGAGAAACCCCGACTGCTTGATCTATCGATGCATAAGAACACCGGAAAGAACACAATCAAATATCACTCAAGCAAAACAAATGCAATGCACATACACATGATGACATGACAGGTTTGATGCACTGAAATTATTATACCCAATATCAATTTAAATAGGGTGCAAAATAATTACTTGACAAGGGAGAAGAAAGTCCCATATTTGGTTTTAATGCTTTCCTGTGCTATGAATTCATGTAAACATGCATGTAAAAGATGCTACTAAAGGTATTGATTTGCTGAACATTTAGAGCCTTTCAACATCAATTTTGGAATTCTTTTGAATTAAATATGAATTTCCAAAGTGGCAATTTAGTACTGCCATTTTTAGTATTTTTGACATACAGAAGATTTAAATTGCTCAATTATGTCCAAATAAAATATGGATGTGTAAAGGGTGTCAAGACAAATTTTTAGACACCTTATTTGCTCAACTTGGAGTTTCAGAGCTAAAGTTATGAATTTTCAAAGTTTGCCATTTATTCTGCATTTTCTGTAATTTATAATACAAGCAACATAAGATATTTGTCATGTGTCAAAAATGACATGTTCATGTGGAGCACATTTTTCAGAACATGTGGAATTTTGAATCATTCAATTTGGAGCAGTTTTCAATTTGTTATTGAATTTACAAATTATTCCAAAATCTGTTCTGTGTTTAAACGTTAAATAAAAACTGCCCGAAACTTTTGTTACTCACCGCTGTGCTAGCCACAGCGGCTGACATGCGGGCCCGTGGCCACGTGGACAGCCACGTCAGCGCAGTGGGCCCGGCGGCCGTTTGACTTGGTCTCCTCCCGCGCGGTGAAAAGGGGCGCGTCGGCCGGCGGCAGCGGCGACGACGGCGCCGCCGAGTTAGGGCTCGCCGGAGATGGGCGACGGTGCCTAACGAATCTACGCGATGAGGGCTACTAACGAGCGGCGGGGCGACCCAAATGGTCGCCGGAATCCTCGCCGGCGTCCATGAGCGGCGGCGGTGGTCGGCGGGCTACAACGCCTCGGCGCTACGGCGGGAAAGGAAGAGAACGGAGGGCACGGCAGGGTGCAGCAGCTCACCCTGAGTACGAAGGTGAAGACGGCGAGGTCGGAGGAGGACGGCGGCGAGCTAATCGACGCGGCGGAGCTCGGACGGCAGCGCGGGAGAAGGGCTCGATTCGCCCGGTACACGGCCTCCCAGCAAGTGCGAGTCGGCGAGGAAGTAGAGGGGGAAGAGGCGGAGCTCGGGGGCCTGTTCGATCTGCTCTGCGAGCTCTCAATCACCGGCGACGAGCATGGCGGCCATGGCGGCTAGGGTTCGGGTGCGGGTGGAGAGAGGAGAGGGGGAGGGCAGAGGAGCGGTGTCGAGCAGAGGGCAAGGGGGGCCTGGCGGCTCCTTTAAGCGCGTCGAGGCGCAGGGAGGGGGCCTGGCATCGCCGTGTCGCCATGGTGGCTAGGCGGTGCGGCTCGGCCGCGCGGCGTGGTCGCTACAGAGGAAGACGACGACTTTGCGAAAACCCCCTCGGCTGAGTTTTTCTATTACAACGAAGCCCTTTTCTATTTCTTTTATAATTTCAGTAGCATTTCCACCAATTAATTGAGGCACTTAAACAATTTATGAAAATTTGGGAAAATTCAGGGTGCCTCCCAACATCATGCAGAAGCACCACAAAATTTGGTTTGGCAAAATAAAAAGTTTTGCCACCCTTTTGTTCATAGTGGTTGTTTAGGGCATTTTTGGTAAAACCAAAATGAATTTACTTTTGAATTTTAAAACCAGTGCAAGGTATTAAATTCTGAACCCTTGGAACTTCCTTGACAATATGGATTTGCATTGGTATTTGTGTTTGCCAAGAACAAGCACATTTGGAAGTGCAAGACTTGAATTTAATTGGTGACATTGTTTCCATTTGTTGCAATTTGTTTTAGCACTTGATTTCAATTTGAGCAATAAAACAAATGATGCCATGATGCAAGTATGAGAAGCAAAAGTGAAAATTTTGGTTCAAATTTTATAGTACCAAGAGTGGGCTGTTACAATAATAGGAGGGAAACAGGTAAAAGGCATAGGGAACTTAATGCAACTATAGGATACTCTAATCCAAGAAAATTGACATTTAGAACCGCATGCAATATTATAGTGGAGAAAATATTTGCGGAAACATAGGATAAGATATGCTCAGAGGGGGGATTACGCTTGCCTTGCTCAACGTGCGGGTAGTACGGATCTTCGGGGTATTGTGGAGTAACCCCGGCTGCTTGATCTATCGAGGCATAGCAACGGAAGAACAATCAATCACCACACAAACTTTAGCAAAGGCAATGCACAAACACATGATGACATGTCAATTTAAATCCCCAGGAGGAGGATGATTCAACTATTCAATTTAAACGGAGTTTGGGTGCTTAGTGGGGACACACCTCGAATACACCGTGGAGTTAAGTAAGGAATCATCTTTACTTGTTGATTAACGTAGTTGAGACCCTAGGATTTAACTTGTAAATGATATGACATGATCATGTGAGAGATGCAATTTTAGGTGGTTAACATTCTTGCAACAATTATAAAGCAACGGAAAAAGAATTGGTGTTAAAACAAGTTTCAGAGAGCATCCGGTTTGAAATCCGGAATTTTCTGGGATGATTCCGGGTTCATTCCGGGTTTTATACCGGGTCTGGCACCGGGTTTAATTCCGGGTCATTTCCGGGTATGATCCGGGCGAAAATGGTCGAGTCCAGTACCGTTTTGCTTAACCCGGTATAGATTCCGGACCATTCCGGGTCTGGTACCGGGTGATTCCGGGTTCAGTTCCGGAAATTTCCGGGTTGGACACCGGATTTGTCAACGCGACCAAAACGAAATAGAGCTACGGGGATTCGACGAACTAGAGGGATAGGGAGGGAATGTAGGGGTCCAGAAGCACGGCATGCTCACCCTGAACTCGTGGGGGTGCTTGGAAGGACCGGAGATGGACGGAGACGGCCGGAATCGTCCGGGAGAGCTCCGGCGGTGGTTTGCGGAGAACTTGACGGTGAGCTCGATTGCGGGCTTCCCAACTCGATTCCTTCGGTGGGTGGTAGAGGACGTCGAGGCGGAGCTATTGGTGGTCTTGGTTTGCTCGGGACTCAATCAACGGCGGGAGCACGGCCATGGGAGCTAGCTTTGGAGCTCTTTGGGGAGAAAAATGGAGAGGAGAGTGAGGAAAGTGAGTGGGCTGGTTGGGGGGTTTCCTCCTTTTCTTTAGTTTCCCTTTTTACACAAAACCCCCTGCACTTTTGTTTCCACCGAAAGTAATTTGTTTAGCGATTTCATAATGGATGCCATGATGCAAATAACACAAAAGCGAAAATTTTAAACAGGTTTTCAGGTTCTCAACTTTGGGCTGTTACAATTCTACCCTCCTTACAGGAATCTCGTCCCGAGATTCTAAGGTTGCGGAAAGAAATCGGGATACTCTTCACGAAGACTAGACTCTCGTTCCCAAGTTGCTTCTTCCTCGGAATGATGAGACCACTGAACTTTGAGGAACTTGGTAGTCTTGTTCGGTCTTTCTTTCGGCTTCATCCAAGACACGGATAGGATGCTCGCGATAAGTGATCTTCCTGGAGATCCAGCTCTCATGATTGACCCATGGATAGGATCTTTGAAACACCGGCGAAGTTGAGTACATGAACACATCATGCACATTGGGAATGACCGGTAACTCCAACTTATAAGAAAGATCTCCTCGCTTGGCCAGAACGGTGAAGGGCCAACATAGCGAGGTGCCAATTTCCCTTTGATTCCGAAGCGGCGAACGCCACGAAGGGGAGAGACACGGAGATAAGCTTTATCACCAATTTCATAGTGAATTCCTGATGATGCTTATCATAGTAGCTCTTCTGCCTAGACTGAGCAATCTTCAGATTTTCTATGATTCTAACCTTCTCCTCAGCTTCATTGATGATATCTGGACCAAAGAGTGCCCTCTCTCCGGTCTCAGACCAATTTAGAGGAGTGCGGCATTTTCTTCCATAGAGAACCTCAAATGGAGCCATGCCCAGACTAGCTTGATAGCTATTGTTGTAGGAGAACTCCGCGAAAGGGAGATACTTTTCCCAATCCTTGCCAAAGAGATTACACATGCCCTAAGCATGTCTTCCAAAACTTGGTTCACTCTTTCGGTCTGACCATCAGTTTGGGGATGGAAAGCGGTGCTGAAGTTAAGACGAGTTCCCATAGCAGTTTGGAAACTAGTCCAAAACTTGGAGGTGAATAGGCTTCCACGATCAGAAATTATCTTCTTGGGAATGCCGTGAAGGACGACGATACGAGAGGTATACAGGTCTGCCAACTTGGCAGCAGTAACGTCCACTCGAACAGGGAGGAAGTGAGCCACTTTGGATAGTCGATCAATGATGACCCAGATGGCATCATGCCCTTTTGGAGACTTCGGAAGACCAGTAATGAAATCCATACCAATTTCATCCCATTTCCACTCGGGAATAGCAATAGGGTGAAGAGTACCGGCAGGTCTTTGATGTTCAGCCTTTACCCGTCGACAGGTGTCACATTCAGCAACATACCTAGCAATTTCCCGTTTCATACGGGTCCACCAGAATAGTGGTCGAAGGTCTTGGTACATTTTGGTACTACCGGGATGAATAGAGAGAGGAGATTCATGAGCTTCTTGGAGGATCAACTCCCTCAATTTTCGTTTCTTTGGCACCACCAAGCGGTCACCAAAATAAACCACTCCAGATTCATTGACAGAGAAACATTTGGCCTTCCCGCTGGCAATGTTCTCCTTGATTTTTAGAATACCCTTGTCACGCTTCTGAGCATCCTTAATCTGGTCCACAAGAGTAGATTTGATCTCCAGATTTGCAAGGTAGCCGGAAGGAACAATTTCCAGGTTCAAACGGGCGAACTCTTTATAAAGGGCAGGTTGGGCCTTTTCAATCATCAGATTGTTGCAATAAGACTTCCGACTTAGCGCGTCAGCCACGACGTTTGCTTTGCCGGGTTGATAGTTCAGACTCACATTGTAGTCCGTGATTAACTCCAACCAACGCCTTTGCCTGAGATTTAAATCCGGCTGGGTGAAGAGGTACTTCAGACTCTTGTGATCCGAGAAGATCTCGCAACGGTTACCAAACAAGTATGGTCTCCATTGCTTCAAAGCATAGACCACTGCGGCAAGCTCTAGATCATGAGTTGGGTAGTTGTGCTCATGCGGCTTAGTTGGCGAGAAGCATAGCCACCACATGGCCATCTTGCATTAGCACACAGCCCAAACCTTGAAGAGAGGCGTCACAGAAGACGACGAAATCCTTGCTCGTGTCCGGCAGGACAAGCACAGGAGCGGATGTGAGCTTGGCTTTCAGTGTTTGGAAACTCTCTTCAGCTTCGGCCGACCATACAAACTTTTTATCCTTCTTGAGAAGGTCAGTCAATGCCTTGGCTATTTTGGAGAAAGCTTCGATGAATCGGCGGTAGTAACCCGCCAATCCGAGAAAGCTACGAATGTCCTTGACTGACATTGGAGTTTTCCAGTCTAGAATAGCTTGAATTTTGTCGGGGATGACTTCCACACCATTGGCAGATATTACATGTCCAAGGAAGACAAGTTTATCCAACCAAAACTCACACTTGGAGAACTTGGCATAGAGACGGTGTTCCGAAGCCGTGTCAGAACCAACCGAAGGTGTTCATCATGCTCTTCGTCGGTTTTAGAATAGATGAGGATGTCATCGATGTAAATGACGACAAACTTATCAAGATAATCCATGAAAATGGAATTCATGAGCCTCATGAAAGTAGCTGGAGCATTTGTGAGACCAAAGGACATGACGGTATACTCATATGAGCCATAGCGAGTAACAAATGCCGTCTTTGGGATATCCTCCTTTCTGATCTTTATTTGATGGTACCCAGACCTCAGATCCATCTTGGAGAATACTCTTGCACCAGCTAACTGATCCAACAGATCATTGATGCGAGGAATAGGATACTTGTTCTTGATTGTCACCGCATTCAACGGTCTATAGTCAGAGACAAGACGAGGCACGGTAGAATCTCTTTTCTGACAAAGAGTACCGGACAACCCCATGGTGAACTGCTAGGCTGGATGAACTCCTTAGCTAACAGCTGATCAATTTGCTCCTTCAACAGAGCCAACTCTTCCACCGGCATGCGGTAGGGCTTCTTGGAAATTGGAGCAGTACCGGGAAGCAAGTCTATGACAAACTCCACACTTCGATCAGGTGGCATGCCAGGCAATTCTTCTGGGAACACATCCGGGAAGTCACACACCACGTGTATGTCCTGGATTTCAGGAGGGGACAAGCCTTCCATGAAACATAGGGTGATCTCCGGGGAGAGGGGATTGTCTGATGATGGAGGTCCTGAATATGTAGCCCAAAACTGCACATCGTAACCGGAAGGGTGGGTCACGGTGATGGACTTAGCAGCACAGTCGAGATTAGCATGGTATCTTGCTAACCAGTCCATGCCCAGTATGGCATCAAGGCCCTTCGACCTCAAGGCTATCAACGGGAAAGGGAAGGACAGGGATGCTATGATAATCTGGACCTCAGGAGTAACGCCATCGGTTTGCCATTTAGAGCCAGGAGTGGAGATCTCCAAAGGTCGTCTCATTTTCTCGAACGGTATTTTGTGCTCTTTTGCAAACGCTATGGATATGAATGAATGCGATGCTCCAGAGTCAAACAAAACCGTAGCTGTATTGCCGTTGATTCGTAACTCACCCATGAGAACGCCGGGATCATCTTCAGCTTCTTCAATAGAGACGTGGTTCAGGCGACCACGCACAAAGGTCCAGCCTTGCCAGCTGGAGTGGCAGGGGCTCGTGCAGGAGTTATCGCGAGAGGGGTCTTCTGGGGGCACTCCCTGGAGTAGTGACCAGCCTGGCCACAGGTGTAGCAAGTGACTCCAGGTGGAGCAGGTAGCATAGGACGGTACCCACTTCCGCCTATCCCAAGTGTCGAAGTAGTGGGGTGCGGAGGAGGTGGCCTATATCCTGCTGCCCTCGGCATGAAGGGAGCACGAGGTACGGCGCTGTAGGGAACAAAGACCCTGCGCTTCTTGCTCTCAGAACCCGAGGAACTCTGGTGTCCCCATGTGCGGGCCTCTTGGAAGCTTCAAGTTCCTTTCTTCCTTGCTCAAGAGTGAAAGCCTGATTGAACAGCTCCTGATAGGTCTGGAACCTGAAGGGCAAAGCTCATAGCGGAGCTGCGGAGTCAGACCCTTGCGGAACAGCTCTTGCTTGTCAGCATCATTGGTCACGTCCCTTGGGGCGTAACGAGAAGATGGTTGAACTCACGACCATAAGTGCGGAGGTCCATCCGTCCCTGTTGCAAATCCAGGAACTCCCTCCTCTTCAAGTCCATGATCGGCTGGGGAATGTACTCCGCACGGAAGGCAGTGCGAAATCAGCCCAGGTGAAGACATGGTTGGCTGGAAACAAAGCCACATGGCTTCCCACCAACAGCCAGCAGCACCAACCAAGAGATAGGTGGCAAAGTTGACTTGCTCAGCCAATGGGACATGCAGCGCGGAGAACTTGCGCTCCAAAGCACGAAGCCAATCATCAGCTTCCAGTGGCTCCTTAGCATCAGCAAAGGTGGGTGTGAGCGCAGGAACTCGGTGAGAGTGTTGCACTCGTTCCTCCGTGCATTCTGCTGCACCAACTGCTCAAGCAAGCGCTCATTGCGCCCACGGTTCTCCTCAATGGCCATCAAGACTTGAGCCATCGAGGGTGGTGGCGGCAGATCATCCTCATCATCATTGTGGTTACCGCGACCACCACGGCCTCCACGGCCTCCACGAGCCATTCTGGAGATTTGACAATGACACGGTTAGTATCTTTCTCCGAATGGTCGAACAATAGCATTAGCGTCTTCACAAGTACACAGACTAGGGACGATAATACTTTGCGAGAAGGAAAACAACAAGATAGAACTTGGGTCGAAGATCAGCATCATGTGCTACTAGTGAGAGTTAAGAAATCACAACTTAACACACTCTAGTTGGCACAATCCGGGACCTTATGTTCAAGTCCGTGGGTTAAAACCCAAAGAAAGGATCAAAATTACTCGGTAGAAACATCTGAGTTGATTTGGGATTGCAACGCAGCGGGAGCAACGTGACACATAACACTAAGGTCGAACCCACCCACGTTTCTAAATTTTGAAGTAACAGAGAGTAAAACCTTTTAAACTCAAATCGAGGTAAGATTGCTCCGAGATTAGAGGGTAACCAGATAAGGAGTAAAAAGAATCCTAAGATGGTTTTCACAACTCATTTTTAGGTTAAAATATTTTCACAAACACTAGACTCAACATCGACCAGTAGAAGGGTTTCCTACAGGCAGTACTGCTCTGATACCAACTTGTGGCGCCCCGACCCGACTGCTATACAGTGATACTGTGTCTCCGGTTATCCGATACCAGCAGGCACACTATCAAAGCATAAGAGAGAGATCAAGACTTGTGGAACAACTGGCACATCGCAGACTCTACGACACAAATCATATAGTTCAACTCTTATAATAGAGAAAGATAGCAAATGACAACCAGAGGTCACAGACCCAACATTACATCAAGCGGAAGCGAAATTAGGTTGTTCTAAACAACAAGATCCAACATATGGCCTAAGAGGCCTACAGATAAACATCACAACGCCAGCTGTTCCAGGATGTCCCAAGCTGCCACCTGGGAACCCCAGACTACTCGTCGACGTCCACAAAGAACCCACCTTCGAGGTCGGTGAAGTCCTCTCCTGAAAATAAGCAAACGACGTTGAGTTCGACGAACTCGCAAGATTAAGAGCTAATATATGCTCGATGATTGGCTTTCAAAGGTTTTATGGCTGTTTTGCATAAAGCTGATTTTATTTATGAAAACATAACTCAAGGCATCGACTAATCAGAATATTTTCAAAAGAGGTAAGAGTAACTCTTGCTTTCATCACTTTTCTCAACATCAACCACTGTACCTGTTCATCAAGGCACCTCCCCGAATCACCCTCGAGGAAGCTCACCTTGCATTTGTGAGTGGTACCTCTAGTACCCAGTTTTTAATCATTCCGTTAGAGTTATTCTATGATCTTACCTTCACTTCCCAAGTCGTCCATAACCGCGGACACGGCTTTTCGAAAAGATTTAACCCTGCAGGGGTGTACAAATGTTTGCCACGCGTACCGTCCGGCCCATTACCTGATCATTAGCTCTCTTCCTTGGAGAGCCGGCTGGGTGGGAGCGGTGTCGACTTCTCCCTCGTTAAGGACTAACCCAGGATCATCAGTGAGGACGAAGCACGGATCATCGACACCGTGCCCCGTGGCCACTCATTCTCCTAACACCACAATCCTCATCTCAGCTCATCCCACCATCATCACGCACGCGCAAATGGAAGCCCGAACTAGAGGACCCTGGCTAGCCCGCTCGAGTTATTTAGTCTATGAGGGTTCCTGCAAATGCATAGGCCTCACGCATGGTTGCACGCTCAGTCTTGGTTCAAGAGGTATAGAACTCGCACCTAGGCGGCGAGAACGAGACAAAGCACCACAACCACAGTGGCCTCTCATCCCCACCTTTAAGCATTTTATTATCCGTCACCACAATTCTCCACCATCATTCTCATTTCATCACCTGTTTCCAACATAAACCATCCACCATATAGCTATGCAATTAACTAAGCATGGCTAAGCAACAACATAACATAGTAAGTATCTCGGCCAACAATACAACACTATGGATAATAGGAGGGAAACAGGTAAAGGCATCGGGAACTTAATGCAACTATAGGATACTCTAATCCAAGAAATTGACATTTAGAACCGCATGCAATATTATAGTGGAGAAAATATTTGCGGAAACATAGGATAAGATATGCTCAGAGGGGGGATTACGCTTGCCTTGCTCAACGTGCGGGTAGTACGGATCTTCGGGGTATTGTGGAGTAACCCCGGCTGCTTGATCTATCGAGGCATAGCAACGGAAGAACAATCAATCACCACACAAACTTTAGCAAAGGCAATGCACAAACACATGATGACATGTCAATTTAAATCCCCGGAGGAGGATGATTCAACTATTCAATTTAAACGGAGTTTGGGTGCTTAGTGGGGACACACCTCGAATACACCGTGGAGTTAAGTAAGGAATCATCTTTACTTGTTGATTAACGTAGTTGAGACCCTAGGATTTAACTTGTAATGATATGACATGATCATGTGAGAGATGCAATTTTAGGTGGTTAACATTCTTGCAACAATTATAAAGCAACGGAAAAAGAATTGGTGTTAAAACAAGTTTCAGAGAGCATCCGGTTTGAAATCCGGAATTTTCTGGGATGATTCCGGGTTCATTCCGGGTTTTATACCGGGTCTGGCACCGGGTTTAATTCCGGGTATGATCCGGGCGAAAATGGTCGAGTCCAGTACCGTTTTGCTTAACCCGGTATGATTCCGACCATTCCGGGTCTGGTACCGGGTGATTCCGGGTTCAGTTCCGGAAATTTCCGGGTTGGACACCGGATTTGTCAACGCGACCAAAACGAAATAGAGCTACGGGGATTCGACGAACTAGAGGGATAGGGAGGGAATGTAGGGGTCCAGAAGCACGGCATGCTCACCCTGAACTCGTGGGGGTGCTTGGAAGGACCGGAGATGGACGGAGACGGCCGGAATCGTCCGGGAGAGCTCCGGCGGTGGTTTGCGGAGAACTTGACGGTGAGCTCGATTGCGGGCTTCCCAACTCGATTCCTTCGGTGGGGTGGTAGAGGACGTCGAGGCGGAGCTATTGGTGGTCTTGGTTTTGCTCGGGCCGAGCTCAATCGACGGCGGGGAGCACGGCCATGGGAGCTAGCTTTTGGAGCTCTTTGGGGAGAAAAAAATGGAGAGGAGAGTGAGGATGGAGGGAGTGGGCTGGTTGGGGGGGGTTTCTCTCCTTTTCTTTAGTTTCCCTTTTTACACAGAGCCCCCTGCACTTTTGTTTCCACCCGAAAGTAATTTGTTTAGCGATTTCATAACGGATGCCATGATGCAAATAACACAAAAGCGAAAATTTTAAACAGGTTTTCAGGTTCTCAACTTTGGGGCTGTTACAAGGTCTTCCCAAAACAATAGGACAAGATGCATTGCATTCAATGTCCATAACAACAAAATCAATGGGGATAAGGTTATTGTTAACCATAATAAGAACATCATCAATTCTCCCCCAAAGGTTTCTTCATAGCATTATCAGCAAGATAAACATCCAAATAACAGTGTTCCAAAGGTGGCAAATCAAGCATATCGTAGAGTTTCTTAGGCATAACAGAGATGCTAGCACCAAGATCACATAAAGCATTACAATAAAAATCATTCACCTTCATCTTAATGATGGGCTCCCAACCATCTTCTAACTTTCTAGGGATAGAAGCTTCATGTTTTAATTTCTCTTCCCTAGCTTGTATGAGAGCATTTGTAATATGTTTTGTGAAAGCCATATTAATAGCACTAGCATTAGGACTTATAGCTAGTTTTTGAAAGAACATAATTACTTTAGAAATATTACAATCATCAAAATCAAAATCATTATGGTCAATGGTAATGGAATCACTGTCTCCCATATTTCGAAACATTTCAGCACTTTTATCAGGAACAGTTTCAGTGGTTTTAGGCAATTTTAGACGCTTTGAAGAGGTAGTAGAAACATTGCCAACACCAATTATGTTACCATTGATGGTAGGAGGCTTACTAGCATGTGAAACATCAGCGTTACTAGTGGTGGTAATATTACAAAACTCTAGTTATACTATTCTCTTTATCAATTTTATC
This sequence comes from Poa pratensis, assembly GCA_947311845.1. Lineage (NCBI taxonomy): Eukaryota > Viridiplantae > Streptophyta > Magnoliopsida > Poales > Poaceae > Poa > Poa pratensis. The sequence goes on from CAMZMU010000041.1 coordinate 72,580,408, forward strand.
ATCTCTTTCCCACCTAGCATGCAATTCAGCCAACATCCTAATATTGTTGTCAATTTTAACTCGGATACCATTGGTAGTAGCAAAAGTCTTGCTATCGAGAGTTTCAGGTTTAGCTGCCATTTTATTAATTAAAGAAGATTGTGCTTCAGACATGGATGAAATATAGGTTTCAGCAGTGAAAATCTTAATTTGCAACGCAGAAATCTCCCTATTCAAATTTTCGAGCTGATGTCCTATATTTTTCAACATAGCAGATTGTTCATTCATAGTTTTAGTAAACAATTGATTTTGCTCATATTGTGATTGCCTAAAGCTCTTAGTAGCCCTTTCAATTTCTAGCATCCTTTCCTCACTAGGCAATCCAGATCTACCATAAGAATTAACATAACCATTACCACTATAAGAAGGATAAGGCTTATATTGTTGTTACCAAAATTATTCCTATAAGCATTGTTTTTGAAATTGTTGTTTTTAATGAAGTTCACATCAACATGCTCTTCTTGAGCAACCAATGAAGCTAAAGGAACATTATTTGGATCAACATGAGATTTACCATTCACAAACATAGACATAATGACATCAATCTTATCACTCAAAGAAGAGGTTTCTTCAACATAATTTACCTTCTTACCTTGAGGAGTCCTTTCGGTGTGCCACTCAGAATAGTTAATCATCATATCATCAAGAAGCTTTGTTGCAGCACCCAAAGTGATGGACATGAAGGTACCTCCAGCAGCCGAATCCAGTAGGTTTCTTGAAGAAAAATTCAGTCCTGCATAAAAGGTTTCGATGATCATCCAAGCAGTCAGTCCATGGGTGGGACAATTTTTTACCAAAGATTTCATCCTTTCCCATGCTTGGGTAACATGCTCATTATCAAATTGTTTGAAATTCATAATGCTACTTCTCAAGGATATAATCTTAGCAGGAGGATAATATTTTCCAATGAAAGCATCCTTGCATTTAGTCCATGAATCAATACTATTTCTAGGCAAAGATAGCAATCATTCTTTAGCTCTTCCTCTCAAAGAGAAAGGAAATAATTTCAGTTTTATAATATCCCCATCTATATCCTTATACTTTTGCATCTCACAAAGTTCAACAAAATTATTAAGATGGGCAGCAGCATCATCAGTACTAACACCAGAAAATTGCTGTTTCATAACAAGATTTAATAGAGCAGGTTTAATTTCATAAAAGTCTGCTTTAGAAGCAGGTGGAGCAATAGGAGTGCATATGAAATCATTATTATTTGTGCTAGTGAAGTCACACAACTTGGTGTTCTCAGGAGTACTCATTTTAGCAAAAAGAACACTAGGCCGAAATAACAAAATAAAAACAAGTAACTAATTTTTATGTGTTTTTGATAAAGAGAGCAAATAAGACAAAACAAAAAAAATTAAGCAAGACAATAATAAAGTAAAGAGATTGGAAGTGAGAGGCTCCCCTAACAGAAGGCTTGATCTCACCGACAATGGCGCCAGAAAAAGTGCTTGATGACGTGAAAGTCACACGTTCGTTGGGAACCCCAAGAGGAAGGTATGATGAGTGCAGCATCAAGTTTTCCCTCAGTATGAAACCAAGGTTTAATCGAACCTGTAGGAGATCAAAGTCACTTCTGAAGGTTGTTGGTGGCGAAATGTGGCGCGGCGCAACACCAGGAATTCCGGTGCCAACGTGGAACCTGCACACAAGACAATCAAACTACTTTGTCCCAACGAATCAGTGAGGGTGTCAATCTCACCGGCTTGCTGAAAACAAAGGATTAAAAGTGTGGTGTGGAAAATGATGTTTAATTGCAGAGAATGAAAGAGAACAATGATTGCAGTAGGTTGTATTTCAGATGGAAAAGAATGGACCAGGGAAATAACCTACTGCAATAAATAACCTAAATGACGTGGTGAACAAACATTTTTTGTGACCTGTGCAAAAAAGACAAAAAATGACTCGTATAAAAACATTTTGGTGCGTTCGGATTTATCTTTTTTGCACAGGTCACAAAAAATATTTTTTCTTTGCGTAACTTTGTGTGCTAACATGAAATGTCTTGACATATATGCGAAATTTTTATTTTGAATTTTTTGACATTTGGAAAATTGTTTTTTGATAGTGGGTGCATCTGCACCTGCTACCCAAAGTGGATTTCCGATGTAAACAACACATTCATCCTTAGACAAAGCATCATTAGGTTACCCCTAGTGGCAACAACACATCCACAATCTTAGAGGTTGCTGTCACTCCCCCAGATTAAATGGAGACTGAACCCACTATCTAGCGTAAATACTCCCTCTTGGCGTCACAAGCATCCACTTGGCCAGAGTATCAACAAGTAACGGAGAGCATGCAAGATCATAAATGACATAGACATGATATTTCAGTATTCAACTTGACATAGTATCAATATTCATCGGATTCCAGCAAACACAATATGTAGCATTACAATAAGATGATCTTGATCATGATAGGCAGCTCACAAGATCTAAACATGATGGCACAAGAGGAGAAGACAACCATCTAGCTACTGCTATGGACCCATAGTCCAAGGATGAACTACTCACACATCACTCCAGAGGCAGGCATGGCGATGTAGAACCCTCCGGTGATGATTCCCCTCTCCGGCAGGGTGCCGGGAAGAGCTTCAGAACCCTCCAGAGTTAGGGTTGACGGCGGCGGCTCTGGAACTTTTCGTGGTTTTTGACTCGGGTGTTTAGGGTTTTCCCGAGAAAGGCAATTTATAGGCGAAGGGGCGGCGTCGGTGGAGGCCCGTGGCCTCCTCACCACGTGGCGGCGCGGTAGAAGGTGGGACCGTGCCACCATATGGTGAGGACGGCCCACGGCCCCCCTTCGTCTCTCCTTCAGACTCCGTGTACGTGTCAGAAAAATAGGGACTTTGGCTTTTGTTTCGTCCAATTCCGAGAATATTTCCAGAACAACTTTTCTGAAACCAAAAAACAGCAAAAAACAGGAACTGGCACTGTGGCATCTTGTTAATAGGTTAGTCCCAGAAAATGCATAAAAATGATATAATGTGTATACAAAACATGTAACAATTGGTATAATATAAGCATGGAACATCAGAAATTATGGATACGTTGGAGACGTATCAGGGGCGGACCCGCCGACTATGATAGCGGCGGAGTCCCTGCTAGTAGCGCGCAGCGCTTACTGCCGCCTGGCACCGGATCTCTTCGAGGGCATTGACGTCGTCAACCCGTTCCTCCTGGTGTCCTTCCTCCTGGAAGGCGAGGACAGGGGAGCCCATATTTAAGCTCCGTGGGTAGCACCGCTTCCGCCCCGTAAACGAGGAAGAACGGTGTTTCTCGTGTGGCCCGACTCGGGGTGGTCCGTAGGGACCACACCACAGGTGGAACCTTTTCGACTCATGCTCGCCCGCAACTCTCGAACCGCTGGAAGGTTTGAGTCTTGAGTCCTTTGAGTACTTCGGGGTTAGCCCCCTCCGCCTGCCCATTGCTCCGGGGGTGGGCGACAGAGGCAAAGTATATATTGGTTCCGAGGTGGCCGCAGTAAGCTTGGAATAGCCCACTGGTGAACTGAGAGCCTAGGTCGGTGGTGATACGGTTAGGTACCCCGAAGCGGCATGCGATCCCTCGGATGAACTTGACGGCCACCAGCACCGTCGGTGACCGTATGGGCTCAGCTTCCACCCATTTGGTGAATTTGTCGATGGCGACGATCAGGTATCGGTATCCCCCCGTGGAAGCGGGGAATGGCCCAACTGCGTCCAACCCCCCATACCGCGAACGGCCAGGAGAGGGGGATCGTTTGGAGCGCCTGGGCCGGCTGGTAGATGTTCTTGGCGTGGAACTGGCAGGCATCACAGGTGCGGACCAGCTCATCGGCGTCGGAGAGTGCCGAGGGCCAGTAGAACCCCTGTCGGAAAACCTTACCCACTAAGGCCCGTGCTGCGAGGTGATTCGAGCACAGGCCCCTGTGGAGTTCCGCCAAGAGAGCCCGTCCCCGCTCCTCGAGATGCACCAGAGCTTCACACCACAATCCCTCCTCCGGTACAGCTGCCCATCTATGAGGACGTACACCTTGGCCCTCCGCGCTATCTGCTCAGCCTGTTGGTCGTCGTCTAGAAGTTCTTGATGCTGCAAGTACTGAAGCAGCTCGGTGGCCCAGCCGGGGTCCTCAGGTTCCGTGGGTCCGATGGACACCACTTCCCCGAGCCCTGTCTCCCCGGGTTCCTCGGGGCGGTCCCCGCCCGTGCCCCCGGGTTTGTGCTGACGAACGGCTGGGTGAGCCGTTCAACGAACACCTCCGGAGGCGTGGGTTCCTTCTGGGCCGCCATCTTAGATAACTCATCCGCTATGCCATTCTGCCCCCGGGGTATGTGCTCCATCTAGATTCCATTAAACCGCCGCTCCAGCTTGCGGACCTCATCGACGTAAGCCTGCATCAAAGGACAATTGTATTCTTTGGTTACCTGATTAATCACCAGTTGGGAGTCTCCGCGCACCACGATGCTCCCGATCCCAAGCACTCGCCGCTCGTAGCCCCACGAGGAGCCCTTCATATTCGGCGGTGTTGTTGGAGGCCAGCCCCCGGTCGAAGTCCATTTGGACGATGTACTTCAGTTGCTCTCCGGTTGGGGACACGATGAGCACCCCGGTCCCCCTCGTAGGAGAATGCCCCGTCGAAGTACATGTACCATCGTCCGGGTCCTCTCTCCTGGGGAGGCTGGTCGGGTTTTCCTCTTCCCGAACGGGGGCTGGAGTCCATTCCGCGACAAAGTTGGCCAGGACCATGCTTTTTATGTCCGTGGTGTTCGCAAACCTCAGGTCGAACCCTGACAGCTCGGTCGACCACTCGGCGATTCTTCCCGTGGCGCTGGCGTTGCGGAGGACACGTTCCAAGGGGTAAGACGTCACCACGGTAATAGTGCGCCCCTCAAAATAGTGCCTCAGCTTGCGGGATGCGAGCAGCACTCCCAACAGCAGCTTCTGGATTGGGGGGTAACGTTCACGCGCATCCCGCAGGACTGAGCTGACGAAGTATACCGGCCGTTGCACCAGCTTCCGTCCACCTGTGGACTCGTGGGCCGCCTCTTCTCTTTCTGCTACTAAAACCGCGCTCACCACCAGGTCTGTGGCCGCCATGTAGAGGAGCAAGGGCTCCTCTGGGGCGGGTGCAACCAGGATCGGGGGCGAGGACAAGTATTTCTTTAGGTCCTGCTACGCTTCCTCTGCTTCCTGGCTCCATTGGAAGGCTCCCTTGGTCTTCAACAACTTGAAGAAGGGGAGCGCCCTCTCTCCTAGACGGGAGATAAAGCGCCCAAGGGTCGTCACTCAGTCGTTTAGCCGCTGGAGGTCCTTGATCCTTCGAGAGACCTGGATGGCCTCGATAGCTCTGATCTTTTCGAGGTTAGCTTCGATTCCCCGGTGCGACACCAGGAACCCGAGGAGGTTCCTGGAGGGAACTCCGAAGGCGTACTTACGGGGGTTGAGCTTGAGTTGGGTCCTTCGCAGGTTGGATAAGGTCTCCCGCAAATCGTCGATCAGGGTCCCCTGCCTCCTTGTCTTCACAGCGATGTCGTCAATGTAAGCTTCCACATTCCTCCCCATCCGTGGCCCGAGGCAGGCGCGCATAGTGCGCTGGAAGGTGGCATCGGCGTTCTTCAGCCCGAAGGGCATGCTGGTGAAACAATAGCACCCTTCTGGCGTGATGAACGTTGTCTTTTCCTTGTCCTCCTGGGCCATCTTGATCTGGTGGTAACCAGAGAAAGCGTCGAGGAAGCACAACAAGTCGCACCCGGCCGTGGAGTCCATGATTTGGTCGATCCTCGGCAGGGGGAAGGGATCTTTGGGGCACGCCCGGTTGAGGTCCGTGAATTCCACGCAGAACCTCTTCTGCTTGGTGACCTTTGGGACGATCACCGGGTTTGCCGTCCACGTGGGGTGGATTACTTCTCTTATGATCTTGGCCTTCTTCATCTTGTGGACTTCTTCGACGATGAAGTCTTGTCGATCTTATGCCTGCCGCCGCACCTTCTGTTTTACTGGGCGGGCGTCGGGGCACACCGCCAGGTGGTGCTCGACGACCTCTCGCGGCACGCCGAGGAGGTCCGAGGATACCCATGCGAAAACATCAGCGTTTTCCCTGAGGAAGACGATGAGGGCCGCCTCGAGGTCCCTTGGCAGGCAGGCTCCGATGGTCACCGTGTGGTCGTAGGGCCCTCCCAACGGGACGGTCTTGTTCAAATGGGCTTCTTCACGCAACCTTCTCTTTCGGGATGCCTTAGGGTCCCCTCCCGCCATGCATACGCGAGGGAATCCCCTGCGGCGTACACCCGCGCTCGGACCACCGATGTTTGAGCATGCGCGCGCCCCCAACCTGGCGCGCCAGATGTCGAGTTATGAAACTCGGACACCAGAGGTGCGAACACCTCCTAGTTGTTCGGTACAAGGATGCGAGGTGCTCCGACGTCGGTCCCCGGAAAACAAGCACGAACGCACAGGATTTTACCCAGGTTCAGGCCGCGTCGCCACGTAATGCCCTACGTCCTGCTTGTCTGGCTTGATTGATGATGGAGGATGGTGTACAATGTGTCGCTTACAACCTTCCCGTATATGCTCAAAGTCTATCTGTGCTTCACCTCGGGAAGGTCTCCTTTTATACCGTTAAGGGAACTCCACAAGCGGCTGTTCCAGAAGCTTCTTCCCAGGGCATGGTGCGCGTCACGCCGTCCCTCCAAGTGGTGGCCCTCTGTTGTCGTCGTGGCGCCGTTCGGGTCGCGCTGCCTTCCATGCCGATGTCTCCGCCGGGTCCGAGTTGATGGCAGGTCAGGTCCCGTCCCACGCTCAGTCGTCGGGCAGAGTCAGACGCCTGCCCCGACGGGACGACGCGTGGGGTCTTATCGATGTCCACTCTATGGTGGACTGCGCGGGAATCTCTTGCCACGTGCCGGTCCCTTGCTTCCCGGCGGGGCAGTCTTCAGGCTGGTTCCTCCCGCATGTAGGAGGCTGACCCCGGGTTTTCACTCGGGGTCTCCTCGGGGCGCGGGGCTCCCTTGCGGGGGGAGGGGGGCGGTGTGAGCCCGCCCGGGGGCGCGTGACCGGCGTACGAGGGGTCCCCCCCCCCCCCCCCATTTTTTCCCGTACGCCGACAGGTACCTATTTAAGGGGCTTTCTTCCCCAATGTCCAACCTCTTGAGCACGTTTTCCCCCTCTCTCTCCTCCATTGTTGACCTTTGGAATAGCTTGCCTTCCTCTCTATCCCTCCCATGTTTCTTGCATATCTTTGAGTAAAAGTGAGAGGAGATCTAGATCTACATATCCTGCAATCCATCTCTCCTCTATGTGAGGGGAACCTAGTAGATCTTTATCTTGTAGTTCTTGGTGCATCTCCTCTTTGTTTTTCCTCTCTTATTCCCCCATAAGCATTTGTTACTTTGTTGGAATTTGAGAGTGAAGGATTTGAGCACTTGTGCTCTTGCCATTTGCATTTGGTGCATCGGTTTGCTCTCCACGAGGATTCGTGGAAGTTAAAAGTTTGTGAGCTTGTTACTCTTGGGTCTTTGGACCCTAGACGCCCGTGTGGTGGTTGAGACTTTTGGTGATCACTTGTAAGCCGTTCGGGAGCCCCTAATCTCATTGTGGGTTGTGCCCCGGATTATTGTTGAAAGGTTCCGGATTCCGCCTCGAAGGATTCCGATAGTGGAAGGTGAACCAATCCTTTGTGGTGCGGTTCATCGAAGAATCGGGTAAGCCTTTGTGGCGTTGAGATCAACCTTTGTGGTGCCTCGCACCTCTCCAACGAGACGTACTTTCTAAACAAGGAGGAACTCGGGAATACATCCTCGTTTCCGCGTGTCTCGGTTATATCTATACCCTAGCTATTTACTTATGCGTTTTACATTATGATAGCCTTCGTGCTTGAAGTATTCTATTGCTATCACGTTGTTGTTTGTCTTGCTTAGCATAAGTTGTTAGTGCACATAGGTGAGCCAAGTTTATTTACGTTGTCGGCTTGTTAATTTAAACACCTAGTTCTATTCTGCAATTATCAAGACTAAACCGGAAAAGTTTTAAACCGCCTATTCACCCCCTTTTAGGTGACATCCTCGTCCTTTCAACGTCTTCTGGAAGGGACGCGGCGTCTCCCGTCCCTTACCCGCACGTGCAGGATGGCCATATTTTTTGCCTATGCAAGTGTGCCTCTACGGAAACAGTCGAATCAAGCGTTCCCCTGGACATAGCCATAAGGTTCGCGTTGTGCATAGACGCGATACAGCCCAGACAAACAAACATGTCGAAAACGTGTGACCACAGGCGGCACGAACTTACAGCTGGCAACCAAACACTCCCTACAGGGATGGGATTGATACAATCAACAAATCACGCCTTGGGTAGATGAAGAGTGGCACTCAAAAGACTACTGTAATCATGTTGCAAGGCAAGACGTGCAACTGGCAGGACGAGCACTAGTTGATACCGAAACAATAGGAGTTCCGATAAGAACCCCATGGAGTGCCACGAGCCTGGCCGAAAGGCGATTTATTTCTGTCTTCTGCCTTTCGTTATGTCCAGTTTTGTGTTGTTTTCTGTTGTCCTTTGTTGGATCTGTTGCTTGACGAATGAGTGGAGCAGAGGGATAGACCTGAGAAGAGACCCCTCACCCTTAGCAGACCAAGACACAGAGCTCGACTGCCGAGGAAGAGCGAGGTGTCCTGTAGTAACTGGGCAGCGCATACACAATTGCACAATGCTCTGTGCTGCAATTGTTCCCCCAGCAAACAAAGCGCACAGATCATATATCAATCGAATCAATACAATGATTGTAGAATCACATCTATTAATTTCATTCACCAGCAATGCATGTGAAACTCGATATACAACAATCTACAGTACCTAGCTAGCTTGCTATACTCCTACATTTGATTTGTTTCTTAGCACGCACACCTACTTCACAATTTGTTTTGTTTCCTTTAGCATCGAGTCGATGCGTCCGTCCTTGTTGTACGCCTCCACAATCTTCTTGGCGTAGGATGGCATGTGCTGCTCCGCTCTGCAATGTACGTAGAACCCTGTTAGTTCATTTACACATCGTCCTACTATGGCAAATCCCAGGGATCAAACAATCAGTCCGTAGCCATAGGATTCGAATGTTCGAGCACCGTCATTCTCGGGCATGGGAATCGGGATCTGGACGTGGGATATGGAAAAAAGGGATATGTATTACCTCACGCTTCCCCATGCCCGCTTCACATACAGGTAGTTCCTGATCGTGTGGTAATCCAAGGAGTAGCGACCAAATTCAAGCCCCTTGGGCCCGATCTGCACAAAACCAATCACACATCGCCCATCAACGATTTACCATGCTATCCAATCCAGCACAACATACAAAATGTAGCATCCATCACTAACCAGGTTTAGCAGGAAAGCAATGATGTTGCCCACAAATATGGGAGCTGGATTAGAAGGGCCTTTCCCTGCAAAATACCACCCCCGGTCAATCACATTTTCGAGCCAAGCAATGCTGAGTAGCAGCAGTCAAAGGAAAACCACATGGAATTGATTCATATATGTACCCATTTTTGCTGCATCATCAGCTTTTACAGTCTCCGTCACAAACGGTTGTCTAGCGCCCTGAGAAAGAACAGTTAACACTATTATCATATGATGAATGCACTAGTCCTACCCTCACAGTATACATATTACAGTGTGCTACTTTTATGGGTGGATGTGGATGCATACACTGCTAACTGTTGGTGTGGTCTCCAAAAGGTCCTCTACCAGGCTGAGCATCTCCCTTCCACGGTCATTCCTTGTGATCAGAAGAAAATTATCAAGCCACTATTGAGCAATCAGACTGATCACTACCAGCCAGTCAATTTTCATTCGACTTTGTTACCTGACCGTGATATACTGAGGGTGCTGAGTCATGGAAACCCCGGAATATTTAGGTACTCCCATATAACCCACCACTAAATCCTGCAGTTTATAAACAAACACTTTTAGCTAAGGTCAGCTTCGATATACAATTGAACAAACTGTTGGAGTAGAAAGAGAAAAAGATACAGCTGTATAAGGATAATAAATCTATGTATTTCTCTGCAATTGATTTGTTGAATAAATTTGATAAAAAAGGATGTCTGCATCATTTTGATGCAGAGGCCGAGGGTTTCATTCTCCATTTCAGAAGAAAATAAATGTATAAGCATAATAAATTATCAGCCAAAGGGATTAGTTACTACTTTCGACCCGGATACTGTATCAGAATATCTTTATATGCATGAGCAGAAGGAACACTGAATTATATTGTAGCCGAAGAAGATGTATGCTTTCTCAACAGATGACTACTAACTCTAACTTACTACCTATTCGAAACAAATACGAAAACAACAAGATTCAAATTAAATAAAAAAAAGAGGAGACTCACCGCCAAGCCATTTGTGTAGTCAAAGCAGCTGCAGGATGGCAGAAGTAAAACCATTAGCTCGACAATAGAAAATGATGCCTACAGATTTTTGGGAGACCGCAAGCGATTTCTGCGCAGAGAATATCATACCTGTAGCATGATGGTGCAATAACATCAACCAGGTCGTTTGCTGGCAACGAAAAATAAGGGACCTGCTTTGAACTAGGCAATAAGGAAATAATTTTGGTAGACTCGATGCTGTAGAATAAGTTAATAACAGATAAGAAGATGACTTACCTCTTCTATGTGCCCATCCAAATGCTTTAAGTGAACCTGCATATACGCATGGTTATACAAAAGTATCACATATCAAAAAAATGGTTAGTGGTATTTCTATTCATGGGCATACAAGAAACTGTTACTGGAGGGCAAGGTAAAGACTATTTCAGATTAAGTTTCACCTTGTAGTCTTGCATAAATTCGTAATGCAGAACAGTTTCTGGTTCAGTACTTGCAGCCTTCAAAAACTTATCAAGTCCTTGACGAGTACCGTTGTCCACTGAGAATATTTACTAGTGTAAGCAAAAAGTTCCAATACATCTTCCACACAACACAGCACTTACAATAATTTCAAGATTGACTAGATTCATCAGTAGTTACCACAGTTTGTGCCAAGCACATAAAGCTTTTCCAAGCCAAGGTACTTCTCTACAGATCTCAAAGCTGCGGTTCAACAATTAGAATGTTCAATAACTGAGTGATATGAATAGAAAGAATGATTACATAAAAGGTTAATACCTTGCACTTGGCAACCCACGCCACAAAAAAGAAGACGCTTTACACCAGCAGCCTGCCAAAGTAAATCATGAAACCCAGGTTTAAGAAGAGGATCGGAAAAGGACGCATGACACAACAATCAAGACATCATAGCATTGTCTTTGGCAATAGCACCTAAGTGGGCTTTGTTTGCTTTTGGAGCCACAATTGGAAAGAGCATTGGTTGGCATAAATTTCCATTCCCTCGAGTTGGGTTATAGGACCAAATGGTTTAACAAACAAGTCCAAGTTCATGTTCAGAGAGCATATGTTCTTTACTTGCTTCAGATATCTGACATCATGATTCATGACCCATTTTTGCTAGATTGAGAAGGGCATGGAGACAAGATACAGTAGCTAACGACAGAAGAAAAGCATATAGCATGAACGACAGGTTTACCTCTACCAAGGCAAGTGTATTCAGGTTTGGTGATAATGTTGGCTTGACACCTTTTGCTGCAATCACTTCTTCTGGAGTCCTAGCAAAACACTTGAATGTTACTTACAATTTTATGAAGAATGGGTATCATGGAAGATGAATAGATAGACCAATGACAAGGTTCCTGGTATGGACTGCTAGACCAATTACAAGGTTTTTAGCTCACATGCAAGCAAAAATTACTTAAAGTGCAGGGTTTCTATTGAGTAATGGGAAGTGCAACACAACACAAAGTAAGTCATATAGCAAGTCACTTAAACTGATAACTAATCAATCCCATTTTTTCAAGCATAACTAATCAATCCCATTTTTTCAAGCATAACTAATCAATCCCATTATACCTGGCTAAAACAGGCCTTGGAGCAAACCTATCGTCTGGATCACTGCAGATCAAGGTGATAAATGAAGAGCATTAGTCAAGTCTACGAGTTATTCTTTAGCAAGGAAAGACAAACAATGTGGTATCCGATTCTTGTCTGGGTGCCTTTGTACACAAACCACGGCATCGACCATATCTGCCTTTAGCATCTCAACTGCGATTGTTGTGACTATTCCTGTCCATTGGGCTCCTACATGTATACAATTGAGGCAGATGTGTCACATACATAAGCACGTAAATTAGTTGGCAAAAAGGTAACCGAATCGATTGGGATGAAATGAAGAAGGTAGGTAGGTCATACCTTGAACAGGTTCTGTCTTCCTGGCGTATAGGAGTTGGTCATGCACCCCGAAGTACATTTCGTCCATGCTATCCTTCCTGCCCCTCCCATGGACTATTGGTTCCAAATCCTGCATAAAGCGGTAATTAATTACTCAAGAATCAAGATAATCTCTCCAAGAACGGCAGGGACGTTCATAGCAGTAGCGGCAATATCAACGGTAAGAAAGATTTACCTCGACACGGGACATGCCGTCCCCGAGGAAGGCGCATGCGTTCTTGACATGCGCGACGTAGTACGTGTCGCAGAGGCCACAGCTGCTGCACTGGTCCTTGGCTGGGTAGACGCCTCCGGGAGAGATGGGCTTGGATTTCTCCCGCCAATCCTCCCTCACCGCCTTCCCCTTCCCCTTTCCCCCTGATCAATTCAATTCGATTCGGTTCAGCGAGCTAGCCAGGAACTGAACTGAAGGTACGTGATGGGTAGGGTAGGTTACCTGACGACGACGACGACGAGGAGGAGCAGCGTGGGGTGAAGGATAAGCACGGTTTCGGGGAGGTGTAGGAGAAGCAACGCGCGGCCATGGCCATGGCCATCGTGCAGTTACTCAGGCACACACAGTTCAGAGGCAGCAGCCACTCGTGGACGACGATAAGATTGTCTGGACTCGTCGTGGGCTCGCACATTTCCAACACCAGTACACCACGCAAAGGCTGAGAGAATTCCTCGGCCCAATTACACTGAAGAGGTTTTTGCTTTTTCAACTGCACTGAAAACGTTAATTCCACAAATAAAAAAGGAGGCGACCGCAGGGTCGGATGGCGAGCGCCTATTATACGCCTAGTAAAACAAATGTATTGTACCATTTTTATTCTATTTTTGTTTAAATATTATAATTTTAGATTCATATATTTTTTTTAAATGAACTTTTCAAAAAATGAACAATTTCCAAAACATGAATCATTTTGAAATCTGAACGTTTATTTTTTTTATTGAAATAGAATATTTTTCAAATCTGGACAATTTGCAATTCAGAATAATTTCAGTTTTGAAATTTTTTAAAACTGTTTATTTTCAATATTCTAAAAAGAAAATGAAAAATGAAAAAAATAAAAATATATATGAAAAACATAAACGAAAGCGAAAAAGAAAAAAACAAAAACAAAATAAAAAATGGTCGAATCAGTTGGCCGACGCCTGCGGGCGATATAAATGATTAATGTTACATCAGCCCTTCTTGAGCCGCCTGATCTAGGCGATGTTGCGGTCTCATCCACCATGATTTTTTCCGCACTAATACTACAAAGACACCACTACCATCGAATAGAAAGGATCATACCATGAAACTTTTATGTGTAGTCAATTTTCCTTAAATGTGTATTTGTCTTTGTAAAGTCGAGGAAGTGCTCGTACTAGGCCTATGCCAAGGCACCGTCTTTAGCACATTATTATAGGAGCACCAAAAAATTTAAAACTAGTCCAATGAATTGTTTTTATGTGTTGTATCTAAATTTAATGATTTGAAGATTATGCATATATATGTTTGAGCTAGCAATATTTTGGCTTTGGCCACGTTCAAGATTTGTATGTTAGCTAAGTAACAATTTCACTCTCTTTATTCATTAACTATTCTCTCAGTCCAATATTAGTTGTGACTGAAAGATGTATCCAGACATATTTCAATGCTAGATACACCGGAATACTATATCACATCGGCAAACTAGATATGAACTATCTACTAGATAGACCATGCTAAGAAATTTTCATTGTCATAGACTTTGCTTCTTCTTTTATTTTGAGGTGGGAATTGGGTGTAGTTAATTGCCAATCCATGTTGATACCTACTATCTATTTTTATAAATTAGATATGTACCATCTACTATAGAATGTGCTTAATTTGTTGTATGTTTTAGTTTCGCTCTCTTTATTCGTTAACTATTCTCTCATCCAATACTAGCAGTGACTGAAATAAATGTATCTAGACGTATTTCAATGCTAGATACACCATTTTCAGCACCAACTAATATGGGACAGAAGGAATATTATATCACATCAGCAAAATACTTATAAGACCGTGATAAGAATTTTTCATTGTCATAGACCTTGCTTGTTATGTTGAAGTGGCAATCGGCAGTAGTTAATTGCAAATCCATGTTGATACGTACTATCTATTTTTATAACCAAGATATGAACTATCTACTTCAGAATGTGCTGGATTTGTTGCTTGTTTTGTTGGAGGGGATCAAACACATTTAATTACAAATTAGTGGGAGGCCACTAGTTGGCCCGATATTTCTGCATCTCATCCGATAACCATGAACATATTTTTTGTCTTGCGTGTAAGAGGTGTTATTTAGTCTGATTTTGGTGTGGTGGGTGAACAAGGAAGGGGATGTGAGTGTTGCACTACATGCGAGGAGGGATGGGCTTGTACAATGCTAGAGAAGGTGCATCTTCTTCTAGCTATCCGTATCATTTAGACAAGACAACAATGCATTATCTTTTATTGCCATCCCTAGCAGTTAATGAGAGTTAATTATATTTTAGTAGGAAATTGTATCTCTAAGGAAAGACCAATGGTACAATGGTGAAATTAGCCTTATCTTATTTCGTAGCTAAGGGAAGGCAACCTCCCCTTTCTTCATCTCCTCCAAATAGACAAATATCCTACGTGTTAATGATGAGAGAAGGCTGGTGTCACTACATTGTACATGCTCTAACTCCCTTTTAATAGTTACTAACTAAATACCCATGCGTTTCTAGTGGAAAAACCTTCCTTCTTATCCATGTTTCTATGATTCAGTGATTACTTCTTTCCTTCCTAAACGAAAATAATATTTTTCTTTACCTTGCAATCTAAGATACAAATTTATTTCATTTATTTATGTCCTTCCTTTTTTGTGATGGTGGGATGGACAACTAACTCATATTTAATATTTTAATAGTACTTTGTGATGGTGGGATGGACAACTAACTCATATTTAATATTTTAATAGTACTCCCTCCGTCCGGTATTTGTTTAATATGGATGTATCTACATATAAAACATGTATAAATACATTCAAATTTAAACAAATCAGCGTCAATAATTCAGGACAAAGGGAGTAATAATGATAAAAGATAAGATAAGGCATGATATTATGATACAATATTGATATGATGGTGTGGTCATCCGTGGATACATATGACGGTAGCTTATTTTAGCCTTTGTATTTTTAGGAGCTCACAAGTGAATACAAGAAAACATACCCCTTAATTAGCATTTTCACTAGTGATCTCTTCTTCATCCGTGTCATCGTTATTGTGACTCTCTCCCGAGCTTGGAGTATTCCGTATGCAAATACTACTTAAATGGTGTTGGAAAAGTACAATAATTAAATTGGTAGTATAAACACATGTTTCTCTTGGTCACCAAATTCAAATTTTGAATCACATCAAGAAAAAAGAAATATAGTTGTGGATAGTAACCAAACTAAATTGGTCTCTGAACTCTTTCCAGTATCATTATGTGCATAACATTTTTCTACCTTGCTCCTTAAGCCATGCATAAAGTCTGGAACTAAATTCTGGTGACATGATAGATATATCTAGTATTGGTACTGTGATATTTTTAGGCAATTAAAAAAAATAGATAGTCAAAACCAAAAACGTGCATTGGGAGGAGCCTAGAGGAAGTATCTAGTGCTACCACCATGTCATATTTACTACTATTTGACAGTTAAAGATCGTACAAATTGTGCAAAAGTTGACAGCATTTACACAAGATACTCCTACTATACCACAAAATTTCAAATCAACATTCAAGTTGCACACAGGGAAGAAAATTTTCACTATGGATATTAGCTAACTAAAATTTGTTGCAAATAGTGAATTCAGCTACTATCCACATAATTTGTTTTCTCTTTTTGTTACTTGAATTATAGACGGAGTTTGAATTTGAGTTTTATTGCTGAAGTAGGTACGTATTGTATAAAAGGCTGTAGAAAACAATTTTGCTGATTCAGTAGTGTGATGGTAGCATGGATACAAATGCAGTACAAATGTTTTACAAAGAAAACGATGTTGTTAATGAATTTGATTTATTCAATTGTGTGTCTTTTTTTTTAATAATGAGCGTTTCTCTCGAATACATAGACGATACAAGCAATATAGTGTTCAGTGTTTACAAGCAGCCTCTGCAGATTGTGGTACACTAGAAGATACTTTCTCTTGGAGCCTTTTTTTTTGAATTTTTCACCACGTATATTCAACACAAACCACATACAGCGTACACGGTAGGAATACAAGAACAGAATACGTAGGGGAAAAAGGACCAAGGATCGAAGACCACGCCATCACCGGCGTCGGAGTCGAAGGCGGCCAGCCGCCACCTCGCCGCTGTCAGGGAGAGCTTTTCCCTATAGAAGACGCTGCCGAGTCCCTCCGCCGCGTCGCGCCGGAGTTGTTGACGATGAACGGCCGGGGCAGCGCCCCCTGTCCCATCCACTCCACTTTGCCGCAGCTGCCGTCGAAGCCACCGCCGGAAGAAGACGCAGATCTCGATTCTTCCGCCGCCAGATCCACCGCCACCTCGGATCTGACGGAGAGCAGAGGATCACGAGCACCGCGCCGGGCCTCGAGATCCAGCCAGTCCAGCGCGCAGACGAGGAGCTCCGAAGAGCTCCATCGCCGGAGAAGAACGCGCCGGCTCCAAAACCGCCCGCCCGCAGCACCACCTCCTCCAGAGCGCCGCCGGCGAGACACCCATCCTACCCTCCCGTATATACAAGCCGGAGCCGGGGATCCCCCACCCTCCCGCCGCCGGAGCGGCAGGCGGAGGGGAGGAATCCCGCGGCTCACGGCGCGTACGGTGGATCGACGGCTCGCTCCAAAAATCGCCTTCCCTTCTTGCTACAGTGGCAGGGAGGGGAAGATGTTGGCTTTACGTTTCTGGGAGAGAAGATTCTCTCTCTTGGAGCCTGTGAGCATGAGAGTTGAATAAGCTCTCCTCTGGTCCAGTACCTACATCATCGGCCGGACACAACGCATGATAGTACAAAATACAATGGAGATGACCGAATGAATGCAAAGGCGAAACGAAAATGAATACAGAGCAGAGTTCTACTCAACTCCAACCACCATCTGGTAAGTGGTGCAATTGCACAAACAGTTGAACATTTTTGTGTAACCAACCAAACAGATGAGATAGCAAGCTAAGCAGGCAGATGGACTAACACGCAGTATTCTTCTAAAAAAAAAATATCAGGCACCCGGCCAGTGCATCAAATTCAGTCCAGTGTGATCAAGCTTAGTAAAATATACACTCCCAGGCCCTGCATGATGATCTTACAAACAATTCAAGAACAAATAGGTCCCCTCGCAATATATCCGTGAACATGATTTCAGGCTTTTGCTCACTGTAATAAAGCATTGTAAATAAAACCACTGCCAAGGCAAAGGACCACTTAGATAAACAAATATCTAGAATAAAAACATATTTGTGATTGTACATCCATACTAGTACAACAGCTGTTAAAGATCTAGCATAGTTTCTGCAAGTAGGCCAGGCCACAAACACAAACAACACTAACAAAAGGAGAACTAGCAACTGAAAGCCTACAAGGAAGCTACAGGCTCCCCTCTGTTTCACAGTTCAGGGTTGAAACCTTCAGCAAAATGAAAAGCAGTATATTTCCTCACCAGCCACTACCCAAAATGTCCACTAAACTGTGAAGCCACCACCAGTTTTATAGTGTACCTTCAGCACATCCAGTCACGCTTCTCACTGAATCTTCTGATGAACATATCTGCTAATCAATGCCGTAATCGATGCTGAGCTCCCGCATAGGTGGGATGGTATCTGTGGCAAACACCATCAGGTGAGGGCATGATTCATTTTCATTGCCACGGATAACAAACTGCACAAAGAGATTCGGAGCACAGCTGTGGCTAATGTAGCTAGATATATTCCTCCTCTCAGACACGTCGAGCACATAGCTTGGCTCTGGGAAATGGTCGAACTGGGGTACGTTGTCTTCTAGAAGTGCAGCAGAGGCATCTCCCCACTCTCTCCATTTTTTTGGGAACCTCTTAGGATCGATGAAGGAGCCCTCATCCATGGGCACGTCTCCTAGCACCACATCTCCACTGTACTCACATACAAAAGCGCCTGGCTGTATCAAGTCCAGTGTCCTGACGCCCCACTCCGTCTCCTTGGACCGGAACACCTCCAGTCGGTGCTTCATTCCACGCTGGGTCAATCGATTCAAGCAACTCATGGTGCAATCACAAAGACCACCACATTCATACACTACTGGTCTTCCCCTCACAAGGGTGCCATCCTCATTGTACACCGGGCCTCCACCGTTCTTCCTCACGCAGCTGCACTTGGAGCCACATGTCTTACAATGACAGCCCTTATGCCGCTTCACCGGCGTGAACTCCACGGACAATGGAAACTCAGGTTGTGCAACGTACCCATAGTGAAGGAGAGAACTCTCTTGGTCCACATTGTTGAAGACTGCGACAGGGAAGGCCTCCTTGCCATTTGATAGGTCCAGCGAGATGTAGCCAGGCGGGAGGATTTGCTTGTCCACCATTTCCTTGAGGTTATTGGCAATGAACCAGTTTTTGCTGCCGAGTGGCTCCTGGTCAGGGAGGCGCACGAGCTTGTACTTGCAGACATCTCGGCCAGATTTGCCCGGGCCAAAGGTGGAGGTGACGACCCTGTAGAGACCGTCGTAGACATAGACCTTGCGGCTGGGGCTGGAGTCGGAGGGGTGGCAGCGGGTGACGCGCACCTCGACGCCGTAATGGCAGCTGTAGTGGAGCGCGAGGTTGCCGCGCTCGAGCGTCTGGTCGGTGTGGTGCTCGACGCGGTTGCGCTGGCGGCCGCCGCTGCCGGTGTACACGAGGACGTCGCCGCTGTCCTCGTCGTCGAGGTAGCCGCCGGAGGAGACGATGCTGGTGGCGACGGGGTGGCCCTCGCTGACGATGCTGGCGGGGATGTAGGCAATACCGGCCTGCGGGGCGTTGTGGAGGCCGACGACGCAGAGCTCGGCGCGGTAGTGGAAGGCGTCGCCGACGAGGATGCCGGGGATGGAGCCGACGATGCGCACGTCCCGGTAGAGCCAGAGGCCCTCGGCGAGCATCTTGCTGGAGGTGCGCAGGTCGGAGCGATTGCGGGGGCCGTCGTAGGTGTCCTGGCGGTGGTAGATTCCGCGGAGCGCCTCGAAGGTGAGGCGCGCCTGGCGGACCAGGGAGCGGAAGTGGAAGTTGTCCTGAGGCGTGATGGAGGTGATGCGCACCATATCACCGACGCGGGCGCGTTTCTTGGTGGAGGAGGAGGAAGATGCGGCGACGTCGGAGGGCGGGGGAATGGATACCTGTAGGTCGGCCTCCCCTTGGGGGTTGGGCCCGGTGAGGAGGAGATTGGCGGAGATGGCGTCGAGTTGGTGCTGTGAGTCGAGGGCGAAGTCCGGGTGGTCGTCGGGGGAGGGCTCGCGGTGGATATCGCAGAGCTCGGGGTCAGAGCGGCGGGGCGTCGGGGTCGGGCTTGGGGATGAGAGCGTTGTCGGCGGTGGGGATGGGGGATGGCGGGGCGTCAGGGTCGGGCTTGGGGGTGAGAAGGATCTGCAGGGGGGAGGGGTTTGGCGGCGACGCCATTGGTGTCTCTCCTCTGCCTCTGCTCTCCTCTGCAACGCCGAATCGCTGCTCTCTATGGAATCCCGCTCTCCCCACTCGACTCAGTATTGCGGCGGAAGCAGGAACGGCGGTAGGGTATTTACGTTTTTTCTTGGGGGCGGTAGGGCATTTACTTATGGAATTGCAATTTTTCCTCTCTTTTTTAACGATGCCTAGGTTGAGATATTTTTTAAGGAGAATCTGCTTTAGGTCACATGCACCCCACTGTTTAAAAAATGACATTTCAAAATATCAGAAATTTATTTTCGGGTACGGTTTTCCTCATAAAGTGGACCAATCTTCTATCTATTCATTGAATTTAGCGGTGATCCTGCTAACATTCAAAAAATATCAGAAATTTCAAAACAAAAAATATGTACACAGGACATTCTATGTTCGCACAAAAAATCTCGTGAAAATTACATTTTCTGTATGAGGCAAAACACCGTGCCCATTTGTTAACGTCTCTTCAAGTGTTAGTGCTTGAAAAATTGTCTATCGATTAATGCAGAAAAGTTAGACTCTTGTTTATGATTATGATTGCATTTCTATAAATTGACAAAATGACAAAGACTTAGGAACTCATGATATTTCCTGAGATTTTAAAAACTATCGCAAGGAC
Organism: Poa pratensis; assembly: GCA_947311845.1. Lineage (NCBI taxonomy): Eukaryota > Viridiplantae > Streptophyta > Magnoliopsida > Poales > Poaceae > Poa > Poa pratensis. The sequence goes on from CAMZMU010000041.1 coordinate 72,600,986, forward strand.
GCACACTCACGCAACAACATACATGTATAAAAGCATTCCAGCCAGACATATGCAAATACTACTTTTTGTTTATTATACAAAGAGAACAAATAGTGCGGTGTCACGATACTTACACATATCCTTCGAGAGTCAGCCTTGTCAGCCGGGCTCATTTTGTCACGTGTTTGTGGCTGGACGCTCAACGGTGCTGCGTCTAAATTTGGATTTCACTTATCGTCACCATGAAAATTAAAAATCCATATATGAAAGTGTTAAACCACCAACCACCAAAGATATGGTGTCTCGGTTCAATGGAGCGGTGTTGTCAAACGCTTGTAAACTTATTGTGAATAAATATGCTTTCAAATTTAGGACTTGTTCAAGTTGTCAAATTTGAACTAGTCATAAGAAGTAACATGTATACAACCACCATTGCGAAAGATGGTTTGATGATTAAAGAAAATCACATCTTATCGTGAAATACGGGTTTCAAATGAGTATTTGGGTTTCAAATGAATTTTTGGCTTTTGGCACCGATGGACAACGATGTGGAGGTGTTGCCAAATAAAAAAATAGAAAAAATAATGCCAAATTCAACGAATGAACAAGAAACACGGATCACTCGTGTTTCCAACCTCTCTAGTGTAACCAGTGGGCAAGCGTTTTATGTTAAAATAGGGATTTATTAATAAATTGTGTTGGATAAATCTACTCCCTTTAATATAAATTAAATGACTATATTTGTTCAAATGTGGATGTATCTATACTTGTAACATGTCTAGATACATTCACATGTGGGTAAATGGAAAGGAACGGAAGGAGTAACATTTTGCGGTAGCACTTTTCGATCGGTTGTAACTCAACTGCACTTTTATCATTTACTTGTATGAGGCAAAACACCGTGCCCATTTTTTAACGTCTCCTTCAAGTGTTAGTGCTTGAGACTGTCTATTGATTTATGCAGAAAAGTTAGACTCTTGTTTATGATTACGATTGTATTTGTACAAATTGACAAAATGACAAAGACTTAGGAAAACTTATGATTTTTCCTGAGATTTTAAAATCTATCGGAAGAACGCACACTCACGCCACAACATACACATATAAAAGCGTTCCAGCCGGACATATGCGAACACTACCTTTTGTTAAATATACAAGGAGAACAAATAGTGCGGTGTCACGATACTTACACATATCCTTCGAGGGTCGGTCTCTGATACGTCTCAAATGTATCTATAATTTTTGATGTTCTATGCAATTTTTATATCAATTGCCACATGTTTCATATGCACTTTATATCATATTATGACATTTATTAGACTAACCTATTAACAAGATGTCACAGTGCCAGTTTCTGTTTATTTTGTTTGTGCATTGCAGAAAAGGTCCAAAAATGAAAGTGCTCATAAAAATCTAGAAAAATTCCAGAAATTCTAAAATGCCAAAAGACTGCGTGGGCCAAAAGGACAGCTCCAGAAGAGGCCCAGAAGACCCCGAACTCAACTAGGGCACAGACCAGAAGAAAATCTTCTGGCCGCGCCGTGGTGTGGGGAGGCCGCCTCGGGCGTCGCCTTGCGCTGCCCTTTGGACCATATATTGCCCCCGCGGAGAAAACCCTAACCCCCGAAGGATTTTCCCAAATTCCACCCGTAGCTCCGCCGCCATCCAGAACAAGTTTCGGGGGACAGAATCTCTGTTCCGGCACGCTGCCGGGACGGGGAATTGCCCCCGGAGCCATCTACATCGACGCCACCGCAATCTTCATCACCAAGGGCAGCCGCCACCGTCAAGGGCTGCTGCCGCCGCTGCCGTGGGTTGCCGCCGCCGCCGCCAAGAGCCGCCGCCGCCGTGGGCTTCCGCCGCCGCCGCCGCCTCCACGGGCTGCCGCTGCCGCCGCGTCGTGGCTGCTGCGGGCCGCCGCCTCCACTCTGGGCTGCACCTCTTCATCAACCTCTCCGTCAAGTGTGCTCACCATGACCATGTGTGAGTAGTTCTCCCCCGAGGCTGAGGGCTCTACCGGTAGCTATGTGGTTTTTCTCTCTCTCCCATGGTGTGATCTTTTTGTGATCATGAGCTTTGTAATCTAGTTGAATAAGTAGATATTATTCTATATCTATTATGCCACTCTAGAGGTTACTTTAATATGAACTCCGGAGTCACTCTCCACGGTGTGAAGGTGACAGTGTGCGCATCGTGTGTGACTCCTTTATGACGTTGTGGTGTTTGTTTACTCCGACTTGAGGTGTGCTTTTGCAGCCCTACGCAATGAATGGTGTTCGTTATCCAACAAGAGAGTGTTTGAGAGTAGCATTTATTTATTTAATTATGTTGTCATTGTTGAGAGTGTCCACTAGTGAAAGTATGATCCCTATGCCTTGTTTCTAAGCATTGAAACACCGTTTACAACAAGTTCTGCCACATGTTTGCGTGCTGCCATTTTTATTTCAGATTGCAATTGCCACTTATAATCATCCATATTACTTGTATTTCACTATCTCTTCGCCGAACTAGTGCACATGTACATCTTACAAGTGTATTAGGTGTGTTGGGGACACAAGAGACTTCTTGTATCTTAATTGCAGGGTTGCTTGAGAGGGATATCTTTGACCTCTACCTCCCTGAGTTCGATAAACCTTGGGTGATTCACTTAAGGGAAACTTGCTGCTGTTCTACAAACATCTGCTCTTGGAGGCCCAACACTGTCTACAAGAATACAAGCGTGCGTAGACATCAGACTCGTCAGCCGGGCTCATTTTGTCACGTGTTTGTGACTAGACGCTCAACGGTGTTCCGTCTAAATTTGGATTTCACTTATCGTCGGCATGAAAATTAAAACTCCATGTATGGAAAGTGTTAAACCACCAACCACCAAAGATATGGTGTCTCGGTTCAATGGAGCGGTGTTGTCAAACACTTGTAAACTTATTGTGAACAAATATGCTTTCAAATTTAGGACTTGTTCAAGCTGTCAAATTTGAACTAGTCATAAGAAGTAACATGTCTACAACCACCATTACGGAAGATGGTTTGATGATTAAGGAAAATCACATCTTATCGTGAAATACGGGTTTCAAATGAGTATTTGGGTTTCAAATGAATTTTTGGCTTTTGGCACCAATGGACAACGATGTGGAGGTGTTGCCAAATAAAAATAGAAAAAATGATGCCAAATTCAACGAATGAACAAGAAACACAGATCACTCGTGTTTCCAACCTCTCTAGTGTAACCAGTGGGCAAGCGTTTTGTGTTAAAATAGGGATTTATTTATAAATTGTGTTGGATAAATCTACTCCCTTTAATATAAATTAAATGACTATATTTGTTCAAATGTGGATGTATCTATACTTGTAACATGTCTAGATACATTCACATGTGGGTAAATGGAAAGGAACGGACGGAGTAACATTTTGCGGTAGCACTTTTCGATCGGTTGCAACTCAACTGCACTTTTATCATTTACTTGTATGTGGCAAAACACCGTGCCCATTTGTTAACGTCTCTTCAAGTGTTAGTGCTTGAGACCGTCTATGCATTTATGCAGAAAAGTTAGACTCTTATTTATGATTATGATTGTATTTGTACAAATTGACAAAATGACAAAGACTTGGGAAAACTCATGATTTTTTCTGAGATTTTAAAACTATCGGAAGGACGCACACTCACGCCACAACATATACATATAAAAGCGTTCCAGCCGGACATATGCGAACACTACCTTTTTTCAATATACAAAGAGAACAAATAGTGCGGTGTCACGATACTTACACATATCCTTCGAGGGTCGGCCTCGTCAGCCGGGCTCATTTTGTCACGTGTTTATGGCTGGACGCTCAACGGTGTTGCGTCTAAATTTGGATTTCACTTATCGTCGCCATGAAAATTAAAACTCCATGTATGGAAAGTGTTAAACCACCAACCACCAAAGATATGGTGTCTCGGTTCAATGGAGCGGTGTTGTCAAACACTTGTAAACTTATTGTGAACAAATATGCTTTCAAATTTAGGACTTGTTCAAGCTATCAAATTTGAACTAGTCATAAGAAGTAACATGTCTACAACCACCATTGCGAAATATGGTTTGATGATTAAGGAAAATCACATCTTATCGTGAAATACGGCTTTCAAATGAGTATTTGTGTTTCAAATGAATTTTTGGCTTTTGGCACCGGACAACGATGTGGAGGTGTTGCCAAATAAAAAATAGAAAAAATGAGGCCAAATTCAACGAATGAACAAGAAACACGGATCACTTGTGTTTCCAACCTCTCTAGTGTAACCAGTGGGCAAGCGTTTTATGTTAAAATAGGGATTTATTAATAAATTGTGTTGGATAAATCTACTCCCTTTAATATAAATTAAATGACTATATTTGTTCAAATGTGGATGTATCTATACTTGTAACATGTCTAGATACATTCACATAAGGGTAATGGAAAGGAACGGACGGAGTAACATTTTGCGGTAGCACTTTTCGATCGGTTGCAACTCAACTGCACTTTAATCATTTACTTGTATGAGGCAAAACACCGTGCCCATTTTTTAACGTCTCCTTCAAGTGTTAGTGCTTGAGACTGTCTATTGATTTATGCAGAAAAGTTAGACTCTTGTTTATGATTACGATTGTATTTGTACAAATTGACAAAGACTTAGGAAAACTCATGATTTTTCCTGAGATTTTAAAACCTATCGGAAGAACGCACACTCACGCCACAACATACACATATAAAAGCGTTCCAGCCGGACATATGCGAACACTACCTTTTGTTTAATATACAAAAAGAACAAATAGTGTGGTGTCACGATACTTACACATATCCTTCGAGGGTCGGCCTCGTTAGCCGGGCTTATTTTGTCACGTGTTTGTGACTGGACGCTCAACGGTGTTGCGTCTAAATTTGGATTTCACTTATCGTCGGCATGAAAATTAAAACTTCATGTATGGAAAGTGTTAAACCACCAACCACCAAAGATATGGTGTCTCTGTTCAATGGAGCGGTGTAGTCAAACACTTGTAAACTTATTGTGAACAAATATGCTTTCAAATTTAGGACTTGTTCAAGTTGTCAAATTTGAACTAGTCATAAGAAGTAACATGTCTACAACCACCATTGCGAAAGATGGTTTGATGATTAAGGAAAATCACATCTTATCGTGAAATACGGGTTTCAAATGAGTATTTGGGTTTCAAATGAATTTTTGGCTTTTGGCACCAATGGACAACGATGTGGAGGTGTTGCCAAATAAAAATAGAAAAAATGATGCCAAATTCAAAGAATGAACAAGAAACACAGATCACTCGTGTTTCCAACCTCTCTAGTGTAACCAGTGGGCAAGCGTTTTGTGTTAAAATAGGGATTTATTAATAAATTGTGTTGGATAAATCTACTCCCTTTAATATAAATTAAATGACTATATTTGTTCAAATGTGGATGTATCTATACTTGTAACATGTCTAGATATATTCACATGTGGGTAAATGGAAAGGAACAGAAGGAGTACGATTTTGCGGTAGCACTTTTCGATCGGTTGCAACTCAACTGCACTTTTATCATTTACTTGTATGAGGCAAAACACCGTGCCCATTTGTTAACACTCTTCAAGTGTTAGTGCTTGAGACTGTCTATGCATTTATGCGGAAAAGTTAGACTCTTGTTTATGATTATGATTGTATTTGTACAAATTGACAAAATGACAAAGACTTGGGAAAACTCATGATTTTTTCTGAGATTTTAAAACTATCGGAAGGACGCACACTCACGCCACAACATGTACGTATAAAAACGTTCCAGCCGGACATACGCGAACACTACCTTTTGTTCAATATACAAAGAGAACAAATAGTGCGGTGTCACGATACTTACACATATCCTTCGAGGGTCGGCCTCGTCAGCCGGGCTCATTTTGTCACGTGTTTGTGGCTGGACGCTCAACGGTGTTGCGTATAAATTTGGATTTCACTTATCGTCGCCATGAAAAGTAAAACTCCATGTATGGAAAGTGTTAAACCACCAATCACCAAAGATATGGTATCTCGGTTCAATGGAGCGGTGTTGTCAAACACTTGTAAACTTATTGTGAACAAATATGCTTTCAAATTTAGGACTTGTTCAAGTTGTCAAATTTGAACTAGTCATAAGAAGTAACATGTCTACAACCACCATTGCGAAAGATGGTTTGATGATTAAGGAAAATCACATCTTATCGTGAAATACGGGTTTCAAATGAGTATTTGGGTTTCAAATGAATTTTTGGCTTTTGGCACCAATGGACAGCGATGTGGAGGTGTTGCCAAATAAAAATATAAAAAATGATGCCAAATTCAACAAATGAACAAGAAACACAGATCATTCGTGTTTCCAACCTCTCTAGTGTAACCAGTGGGCAAGCGTTTTGTGTTAAAATAGGGATTTATTAATAAATTGTGTTGGATAAATCTACTCCCTTTAATATAAATTAAATGACTATATTTGTTCAAATGTGGATGTATCTATACTTGTAACATGTCTAGATATATTCACATGTGGGTAAATGGAAAGGAACAGAAGGAGTAACATTTTGCGGTAGCACTTTTCGATCGGTTGCAACTCAACTGCACTTTTATCATTTACTTGTATGAGGCAAAACACCGTGCCCATTTGTTAACGTCTCTTCAAGTGTTAGTGCTTGAGACTGTCTATGCATTTATGCAGAAAAGTTAGACTCTTGTTTATGATTATGATTGTATTTGTACAAATTGACAAAATGACAAAGACTTGGGAAACTCATGATTTTTTCTGAGATTTTAAAACTATCGGAAGGACGCACACTCACGCCACAACATATACGTATAAAAGCGTTCCAGCCGGACATATGCGAACACTACCTTTTGTTCAATATACAAAGAGAACAAATAGTGCGGTGTCACGATACTTACACATATCCATCGAGGGTCGGCCTCGTCAGCCGGGCTCATTTTGTCACGTGTTTGTGGCTGGACGCTCAACGGTGTTGCGTCTAAATTTGGATTTCACTTATCGTCACCATGAAAATTAAAACTCCATGTATGGAAAGTGGTAAACCACCAACCACCAAAGATATGGTGTCTCTGTTCAATGGAGCGGTGTTGTCAAACACTTGTAAACTTATTGTGAACAAATATGCTTTCAAATTTAGGACTTGTTCAAGCTGTCAAATTTGAACTAGTCATAAGAAGTAACATGTCTACAACCACCATTACGGAAGATGGTTTGATGATTAAGGAAAATCACATCTTATCGTGAAATACGGGTTTCAAATGAGTATTTGGGTTTCAAATGAATTTTTGGCTTTTGGCACCAATGGACAACGATGTGGAGGTGTTGCCAAATAAAAATAGAAAAATGATGCCAAATTCAACGAATGAACAAGAAACACAGATCACTCGTGTTTCCAACCTCTCTAGTGTAACCAGTGGGCAAGCGTTTTGTGTTAACATAGGGATTTATTTATAAATTGTGTTGGATAAATCTACTCCCTTTAATATAAATTAAATGACTATATTTGTTCAAATGTGGATGTATCTATACTTGTAACATGTCTAGATACATTCACATGTGGGTAAATGGAAAGGAACGGACGGAGTAACATTTTGCGGTAGCACTTTTCGATCGGTTGCAACTCAACTGCACTTTTATCATTTACTTGTATGTGGCAAAACACCGTGCCCATTTGTTAACGTCTCTTCAAGTGTTAGTGCTTGAGACCGTCTATGCATTTATACAGAAAAGTTAGACTCTTATTTATGATTATGATTGTATTTGTACAAATTGACAAAATGACAAAGACTTGGGAAAACTCATGATTTTTTCTGAGATTTTAAAACTATCGGAAGGACGCACACTCACGCCACAACATATACGTATAAAAGCGTTCCAGCCGGACATATGCGAACACTACCTTTTGTTCAATATACAAAGAGAACAAATAGTGAGGTGTCACGATACTTACACATATCCTTCGAGGGTCGGCCTCGTCAGTCGGGCTCATTTTGTCACATGTTTGTGGCTAGACGCTCAACGGTGTTGCGTCTAAATTTAGATTTCACTTATCGTCGCCATGAAAATTAAAACTCCATGTATGGAAAGTGTTAAACCACCAACCACCAAAGATATGGTGTCTCGGTTCAATGGAAACACTTGTAAACTTATTGTGAACAAATATGCTTTCAAATTTAGGACTTGCTCAAGTTGTTAATTTTGAACTAGTCATAAGAAGTAACATGTCTACAACCACCATTGTGAAAGATGGTTTGATGATTAAGGAAAATCACATCTTATCGTGAAATACGGGTTTCAAATGAGTATTTGGGTTTCAAATGAAATTTTGGCTTTTGGCACCGATGGACAACGATGTGGAGGTGTTGCCAAATAAAAATAGAAAAATGATACCAAATTCAACGAATGAACAAGAAACACTGATCACTCGTGTTTCCAACCTCTCTAGTGTAACCAGTGGGCAAGCTTTTTATGTTAAAATAGGGATTTATTAATAAATTGTGTTGGATAAATCTACTCCCTTTAATATAAATTAAATGACTATATTTGTTCAAATGTGGATGTATCTATACTTGTAACATATCTAGATACATTCACATGTGGGTAAATGGAAAGGAACGGAAGGAGTACCATTTTGCGGTAGCACTTTTCGATCGGTTGCAACTCAACTGCACTTTTATCTTTTACTGGATTACTGTTGCACTTTTCTGAACTGACAAAGACTTAGGAAAATCCTAAACATATGTTGAGATTATAAAAAGACTTAGGAAATTCCTACACATATGTTGAGATTATAATAAAAACAATTATCGCAAGGGTGCACACTCACGCCACAACATCCACACGTAAAAACGTCAGACATATGCAGTACCTTTTCTTCACGTTTCAATATACGATGAGAATTGAACAAATAGTCAAGTGGCAAAGTGTCACGATACTTACACAAATCCTTATAGCGGCAGCCTCTACGCAAGTCGAGCTCACATTGTCATGTGTTTGTCAGTTTGGGCGCTCAACGGTGTTGCGCCTAAATTTGACTTCACTAATCATCGCCACAAAAGTTAAAACTCCACACATGGAAAGGGCTAAACCACCAACCATCAACCATCAAAAAAAATGATGTCTCGGTATCAATCGAGCGGTGTTGTCAAATGTTTGTAGATTTATCATGGACAACACTGGTCATAATGCGTTGATCATTGATTCATGTTTCAAGATGTAGCACCCATAGACAGAGGGTCGAGTTGAACATCCAAGTTCATGGCCCAGTCTTCTTAGTGATATTATCACATATATAGTTACGTTTTACTTCATTTTCCCATGCATCTACGGTTAGATGAAGCTATAGTTGTGTGTTTTGTAGCAACTAGCAATTCAGTGAAGCTATAGTTGTGGGTATAGTGGATCTATCATAATTATTTCGATAAATAAGATGTCAAACCCAATGAAAAGAAGAAAAAATTGGTTAATGGATTCCAGTAAGATTTTACTGTAAATCTTGCATGATAATTATATAAGTTGTGTAGTGACAAATTTAATTTTGTAAAAAGGGAAATGGTAACAAATGTGAAACGGCAGCAAATGGTCCAACCCTTATTTGTGCTAAGTACAAGCTTGTTACGTCTCTTATAGGGATTAGAAGTCTTGAGAACACACCGAAATATTGCTAAGCTATTTTGATCAAATTTCATTGAGATTAACTTACATTGTTTTGATCAGTTTTGTGTGGGTGAACCTATACTATTGTATTTCCTTCACTTAGACAAGAAACATATTTTTATTAGACCATGTGGAAAGTTGTGGATCCCTAATATTTTGTTGTTGTACTGCGGTGACCTCCTGTGGTATATAAAGAGGTACAAGGAAGGAGATAGACTTGTAGTACAAGTAGTTCTAGTAGTCCTAGTCTAATACTAACTTGTATATGTACTCTAACACTCTTTTCACGCAGAACTTTCCCGACAAGCTGACACCGTGCGGCGGTGCCGCTTCCGCCGGCAGCTTGCCACGGCGGCGTTGGCGTACCCTTCCGTCTGGTATTGTTCGCTGCCGATGAGCTCGATGGCGAGCGATATGCTGCCCCTGTCGGACGTTCCCAAGTGGTCGTTGGGTAGTACGAGATACGCCGCACTGACCGGCAACCTTGAACATGCAGGAACAGGCCCTCGAGCCGGTGGTGAGTAATATGGTTTGCGAGTATCCTTTGATCCTCAGGACATGGCAGCCGCCGCCGGTGATCACCCTAGTGCCGATGGTGGACGCGGAGACGGCGTCCTTTTTCGACATGATGAGTACGATCTAGCTAATCTTCGAATACACCTTTTTTACTTTTTGAACTATGTACTGGTTTCGGTCGTGTGCATCTTAGTTATTCAGATGCTGGGTGTAATACTTAAACCTTTAAAATAATAAAGCTCCTTTTATCGGAAAAAAATTAAGCAACTTGTTGTTGGAAAAGTCATGGTGGGAGCCATGTAGGGTGGCTCAGTGAGAAGTGAGAGAAGAGAGAGGGTGTAAGGCGCGGACGACATGGGTACGGGATTATGCGCAAGTTTTACCCATGTTCAAGCTCATCGGCGGTGGAGAAACCCTACGTGCTATTACAAGTCATTACAAATGAATATCTCATAGAGGTTACAGTACAAAGATTGATTTGCCCTAAGGCTTGCCATAGGCTGGTTTTTATATAGAGAGACTGACCTAGCTAGTGTTACAACGATATCCTTCACCGTCAAGGAGACATAGTTAAACTAATCCGGCTAAACAAAGACACAAATAATTTGCTCATCCTGGAAGACTCCGGTTTGGACCTATTAAGAGTTGCTTGATCCTTTGTCATGTGGCTCTAGCAAGCTAGGCCGCCCATAGCCCCCCGCTAAAAAAACTCCATGTCATGGGATTACCAACTCCATATATCCCTAACACATCCGTGTTTCATGTAATGTTGGATGAGTTAGACACAAATATTGGTTTTTTGTTTTGCCATTTTACATTTTTGCTACAAAACAAATGAGGATTTGTTACTCGGTAATTGTTTTTGGTACATGAGCATGCTCAAAATGATGCACAAGTTTTTTGCTACATGTTGCAAGTTTTTTGCTACACATCGCAAGTTTTTTCATATGCGGGGGAAATTGCTACACCTTGTAATACGTGTAAAGAAAATGTTGCGTTCGGTTTTTTTTCTACATTAATCTCTAATGCAACATTCTCTGAATTTTTTGCTACATGGATGTTACATGCATAAAACAAACATGAGGAGGCATGCCAAGAACCTGTTGTAAGGACGCGAAAATGGAACCCTTATTCCCATTTTTCTCTCATCTTATGTATTAGTAATGTAAAATTTTGGACCAAACTTTTGCACTATCAATGAAGAAAAAGTGGGACAAACGGGTCCGTATTCGCATCAGTAGCCGGGCTATCAGCACATTCCGGACTGGGCCAGAAGTCGTTGTTCTTCCCTCGAGAATTGTTAATGGGCCTGTTTCTTGTGACCGTGTCCCTTTCTTCTCACCGCAGAAAGGAAATCGTGGTGGTGGCGAGGAGACGAGGAAACCCGCAATCGCCATCGGGATTCCATCGTCCCATCGCCGCAAATGCCGCCGCCGTGCCCTACCCTCTGCCGCCTTCCCGCGGCCAACCTCGCCCTCCCTTGGTCGCGCCCATCATCCCTAGCCACCCCCCGCCTCGCTCTCGCCGCGCGCCGCGCGAGGGCCGTCGCCGCCAGGGCCTCCTCTTCCTCGCCGGACTCCTCCTTCGGCTCGCGGATGGAGGACTCCGTCAAGAAGACGCTCGCCGACAACCCCGTCGTCATCTACTCCAAGTCGTGGTGCTCGTAAGAACCCTCAGCCCCGAACCCCCAACACAACCAGTTCGCTCCACGATTTGTTTTGTGCTAACTAATTCGTTGATTCCCTTCGTCATATGTGCCGGTGCTTACTCGACACCGCAGGTATTCCATGGAGGTCAAGGGTCTCTTCAAGAGGATTGGCGTAGAGCCCCATGTCATCGAGCTCGACCATCTTGGTTCGTCCCTCTTCTTCTACATGTCTCTCTACCTGTTGGCTATTGCTATTGGGGAATCTTGTGTGGCTTCTTGCCAGGATATGAATTTATCTATATATCATATGTTCTATTGACCATTACTGCCCTCTGATTATACTGTGTGGGCAATGACACTCAAGTGAACTAACAGTTTGGGGAATTTAGATGGATGTACGTTTTGGCTATCCAGATTATTTGAAGTTTTGTATCCTATTAGCATTCCTTGAAGAGGAATATAGGACTGCTTACAAACTTTGTTGAATTAACACGACGCATGCCTTAAATGATACACCATGTTTGGCTTCCCTACCATATAGGATATATTCCACCTTTACTCTTCTTATTTTGGTCACAAAATTGATTCTACTTTCACCCTCATCGTGCTGCCTTGCCATAGTCACATTGCCTATAAAATCCACGCATGTCATGTCATTATACTCTTCTCCAGTGTCCTTAGTTAAAGGACATGTGCCACAAATACAGCAGCCGTCAAACCGCAGCTTAAATATGTGTATATGCTTGTTTCACTTCTATTAGACACAATACATGCTCATATATGTGAGGAATTTAAGTACTTTTGAGTTTTGACCCTTCCATGGTTTTGGTGGTGCAAACTTTGTTGCTTATGTCATATTGAAACTTGCACAAAGCACCACTCATTTTGTGCCTTTGCAGTACATTGCGAAGTTGCAACCATGAATGACTTGTATATTGTTTCATATCATCTACCACCAGGAAATGCAATGTGTATGTTTCTAGAAGGAAATGGTTTTGGGTGTCAGTTTTGTGCAACTGACAAGTGTCAACTCTTGTCCTTTCAGGTGCTCAGGGACCACAACTGCAAAAGGTGTTAGAGAGGTTGACTGGACAGTCCACTGTTCCTAACGTCTTCATCGGTATGTCAAAATTTGATTGCGGCCTTGTGCTTTTCTCCTTTGCCCATCACCTTAGCAGCATAAATACTTTATGATTTCGCCCCAAATTAATTAGGAATATCTCTAGTATATACTGTCATTTGGATTCACATGTTGCAGACCATGCAGATTTCTGAGTAAATGTTTTGTTTTGTTTCAGGTGGAAAGCACATTGGTGGCTGTACAGGTACTTATGCGTGTGCTCTGTGCTGAATACTGATCAGCCTTTACAGTCAGACTGCAATTGTCAAGTGATATATGTGTGCCTATGTAAATAGTTCATAGTATATTGTGCCTGCTAACTTCATAATATGTTCCCAAACTCCTAAGCTATCCTTGTGTTATGTGAAATATGTCATGGTTTATTATCTCCATTGCTGTTACAATTGACTGAGCTGCAGTTGCGTTTCCTGGTAACACTTAGAGTTTATTAGGACCACAGTGGAAGGAGATAAACTAGGTAATTGTGAATTCATGCTCTGTAACTAGCTCAGCAAGATTACACACCAACATGCTGAGAGGTTAGTCATCTTCTATGAGCGCACACAGCACCGCAGCACATGTGGATACTGTTCAATCAGTTTCAGGCTTTGAAAACATGCTAGAATCTCTGCTTCAATAGCGCTAGTAGAGGACGGGACGAACTTCCACTCCGCTTGAAGGACCTTGCTAGCCTTATTTGTAATAACTGATATGTGCACTTTTGCATCAACTACTTTGATAAGTAACTTCATTTATGTTTATTTCGTACATGTGTGCAACTTTTATCTAGGTAATTGTGAATTCATGCTCAGCAAGATTCCATTTAATATTATTTTTCTGGCTATGTGTATCACAAGATGTGTCACTGGCAATTAGCATCTTTCATCTCCGCTGTGAGCCTCGTCTTGCATGCTGTGCTATATATTTAATAGCACAAAATAAAATTGTAAATGTCATGAAAGCATATTTCCTCAGCAAGCAATGCATCGCGCTTGACATATCACTAATAAAGAAAATATTATTTTGGTGCTCACACTGGTGTTGTCCTTGCTCTGTAGATACCGTGAAGCTTCATCGCAAAGGGAACTAGCTACAATGCTGACGGAGTTGGACATCAAAGTGAATAATTCATGATGAGAACATTGGAGCATGGCCAACTGCCCAGCTTGCTTAAAATCTGAGCAATTTGAGGTTTATTTGATTCGAGCCGTTATGTACCGAGATTCGCTTGCAGATCCATCTTGACTTGTGGAAAACTGATGGTGGCAAGTTATTTTTTGTCACCTGTTGCTGAAATCGAATCAGAAGAAAACCCTGTGAATTCGTATATTGTCATGGATCTGAACTCTTGTGTTGTTGTTACAAATCTGAATTCGGGTACTTTTGTCATAGTGTCGGTGCATGTCCTAACTTGATTTCTACACTGAATCACCATACAGTGACAACAGGTAGCAACAACTGAATTACCGAATGGAAAAAGTGATTTTCCACCGATGATTGGTGCGGTGGTATGTGTGCATGCAGTTACTCACCGATTTGTTTGAGTCGGTGGATGTATCTATCTATGGTATGCTGGGTTGGGCAGAGCAGGCAGCCATGAAGTGGAACGCCGGGATACGATTAAATGGCCTGAAAAACGCGGTGCTGGTTTGTTATGCAAGGACAATGTCCTCTATATTCAGATATGCCTGCAATCACACCTTACACTCCGACCACAATTCAACATGTGCAAATGTGTGTGACCCTTTTACTCTCCAGGTGATATTGGAAATGGCGCATCAATTCCAGTTGATCTCGTGAGACAGCTTCAGAAGCAGTAATACTAGACATCATGGAGCCTCCATGCATCACGGATTCACGATACCTAAATATACTCTCAGATACCCCCGTTTCAGAAAAATATACTCTCAGATACTGAGATACAGAGTTCTCTTTTTTTTTTACAGTGAACCTCGTGCATATTCAAATGGGTTTGTATCAGTCTCCCAGTCCGAGACTCGTCGCTTCAGGCGTGAAACTGTAATTCAGTTTAATTTGCCTGACACTGGATATTGTGCTGAGAGCGACTCTCGCTTCGACAGAGCTTATAGATGGATGCAGCACACAAAGATACGGGTACGAGATTAAGGTCATTTTCATCTCTGAAAAAATAAGGCCACTCACTATCATCATAAGAGTAGAGGTCAGTTTCATGCGTTAATATCGCATCTCAAAGACTCGGATATTCTGAAATGACGTGTGTATAGTACTGTAGTAGGTACTTAACCGAAAGACATGTCCCGCTTGAGCGTCCTCGAAAAGTCGCCATGAAAACTACTCGAGGTGACCAGCGCATCAGGCTATAAATAGGGCCACCAAATACCATGCAATCCAGAGCATCGAACTCCAAGCTAGCCACAGTGCGCAGTCTGAACAACTGTTAACTGAGATGGCTGCGCTTGCTCGAGTCCTTGTCGTGATGGTGGTGGCCGGCTTAACGGCAGCAATGACGGCAACGGCGACTCCTCGACCCTTCTTCGTGTTCGGCGACTCTGGTGGACAGCGGCAACAACAACTACCTGGCCACCACGGCGCGCGCCGACTCGCCGCCCTACGGCCTGGACTACCCGACCCACCGCACCACCGGCCGCTTCTCCAACGGCCTGAACGTCCCCGACATATCAGCGAGTACCTCGGCGCCGAGTCCGTGCTCCCCTACCTCAGCCCCCACCTCGACGGCCACAAGCTCCTCGTCGGCGCCAACTTCGCCTCCGCCGGCGTCGGCATCCTCAACGACACCGGCATCCAGTTTGTAAGCGACCGCTAGCTATCTCGTACCTTTCTAGCCTAGATATGATGCCTGGACAAAAACGAACGAGCGCATTGCATATATTTGCATGAAAAATGCATGTGGTACGTGCAGGTGAACATCATCCGGATGGAGAAGCAGCTGCGCTACTTCCAGCAGTACCAGAACCGTGTCCGGCGGCTGATCGGCGAGGAGGCGACGCGGCGGCTGGTGCGGAGCGCGCTGGTGCTCATCACCCTCGGCGGCAACGACTTCGTCAACAACTACTACCTGCTGCCCTTCTCCGCCCGGTCGCGCCAGTTCGCGCTCCCGGACTACGTCCGCTACATCATCTCCGAGTACCGGGGCATCCTCCAGCAGCTCTACGGCCTGGGCGCCCGCCGCGTCCTCGTCACCGGGTCCGGCCCCATCGGCTGCGCGCCGGCCGAGCTCGCCACGCGGAGCGCCAACGGGGAGTGCGACATCGAGCTGCAGCGCGCGGCGCGCTCTACAACCCGCAGCTGGTGGCGATGACCAGGGAGCTCAACGCCCAGTACGGCGCCGACGTGTTCATCGCCGTCAACGCACCGGATGCACATGGACTTCATCTCCGCGCCGGCGGCGTACGGCTTCATCACCTCCAAGGTGGCGTGCTGCGGACAGGGCCCCTACAATGGCGTGGGGCTGTGCACCGCATTGTCCAGCGTCTGCCCGGACCGCTCCCTCTACGCCTTCTGGGACAACTTCCACCCCACCGAGAGGGCCAACCGCATCATCGTTAGCCAGTTCATGGCCGGCTCCCGGACTACATGCACCCGCTCAACCTCTCCACCATCCTCGCCATGGACGCCGCGCCCAATTGCCATGATCCGTTATCTGGGTTACTGTTTTGCTCTAGCTATATTACTAGTATGATTGCCTAAATGCAGCTAGCTAGCTGGCTAGTAGTAACCGTGCGTGCACAATAAAACTGATAAGCAGAGTGTCTGTCCGTTGATTCGACCTATCAGTCAATAATAATCAAAAGTATATTTGCTTCGCATGATTTTTATATTGAGTATGCTGCCGTATATCGTCTTAATTACTTACTACCCAGGATAACATATATGATAGCCAAACAAACAAGCACATAGCAATCTCAAATTTCATTGCCAAAAAAAAACTCTACAGCTACACCTGGGGACATATATCACTCGTTCTGTTGCAATGCCAGGGCAGGAACCACTCCCAAAATTATAAGAAATGATCCCAAATGGAAAGACAACTCGAGTGTGATCAATGCCACATTGGTCATACAAAAAAAACCATTGCAAAACACAGGGTATTCATATAGGAGGTGAATTGGCATGTGGCTTTCATAAAATGGCCACACTGGGATTTACGTCTCATGTGCATGAGCTGGTACCGGTCTTGTTTGTGAAGGAAAAAAGGGCGATAAGGACACAGCAATAATCAGCTGAAATCATTTCCCAGAATGAAAGCCTGTACCTCGGACCAGCTAGAAACTGTACAGAACTCCAGACCGCGCCTTGAAGACGGATGCCTCTTGCTTCCCGACCGCCTTTGCTTCTCTACCAAACCAGGGAGTAGTGGAACAAAAGAAACACCAAACTGTTTGCCCACTCTCCGCATGGTTGTGCTTGATCCAACAACAATACCAATATCTGCTTCCAACAAGCAAAGCAAATCTCCAACCGAGTCCCCGATATAAACAGACAATGATGGTGTTGTACTGTCCAGGTCACTTTTGATGCTCTTGAACTTCTCAACTTTGTCTAGTGGAGACTCTATTTTTCTGTTGATTTGACCAGTTGAAACAGATCCCTCAAAAGCAAACTCGTTGGAATGTATGCTTAATCCGTCTAGACAACCAACTGCATGAGAGCACAAAAAAATCATACCAGTTCGGGTGTTTGGCATTAATGTGAAATATGAGTTCCTGGTAACAAAACATTGTAAAATACATATCCTGAGAACACCAAACATTGCCCTAATATAACTAGCAACTCCACATCAGATTGTAGATACAAAAATCGCTAAATTTTGAAGTATTTGTTACTATATCAGTTCTATACTCGATCAAGTTGCCAGATGAAGGTCATTTATTTGTTCAAAAGAAATAAACCCCGAGTTTTGTCAAATATTGGTTGATCCTTACTCGGCACTCACTTATAGATCACACAAGAACTAAAAAGACAAACAAAAAACACAATGGCACTGATAGAATAATATTATAATCATGCTAACAGCACCTAAAGCTATTCCTACTGCTGTGCAAAAGATAAGTCCTCTTTTTGCAAGGAACAGCACAAAAGATAGTCGGTTACAAGGTCATACTGATAACATAAAAATGCACAGTGAGGACGAAACAGAGAAGTTGATTGTAAGTTACAGTTGTAAACTTGTAATGACCATCATCATCAGGAAAAAAAATAAAAACTGGCCAAGGGTTTTCAGCCTTACCTGATGAAAAGGCTGATCTTATAAGCTCTGCACACCAGCAATAGGAAAGAATATGGATATCCTAAATTGAGGTTCTCCCTTGTCTCTCCAATCTTCTGAAAGAAATTCCGACAACCATCTTGCAGAACAAGCCGCTCCCCAGCTTTTCTGATGTCATCTAAGTTCATTCCCCTCAGGACACCAGAATCAATAACCCTAGAATTTGCTTGTCTCTCAAATTCAGATAACACTTCCAAACCTTTGTATAGTTGATCGTAGTCTAATGACTTTGCTGGAATCAAACAAAAAGCACTCAATCATCAGTTGATTGTTACAAGCATGGTTTGCATTATTAGTAAAATCGCAAAAAAGAAAAACTATCAGACAGAGGGAGCATTACACACCTTCTTCTGGAGGAAGTAATCTTTCTATGCATTGCTCGTGCTCTTCAGTGTACTGATTAGATAGCATATTCCACGAATTTCTCAGGTCTGCTGATTTTGCGAGATTATCAGACCCATTCTGACTAGCCTTTTGGTGTGACAAAATTGCTATCTCCGCCAGTATGGCAGACGAATCAACAACAGTGCATGTCAAATCAAAATCAGAAAAGATCACGAGCTTGTCTTTGGGATCACGATATCTTGTAAGTGGAGCTACAACAGGTTCGTCTAGGAGCTGAGCAGAAAAAAACTCAACCTCCAGTCTCATAGCTTGTTGGTAGAGCTTCCCAAGAATCTCAAGCTCCTCACCAGTTAATGAGACACTTAGTTTGTCAAGCAACTCTTCTATTTGAAGTGCATTACTCTGCAGTGAAGGGGGAAACGACAAACTATTCTTAGCGCATGCACTAACTTGATTCCAGTAGTAATGCAAAAGTAGGATCCAAAATAAATTGATGGCATGTTCCATACCTCAAAATCAGTTGCTGCGTATGTATCGATCCATTTCTTGTATGGGTGATTTTCATCTTGTTTCAGGAAAACGCCGAGTTCTTTGCCCAGATATGCATAAAGCCTCATGCACGGAGTCATCGCCCCACAGTGTATGCAGCAATTTTTGTCTTCTCGAATGGTGTGACTATTTTATCAGAACCTTTCCCACCATCGACTTTTCCAGCTGCAGTTGCAAGTAAGAAATCAGTGTACTTGGTTGTTGCCGGGTTTGGAGAAATCTCTTTAGTAGGATCAACTCCCCAATCCTGCAAATACACAAGGCAACTCAATGAGTAGTGAAAACTCTAGGGATTAAAAGAAGATCCAGAGATGGGAAGAAAATCTAGTTAACAATTAGCATACGACAGATAACTCCAGTCCTGAGGATATAAACACATAATTGCAGCACACGACATGCAGTAAAATTGTAACGTATGCCATGCATTTTGTTTGTAAAGTTTTTTTTCTCAAAGTGCGTACTCCACCGAAATATGCATATTATTTACAGGGTGTCTCTAACTCTCAATCGAATGAGAACTAGCTTAGTTCTCATTCGCATGACGTCATCAATCCCAGTTGCAAGTTAAGTTGCAACTCATGATTAGTACGAATCACAAAGAAAATCAAACGGTGCGGAGCAGTTGCAAGTCCACTTGCAACTCAGGCGAATGAGAACTAACTTAATTCTCAATCGCATGACGTCATCAAATCTCATTTGCAAGTTGACTTGCAACTGATGCACGAATCACGAAGCAAATCAAATGGTCCGAATCAGTTGCAACCCCACTTGTAACTGATGACGTCATGCGATTGAGAACTAAGTTAATTCTCATGCGATTGAGAACTAGCAAAACCGTTATTTACAGTTGAAATCCTCAGGTATGGCTTAACTAATCAAAGCCAATACTAACACAAAAGCAAATTATGACGTGCAAGTTTGTTACTGTGTAAATTATGAAACAGCCTCTACAGCACATTTAGCAATTGTGCTTGACATCTGACTGCCGTGAGGTATTTGATACAATACTATCATGAACAAATTGGTTCCTACCAACGTTAGTAATAGTATGATGGACATCCGTGTTTGTCATTATGCAGCAAGCACGTCAGATCGGGTCGATGGTAGGCGTACAGATAAATCCAAATCAATGGAACGGAAATCAGTTATAGGGGGAAGTGGAGAATGGGGTTGGGAGTTCGGACCTGGAGTACGGAAGCGTGGTACTTGAGCTCCCGGAGGATGGCCTTCCGAAGGGCCGTGATGGTGGCCTTGTCATCGTCGTCGTCGGCGCACTCCTCGGCCATCTCGTAGCTGATGGGACGCAATGGATCAGATCCAAGGCAATCGGAATCTAGAGGCAGAAACGAAGGCGAAAAGGCAGGCTTACGCGCGCTCGAAGGCGTGGAGGAAGTGGGTGTCCTGCGCGAGGTAGTGGCGGAAGGTGTCGAGGCGGAGGGAGCCCGCGGCGAGGGAGAGGAGGAAGGGCGTGTAGATGGCGAAGGCGGCCTCCCGCGAGGAGGCGGCGATCCAGAAGCGGCGGGCGGCGGAGCCCTCGGCGACCGCCGCGGCGGAAGAGGAAGACGGCGACATCTGCTGCTTGTGGTGGTGGTGGTGGTTGGTGGGGCTGCTGCCTGCTCTTGACCAGGAAGAGGACAAGGAGAAGAAGGATTTGGTTGTTGGGTTTGGGCGGAGCGGTGGCAGCGGCAGGTGGAGGCGGAGGCAGAGAAGGCGCATCCGCCTCGTCCTCGCCGCCGATTGAATTCGAGGAGGAGGAGGCGGGGAGCTGTGGCCGGCCGCCGGCAACGCGTGCGGTTGCGGGTTTACTGTCCAGCCCCAGCCCGCACCGCGATTTTTGGCAACTCGATTTTGCTGCTGGAACGAAGCTTCCTCATCTCCCTTTTCCCCCTTTTTTTTCATGTTTTCCAAGATCTAAATGTGACCAGCAATTTAACAAATATAATGTGAGTACTACAGATTAAGTTTCATACAAACAACAGGTAGTACTGTATATCATTCGTATTGGGATAAATCAATTAATACAGCGGTATTTTTGTAACAAATGACCAGTGTATATTTTTCATACGAACCGGAGATCGATGAAATTATGTCTTGAAGATAGGTACAATATCTAGTTATTCACACTGAGAAACACCAAACAGAAATGGAGTAGGACAAATCCAAGAAGGGAAGGGTTAGACCTATATAAAAATAAGCGACAAATGTTAAATATAAAAAACGCCCAATAAGTTTCCTACAAAATTCATTTTTGATGAAATTGGGCTTGTAGGGAAGATCGTGGAATCTCTAAACCCACGCATAGAGAAAACCCAAGCAAGAATGATAAAATGATGATGACAATGGTGCAGAGGATTGAATTATATAGTCAATCTACGCATTGCGAGAGCCCCCGTGACAGTATTGCTACCTATCCTATAACCCTTTATGCCAACTAAAACCATCAGACTGGTAAAATAGAGAACTATCAAGTTTATATTTTTGCTTTGAGCATATTTCACTTGATATAGATGATGATGATTTTGATCTCCTCAAGTTGGTTCATCTTTTTTCATGGCAGTTCGCTCGGTGAAGACTCGTAAGTTAGTACACCATACTCCACTATGGTAGAGACTCTTATAAGCACATCTTCACTTGTCCCTTAACACCAAATGGACGTCAAGCTTCAAGGCATATGATTTTCAATATTCTCATACTGAACTTGCACTTCTAAACCTCGATAAGGTCTTTTCCAATGTCATCTTCCATGGGCTATATGCAATCTTTTTCTTTCCGATGCACGCTCCCATGGAAAGATACCTAACCCTACATAGAAATACCAAAAACATATATAATGGGTCATTTACAAAGCTATATAGAGAACTACCTACTGTAAAACGAAGTGTTTGCATGAAGCCACCGTCCACTTGATTCGAGAGAGTGAATCTAATCTTTAGTTTCTTGCATTGCATTTCACGTTCTCATCATCGTATTTGTTGGTTCATCCATCTCCACTTCGTATTTTCAATATTTTCTCTAGCATACATATTGTAAGGTGTGTCCCGTTCATAGAAGAAGACGACTAAAACGCAGAGGTTTCGCCTTAGCCCTGTTGGAAACCCTAAGATCCATCATACAAGTGCATAAGTAGCCATCTTTTGGCCTCGCCGCTAATGGTAGGCGAGCCATATGTGGTCATCACGGAGTACTGAGGTGTTAACCCCTGGTCCACCACCACTGCCACCAGACGGGACTGGATGGTGCAGGTTCAGCCTGCTGCCGGTGTCGCCATGGTGCCCAATAGCCAGCGGCCGCCACACCACATGCTGATCCAGCCACACCACGACCCAAAAGGCCCATGAATGAGGTCAAAACTCGAATTCAAAATAACAAGAGCACCCTGAGAGACAACTTTTGTCTCTCGTGCTCCAATGCTACTGTTTTTGTTTTAAGATGCTATTTAGAATTTCAAAAAAAATCCCCCCCCCCCCCTCCCCGCCCATGAATGAGCTCAAAACTCGAATTCAAAATAGCAAGAGCACCCTGAGAGACGACTTTTGTCTCCCGAGCTCCAATGCTACTTTTTTTTTGAAGATGCTATTTAGAAGTTTCAAACCCCCCACCCCCCCCCCCCCCCCCCCAAATCATGTATACATATACATGCTATCAACTCCCTCCGTTCATAAAAGGATGTCTCAACCAACTCTAAATTTGGATATATCTAGACATAATTTAGTTTGTAGATACATCTAAATTTGAAGTTGGTTGAGATATTATTTTGTGAACGGAGGGAGTACATATATATGCACTATAGGTTACACAAAAACACAAAAACTTGGATCTAACAAGGGTGAAAAAGCTCATTTTACTTGATAGATTTTTTTTTTGTGCAGATCCAACATGAAAAGATATTTTTTTGAAATTTGGGCATGCATGGTACACATGTATATGTACTTGGTCGGATTTGTTTCTGAATTTTCTGAGATGACAAAAGAATATTATTTTTAAAAAGCGGGAGCACTAGAGCTCGAGATTAAGAAGTGTTTTTTTCGAGCACCATCACCTAGAAGAAAACCACACCCTTGTACGAATCTGGCCGTTCACACCCTTCACCAAAATCCCCGCAGCGCCGTGCCACCAAATTCCGCGAGGCACCTCATTGCCACCGCAAAGAGAGGGAGGTCGCCGCACCCACGTTACCGCCGGGGCTTTGCCGAGAGTTGGCACCCTCGTTGGCCACCTCCGGTATTACCATTTCTCCCCCCCCCCCCCACGCCAAAAGGTTGATCGCACGAACAGTGTTTTGCAACAACAAAAAATCGACATGGAACGCTAAATTCCGACACAACAAGATCGCTAAACTTCACCGGCCGCACCAAGAAGCCAGCACATGCGCTGGCATATTACACTCTCGCACAGCATGCGAAATACGAGTATCAATGAACCTTTTACACATACGTGATCTAAGATCACCAAAGAGAGCACCGAGCGGTGAGGCTGCTCACAATGGAGAGTAACTCAGACTAGTCATGCATATTTTACTCCCTCCGTTCACAAAAGGATGTCTCAATTTTGTCCTAGCTTAGGCCAAAGTGGGGAGTAACATGTGTGTAGTGTCATATTTAATAGGTTATACAATCGTCTTGCCTTGAGATGTGTGATATTACGGTAACATAGCTAGTTAGCACAACCATCTCTCTACTCATTAATTACCCGCCACATCAGATTTTCCCCCTATATGGCACTGATGTTACTTCCATTGTGACTAGTCAGACTAATCAAGTTCTAGGAGTCAATAGCAATTTAGCGTTCTAATAAATGCTGAAATCACAGGAGATGGTCTATGAAATAAAAGGAAGACGATTTTCATTCATATTCATCCATTCGAAAGAAGTCTACATCACCCTCGTATGTATCAGGTTTTGGACGCTAACCACCCATATCTTTCAACTAGAGCAAATCAACCCACAACTAACGAATACCAGACAATTGACCCCCTAGGTGCTATTCGGTGGTTTTGGGCAGTGGTTTTGGCCACGTAGGCAGGCGTTTGCACAGCTCGGGCTCAAATAACCCCTTTATATTTCCTCCTCGTCATCTCCGCTCCATTCTTCCTCTTTTTCTCCTTGCCATGGCGGAGCTCCACGGGGCCGGCCCCTGCCGTATCTCGCCGGCGCCGCCCATGGCGGAGTCCCCCGGGCCGGACCCTTCCGAGGTCGCCCACGCCCGCCCCTCCGCTCGCTGGCGCCTCCCACGCCGGAGCTCACCGAGCCGGCCCCTGCCGAGGTCGCCCACACCGGCCCCGCCCATGGCGGAGCTCGCCCGAGCCGGCCCCTGCCGAGGTCGCCCACGCCCGCCCCATGGCGGAGCTCTCCCGAGCTGGCCCCAGCCAAGGTCGCTCACGCCCGCCCCTTGCGGAGCTCGCCGCCCCGCCCATGGCAGAGCTTGCCCGAGCCGGCCCCAGCCGAGGTTGCCCACGCCCGCCCCTTGCGGAGCTCGCCGCTCGCCCAAGTAGGCCCTGCCGAGGTCGCCCACGCCCGCAAGGGCGGAACCAGGGGTGGCAAGCAGGTGCCATGGCCCCCTATGCATGGTTACATCAAGCAATTTTTTATGCATATAAGGTTAATTTAGGTATAATTTTGGAGAAAAATGTATGTTTGGCCCCCTCTAAGACTAGTCACAATGGGCAGTAACATAGGAGTAACATCAATGCCACGTATGCAAAAAATCTTATGTGGCATGTAATTAATGAAGAGAAAGGTGTTTGTGGTAACATAGCTAGTTACCGTAACATCACACACTTCTAGACAAAATGAGTGTACAACTTAATAAATGAAGTTTTGCATGACACCACACATAAGTTACTCCCCATTGTGGAGGCAGTAACATGGAGTAGTAACATATCCATGTTATTATTCTAAGTTACTCCCCATTGTGACTAGCCTAACAGAAGATTAGCATGTTTGACCCCCTTAATGCTCAATCCTGGTTCCGCCCGCCCCTCCGCTCGTCGGCGCCGCCCATGGCGGAGCTCGCCCGAGCTGGGCCCCTGCCGATGTAGCCCACGCCCGCCCTGGCGGAGCTCGCCGGCGCTGCCCATGGCGGATCAGGCACGAGCCGGTCATGCCGAGGTCGCCCACACCTGTCCCTCCGCTCGTCAGCGCCGCCCATGGCGGAGCTCGCCCGGGCTGACCCGAACGTAACCACCTGGAACAGGCTGATCATCGGCTACGCCAAGAACGGGCTCAGCTCGCAGGCGATGCTGCTACGGCAGATCAAGGCGGCCGGCCTCACCCTGAACACGGTCTCCTGGACCTCGCTGGCGGCAGCGATACGCTGGAAGGAGACGGAGCGGAAGAGGGACGAGCAGAAAAGGGGAAGATCCACCGTGTCCAAAACCACTGTCCACCGTGTCCAAACAGCTCCATGGGGGTAATTTGCACGGTATTGAATAGTTAGGGGGTCATTTGCTCTGATTTAAAGTTTGGGGGGCCAAGGGACCCAAACCTGAAACTTAGGGGGTTATGTGGACTTTTGTCTCATCCATTCTAACCAGATTTAGAATTACTCTACTTTCAGCAACAAGTAACACACTTTTTTTGCGGGAAACCGCTGATGAAATTACAACCAGGTAGTTACAGAACGACACCCAACGAAGATAAAAATTACACACAGGTCCGTCTGCAAGTCGATGACGCTGGCGAAGAGCAGGACGTGCCGATGGCGCGCCGCCGCTGCATCTTCCCACAAGCCTTGGGACAGAAGATGACCTCCTGCGGACGGGAAGTTGTCGGGACTAGAACTCCGGAGCGCCTCTATCCTACTCCCGCAGCAGCACCGCCCAGCTTCGTCTTCAACATCAGCTTCAGATCTCACTTCTGGAATCGCCACACCGAACTCCAGCGGGGGAAGAGACGCACACGCCGAACCACGAGGATCGCGGGCGCACCGGGAAGTAGGCCACTTGACGTCAGAGCTCCGAAGAACGCCGACATTGGAGGAGGAAGCCGCCGACACCAAAACGCCAACCACCGACGCCACCGCTGTGAGGACCCCGGATTAACTGTCCGAGATACCGTTATGTTTCCTCCAACAATCCCATGATCAGTCTGTTGTTGCACATAACTCGAATTGGCATCACAGAACACCCATAAATACCGAATAAATATACTTACTTGATTGAAGTCATAACTTCAACAGGTACTGGCAGCGGAAATCACCAAACAGCGTGGAGCCCAAGTCATTTGCCTTAACCCTACAGGCAGCTGACTGGGAAGCGCCCTAGTTTGCATTGACGTCTTTAACCACTTCTTCTTCGAACTGCTCTTCTTCAGAATCTGGCTAAGACAATAGCCAGGGACGAAACCAATATGAGTACATTTGAATGTACTCGGAAACTATCCCCGGAATGAGCATGCACTACTCTTTTTATTGTTTAAATAAAACTTTCTTTGCTTTGAAAACTCTATATCCTTGTTTAAAAAGGGAAGGACAGACTTTTGTATGATAAAACTTTGTTTTGAAATCTCTATATCTTTATTGAAAAAGAAAAGCAGGCTTTTAGATCTTTTCCCATAAATTTGTTTTTGTAAGAAATCTCCTTTAAAACTTTTCCCGAAAATATATCTTTGTTTTAAAAAGGTAAGAAGTATCTTTTGAAACATCTTCCCGGAAAATCACCATTTTGTTTATTTCTCCAAAACTCCTCCTTTTCCGACCAAAACCATTCCTGGTCAAATCATTTTTCCAACAACCTTATACCAACCCTTTGGTATAGTTGCATAAATCATTTTTCCGCTTTCAAGACACAAAACTTTGCACTTCTCGACCATAGCCCCTCAGGGTCCTCCTCTTTTCCAGCAACCTCATACCGACTCATCGGTATAGTTGCACATATACGACATCTCCATTTTCCTTTCAAATTTTAAACATTTCCAAAACTTGCACATGGTCAGAGTAGGGCCTCCCAACTGTCCATATCCGAGGACTCGACTATTCGAATAGTTTTATTACCCTCTGCAGAGGTAGCACGCTTTTCCCACACCCATCCGGCAACTCATCATGTCAGCCACGTCCCGCCATACAAGGTGTATGCGAAGTTGAGTCACCGACCGTAGCCTGTCCTTTGCTCATGCTAGTATAGGATCCTACCGCTACGAAACCGGTTCCATCGACACTTAAATCCAGCCTGTCGTAAACTAAGTGTGAGGACTTCGTAGTTCTGCCCGGCGAATTTTAATGGCCCTACAAATCCTCTACTCCAATTCATACATACCAACTCAGCTGGCAGTCTTCTCTTTAGAGGACCCGGGTCAGGGGCAGGTCACCAAACCATCCCCTCATGGAACGAGGTCATCCTCGTTGTTGAGGCTTCCGTACTAATATGAGCAAACTATATGACTACGCCCTTTCCCGTATGTGGGTAAATGTGGTCGCACAGGTTATCGGCTGGTCGACGTAAGTACAAGGACAAATGTGCATTTTTCATAACCATCACCATTCACCATTTCTCCACTTCAACACCGACATCTCGGTATTCCATGTCCACACAAGTATTTTCAAAGGAGTTTTGCATAAACAATGTTTTTCCCATCCTATAGTTTGAAAAAGAATTTCCATCTAATATCTCCATATAGGGTGTCAAAATAATATACTTGTATTTTGGAAAAGGGTTTTCAAAATCATAGCTTTAGTGGCAAACACCACATAAATCACTTATGCTCTTTATAAGTAAAACATGTGAACCAAATAGATGTATATAGATGCAATCTTAGAGAATAGCTTGCCTGATTTCAGCATGATGTTCCTGGACTTCTCCTCACTGATCAAAGAAATAAACTCTCGTCCTTCTCCGATAAATCCTTTCCAAATACCACTCTGGTAGCGTTTATCTCTAGCGTCGCATACATGAAAATAAAACAACACTCAATAAGCAACCAAACCAAAAGTGGTATATAAACAAGGAACAAACCACAAGTGTCAACTAATCACTCAAGCAACAACTAAGATCTGCATTTACAAGGGCATTATACTAATCAGGAGTATAACACCACACACATGCCATAAGCATGGAGTACAAAACTACTCTAGCTAAGGGTAAACACCAAGCATCTTTCCTAAGATAGGAAATACTTCAGACAAAAGTTAAGCCACCAATTAATCTTGGTATTTTAACTTAAATACACCAAAGTTTAACAAGCAAGGCAAACATACTTATCACACCAAATAATCTAACATCAAAACAAACTAGCATAGCAATTCCTAATTACTAGAAAAAGACTATATAGGGAATAAAACCCTAACAATTATATAACTCACAAGTAGCTCTCCTAACATGCTAGCAAAATAAGGAAGCATGCCACAACAGTGGGTTACCACCCTACACATGCTAGGACACACATTTATAACCATAAGGTTATAAACACAATTAATTAAAGGCCTAATAAAAATAGGCAGAAAAGGCCTAAACCTTATAATTATCACCACAGTCAATCAATGACTCCTAAATTCAAACCAAGCTAGGGATATGTTCTCCTATACATATAGAAGACAACCCAATTGGATTTACTCCAAAATTCATTTCACAAAAATCTACAAAAATCACCAAAGTGCTACTGGTGTGTTTACAAGATTGAATAGAACTTTGGTTTATGTTTCATTTGCAAGCAAGGCCAATAGATCTGGAAAGGTAGCATCTCAACCTATCCAGAGAATTTTAGTTTGCAATATTTGGATATATAAAACTCTAGATATTGAATATTTAGTGAAATAGATACTTTTTACTAGATTAACTCTAGCACACACACAACTACACATTTTGGAAAATGGCCAGTGCCACATGGTTAAGAAAACATATATGAATGCTA
Organism: Poa pratensis; assembly: GCA_947311845.1. NCBI lineage: Eukaryota > Viridiplantae > Streptophyta > Magnoliopsida > Poales > Poaceae > Poa > Poa pratensis. Next base: position 72,629,926 of record CAMZMU010000041.1, read on the forward strand.
CAAAATTTGAATCACTCCAATAGCTATCACAGATTTACCACAAAACAATTAAAGCTACACTGTAAAATTAAACAGGAAATAAAATAGATAATAGATCTACTGGAAAAATCATTACTGGGCTCGATCTGGCCCAGATCCAGCGGTGCGGCTCAGGTACGGCCCAGCCAAGGCCCATGAGCGCGGGCGAAGCGGTACGGTGCTTTCTTCTTCCTCTCGACACGCACGGCAGAGCGAGGTGACGAGCAGGGGTCCGGCGAGGACGGCGCGGCGACTCCGGTGCCCTAAGAAGAAAAGGGTGATGTCCATTAGCTAGCCCGCGATGAGGGGAGATCAGGGAAGCGAAAATGGAGGAGAATGGCGGTCTGTGCAGCCCGCGAGTTTGCTCGACGTTCGGCGGCCGGAGCTTCGGTTGGTGAAGAAGAAGACGAGGACGGTGCGGTCGATTCGCAGATCCCCTCTTCGATTCCGTTGGCGGAGAGGGAGAAGAGGACGCGGCGGAGAAGATGGTGCTCGTCGATCTACTCGGGGAGCCCTGGAACGGCGGCGATGCTCGACGGCGGCTCAGCTAGGGTTTCGGCCATGGAGAGAACAGAGGGAGAGGGAACGAGAGGGAAAGAGGGAGCTGGCGGTGAGTGAGTGAGTGTGAGGGAGGGCAGAGCGTCGTGGGGGGCCTCCTTATCCTTCTTGCAGGGCAGCGGAGAGGAGGGGGGTCCTGGGCGCGCGCGGCGCAGGACGACGACACGGCGGTCTAGCACCACTGCTGCTACAGGAAGACGAAGACATTTTTCCAGATAGCCCCCTGGACTTCTGTTTCCATTTACAACTAAGTCCTTTTCTGTTTTCTTTTGTTTCCTTTCTAAAACCAGTGGCATTGTGGGGATTTATTTGGGGTACCTAAACATTTTATAAAAATTTGAGAAAATTCAGGTAGCCTCCCCAATACTTGTAGAAGCTCCACAAAAATTGGGGTGTCAAAATAAAATGTTTTGAACAACTTTTGTTCATAGGGTTTAAATAAGGCATTTTCTTAAATACTATTTTATAATCCTTTAGAATTTTTAAAGCAAGTTTAAAATATTAATTTTGAACTCTTGGAACTTCCTTGACAAATATATTAACTTCAACTAGTTTTTATTTCCATAGAGAAATATTTGTTTGAAGGAAATAGATAGCTATGTAGGGAAAATAATTTATTAAGATCATTTCTTTTAATTCATGATCTTAATTTCTATTTGTTGAATAATTTGAGGAGTTTGCTTTAAATTCAAGTCACATTCCAAATTTGTGACCAGTGGGCTTCCAACTTAGCACTCAAGTATATTGGTGTAATTATTCACCCAAGCAATCAATAAAACAAGAATTAACAATCAATACAATCATAAGTCCTATAAGCAAATAATCACAACAAGATCAACACCACAATCATGACCACACAAATCAAACCACAAGATTCAATCATACCACCATTTACATAATTAACAATACTATCTTATAAGAATGATCACTCTTAATTTTGACAAGATGATGTTTAAAACTATCTCAACTCCACCTTGGTATTTTTGAAAAGGGTTTTGGGCAAGGCCAAATATGTGGGGTAATATATTTCCCACTTGTGTTCTTTTTAAAAGGAAGTGATAATCAAAGTTTATAAAATGGGAGTTGCATACAAATGCAAAATATCAAGTTTAAAAGATAGATAGGAGATAGCATATCGATCTCCATATTTTTGGGAACACATAGTTTTGGGGAATACTTTTTCTTTCTCAAATAATGGGTATTAGTTTTGGTTGTTGCTAAACCAAGTATCATTGAAATGGAGTTGGCCAAAATAAGAATGGAAAAGATACATGGAATATTTTCTTGTCATAACATGATCACCAAAGTTAAATATATTTTATATTGGTTGGGTCTGATATTTACTAGTCAAACAACTTAAACAACAAGTCACACAAGTTCAAACATCGCAATGGGAAGGAAAACACAATCATCAGTGAAACATTTCAAAAAGTTTTTGTTGGTTCTGAATTTTAGGTCTTGTAAACAAAGTTTTTTCTTGGTTCCTAAATTTGGGATGTTACAGATCCTTCCCCCCTTAAAAATAAATCTCGTCCTCGAGATTTGCCCGGTGGTAACAGGGGAGTACGGGGGCACGGGTTTTGGGTTGGCCATACTTCTGAGGTCATTGCTTCTTCAGTGAGGTTGCCATGTGAGATCTTGACAACTTGATGATGCGAGGCTTTCTTTGTCGATAAACTTCTGTGCTGAGTTCAGATCCTTGATGATGGGGTTGTCTTGACGATTGACTCGGATGGATTGTCTTGGTTGGTTGCTTCCAGATACTACAAGGCTAAGGCGCAAGGATCTATTTATTACTACGTTCTGTATACCTATTGCAGGTCTTCCCCCCTTAAAAAGGGGTTTTGAAGGTTCATCCTGAAGGTTGCAGCTGGAGTTGAATTGGGGACATTATTCTTCCGAGGTAGCTTGACGATCTTCGTCTTGGGTGTCATTCCTAGGTGCTCGGGTCGGTGCAGATATCACTTCCTGATATTGTCTCTTTACTAGGGTCGCAGGTGGGGACGCGTTGTTCTCAGGATGCGTCTCTCCGGTTTCTAGTTAGTAGAGGGATGTTATAAACTTCTAAGGGCGTCTGGACTTGCTTGGTGGTTGACGTTGCCAACAGCAGGTGCTTCCGTTGTTTGATTCTTCTTAGTGACTTCCGGTAGATTTTCTTCACGCTTTTCTTCCTTCGGCTTGGCGAGAAAAATGCTGTCCTGGAAGACTTCTATGGTTCGGGGCCTTCAGGACGCTTTGCAGGTGTCTTCACAAGTAAGTTAGAGTGCACCAGAATAGTTAGGGTTTCCGGGAAAACTTTCTGGTTGAGGGGCTTAAGTTAGTTTTCAAGGGAGTTGGGTGCTATACTCTGAACATCAAACTTATTGTACCTAAGATCCAAAACAACCAACTTTACATAGGCCTCTAATTCTCGAGTCTTCAAAATACCATTCCAACATCTCTGGTAAGGCCACTACTATCAACTGGTTTATTGAATCATGGCTTTTGCCCAAGCTAAAGTTATTAGTCCACCATCATCTTCCTCGGCATAAACTCTTTATCATAGCAATTTTTCAATCTATCGGATACTCATCAAACTTTTTAGGCATAGTCTTCCCAGTACACTTTATCACAAAGATCGTAGTGGTCCACCAATTATTTCTTGATTGACTTTTCCAGATAGGCATATCTCATTTATCTGACTCCTTCAGGTTGTCATTTTCCCACGATCATATCATCAAAGCTAAATAAAACATCCAACAGTCATGTGATCTTACCATCAAGAATTGCCCCACTTTCTAACCAAATTCAGATTTTTTTTCAATACTTTTGGGCCTTGATCTCTTAATCAAAGATAAAAGATCTTTCTAAGAATAATCCAAACAGAGCGTGACAAGCTCTGAAAACTTCTATCACCTAGAATGTCTTGCTACTAGACCAAGTCATATTGATTCCAAGAATCCGATAAACATTCGCTTGTCCTCCACCAATTATTTCTTGCATACAACGATCTACTCATTTGCTAACTCACCTTTGACCACTTCCTATAATTCCATAAGAATTTAGTACAAGGTCACTTGCGCTAGGAATCACCCTAAACATTCCAACACCGGAGTATTCTTCTTAATTTTACTTGCTTCTAACCAATCCAAACATCATTTTATCAGCAAGTGCTTCCTAAAAATCCAATAACTTTCACCTTTATTTCTAAACCTTAAATCAAAGGTCACGTCTTCTAGCTCCAGATAACCACCAATGGTTGGGGACCACAACTGGTTAGCCCCAGAGTATTAATCAAATATATCATCTGTTCAAACCCAATTATTTTATCGATCTCTTCGAGTTTTCACTTCTATTCTAAACCCCAAATTTTTGATATTACCAACATCATCCAACAAATTTTGATTTCATCAAGATCCTTTTGACTAATAAACTTATAGTTCAACATTCTTATATCCTCCTACAGTCTCTTTTCTACCAACTAGTTTTGAGTCGTCCTATGGCAACTCTTCCCTTTGTCTAGAAAAGCAGTTAGTATTTTGGCAAAATTTGGTTAGATGAGAAACTAAAGTTAGATAAATTATGTTAGTTATGTTAGTTTTTCATATTCTTTTGTTAGTCCGACGGGACACGACCAGTGTCATTCAACGTCGGGTCTTGAATCTTCATATTTCTCGATGGCTTGATGTGGTTGCACAAAACGGCGTATGAAGACTACTATCCGTTTTGCAGAAGGTCGTAGAGTCTTGGGGTAGAGAGTATTCCATACCTTGCTTTTCTTACTAGGAGAAAATTTTCTGAAGGGTTTTCTAAGTCGAACTTTTGAGAGGGTACAAAAAGTACATCTATGGCCAACAAGGCAAAGGTTTTTGTTGCTAACCTTCAAAAATAAAGCAACAGATAAAAGGGTGGTTACTTTGGGTTCCCGACAAGGCGGGTTTTGTGAAACACACAAGGAAAACAGCACACATAAATGCAGCACACAAGAAAAGATTAATCAAGGCACTTTTAGCACCAACAGACGTTTAATACCGTGGAAGATGGGGTTTGCTCAAGTAAAACGAGCTTATCCTATTGATCCTATGGGTCTTTGTATCTCGAGGATTTTCTTCATCTTGTCCAAGTGGGAACCTTTGGCGGTGAAATTACAGCAACTCCTGAAGGTTGCAATTTGAGTAGAAGGGTTAATGTGGAGCTGAGGTCTTCGCATATAAATCACCTTGATGTTGAAGTCTTCGGTTGCTAAGTACTAAGGTCTCTTCTGGTTCATTGTCAAATATATCTAAATTTGAATGGGGTCAAGATAACAGAAGAAAATTTTGATAAACCTTTAGACAAGAGGTAAGGTTTAGAATAATTCGAGAAGTTGAAAAGAATGGAAGTTTTACTTAGGCTTCCTTAGATACAATAATTTTGGTAGTAATATATTTCTTTCCAAAATAGTTTTCTCGTATGGGCCTTGGTGAAACAGGACTGTTGAAGTCTTCATTTTATCGCCTAAGTCTTCAGCTGGAATACTTGAGATTGTCGAGGTAGTAACTGAGTGGAATTGTCGATATTGAGTTGAGGTCTTCGGGGTCTCCTGCTTTATTGATACTGACAATCTTGGTATTTGCAGATCAATCACCTTGATGTTGAATGTTGAATAGTTGGGATGGAAGGTGCTAGCAAATTAGGTCTCACTTGGGTTCATCGTCAAGTATTTTGAACGGTTAAGAGGGAGTAGAGAAATCCTTGGAAAATATTAAATAGAGGGATAAGACTCAGAAATATTTGAGAAGATGCGAAGAGTGGAAGCTATTTTTGGACTTCCTTGGAAAAATATATTTTTGGTATTAATAGATTTTTAATCAAATATTTCTTTACTAACTAACGTCCATGCTAACTAAGGTCTGTTACAGTCAGGATGGCTCTGATACCAAGTCTGTGAGGACCCCGGATTAACTGTCCGAGATACTCGTTATGTTTCCTGCAACAATCCCATGATCAGTCTGTTGTTGCACATAACTCGAATTGGCATCACAGAACACCCATAAATACCGAATAAATATACTTACTTGATTGAAGTCATAACTTCAACAGGTACTGGCAGCGGAAATCACCAAACAGCGTGGAGCCCAAGTCATTTGCCTTAACCCTACAGGCAGCTGACTGGGAAGCGCCCTAGTTCGCATTGACGTCTTTAACCACTTCTTCTTCGAACTGCTCTTCTTCAGAATCTGGCTAAGACAATAGCCAGGGACGAAACCAATATGAGTACATTTGAATGTACTCGCAAACTACCCCGGAATGAGCATGCACTACTCTTTTTATTGTTTAAATAAAACTTTCTTTGCTTTGAAAACTCTATATCCTTGTTTAAAAAGGGAAGGACAGACTTTTGTATGATAAAACTTTGTTTTGAAATCTCTATATCTTTATTGAAAAAGAAAAGCAGGCTTTTAGATCTTTTCCCATAAATTTGTTTTTGTAAGAAATCTCCTTTAAAACTTTTCCCGAAAATATATCTTTGTTTTAAAAAGGTAAGAAGTATCTTTTGACATCTTCCCGGAAAATCACCATTTTGTTTATTTCTCCAAAACTCCTCCTTTTCCGACCAAAACCATTCCTGGTCAAATCATTTTTCCAACAACCTTATACCAACCCTTTGGTATAGTTGCATAAATCATTTTTCCGCTTTCAAGACACAAAACTTTGCACTTCTCGACCATAGCCCCTCAGGGTCCTCCTCTTTTCCAGCAACCTCATACCGACTCATCGGTATAGTTGCACATATACGACATCTCCATTTTCCTTTCAAATTTAAACATTTCCAAAACTTGCACATGGTCAGAGTAGGGCCTCCCAACTGTCCATATCCGAGGACTCGCTATTCGAATAGTTTTATTACCCTCTGCAGAGGTAGCACGCTTTTCCCACACCCATCCGGCAACTCATCATGTCAGCCACGTCCCGCCATACAAGGTGTATGCGAAGTTGAGTCACCGACCGTAGCCTGTCCTTTGCTCATGCTAGTATAGGATCCTACCGCTACGAAACCGGTTCCATCGACACTTAAATCCAGCCTGTCGAAACTAAGTGTGAGGACTTCGTAGTTCTGCCCGGCGAATTTTAATGGCCCTACAAATCCTCTACTCCAATTCATACATACCAACTCAGCTGGCAGTCTTCTCTTTAGAGGACCCGGGTCAGGGGCAGGTCACCAAACCATCCCCTCATGGAACGAGGTCATCCTCGTTGTTGAGGCTTCCGTACTAATATGAGCAAACTATATGACTACGCCCTTTCCCGTATGTGGGTAAATGTGGTCGCACAGGTTATCGGCTGGTCGACGTAAGTACAAGGACAAAATGTGCATTTTTCATAACCATCACCATTCACCATTTCTCCACTTCAACACCGACATCTCGGTATTCCATGTCCACACAAGTATTTTCAAAGGAGTTTTGCATAAACAATGTTTTTCCCATCCTATAGTTTGAAAAAGAATTTCCATCTAATATCTCCATATAGGGTGTCAAAATAATATACTTGTATTTTGGAAAAGGGTTTTCAAAATCATAGCTTTAGTGGCAAACACCACATAAATCACTTATGCTCTTTATAAGTAAAACATGTGAACCAAAATAGATGTATATAGATGCAAGCTCAGAGAATAGCTTGCCTGATTTAGCATGATGTTCCTGGACTTCTCCTCACTGATCAAAGAAATAAACTCTCGTCCTTCTCCGATAAATCCTTTCCAAATACCACTCTGGTAGCGTTTATCTCTAGCGTCGCATACATGAAAATAAAACAACACTCAATAAGCAACCAAACCAAAAGTGGTATATAAACAAGGAACAAACCACAAGTGTCAACTAATCACTCAAGCAACAACTAAGATCTGCATTTACAAGGGCATTATACTAATCAAGAGTATAACACCACACACATGCCATAAGCATGGAGTACAAAACTACTCTAGCTAAGGGTAAACACCAAGCATCTTTCCTAAGATAGGAAATACTTCAGACAAAAGTTAAGCCACCAATTAATCTTGGTATTTTAACTTAAATACACCAAAGTTTAACAAGCAAGGCAAACATACTTATCACACCAAATAATCTAACATCAAAACAAACTAGCATAGCAATTCCTAATTACTAGAAAAAGACTATATAGGGAATAAAACCTAACAATTATATAACTCAGAAGTAGCTCTCCTAACATGCTAGCAAAATAAGGAAGCATGCCACAACAGTGGGTTACCACCCTACACATGCTAAGACACACATTTATAACCATAAGGTTATAACACACAATTAATTAAAGGCCTAATAAAAATAGGCAGAAAAGGCCTAAACCTTATAATTATCACCACAGTCAATCAAAGACTCCTAAATTCAAACCAAGCTAGGGATATGTTCTCCTATACATATAGAAGACAACCCAATTGGATTTACTCCAAAATTCATTTCACAAAAATCTACAAAAATCACCAAAGTGCTACTGGTGTGTTTACAAGATTGAATAGAACTTTGGTTTTAGGTTTCATTTGCAAGCAAGGCCAATAGATATGGAAAGGTAGCATCTCAACCTATCCAGAGAATTTTAGTTTGCAATATTTGGATATATAAAACTCTAGATATTGAATATTTAGTGAAATAGATACTTTTTACTGGATTAACTCTAGCACACACATAACTACACATTTTGGAAAATGGCCAGTGCCACATGGTTAAGAAAACATATATGAATGCTACAAATTTTGAATCACTCAAATAGCTATCACAGATTTACCACAAAACAATTAAAGCCACACTTAAAATTAAACAGGAAATAAAATAGATAATAGATCTACTGGAAAAATCATTACTGGGCTCGATCTGGCCCAGATCCAGCGGTGCGGCACAGGCTGCGGCCCAGCCAGAGGCCCATGAGCGCGGGCGAAGCGGTACGGTGCTTTCTTCTTCCTCTCGACACGCACGGCAGAGCGAGGTGACGAGCAGGGAGCTCCGGCGAGGACGGCGCGGCGACTCCGGTGCCCTATGAAAAAAGGGTGTTGTCCATTAGCTAGCCCGCGATGAGGGGAGATCAGGGAAGTGAAAATGGAGGAGAATGGCGGTCTGTGCAGCCCACGAGTTTGCTCGACGTTCGGCGGCCGGAGCTTCGGTTGGTGAAGAAGAAGACGAGGACGGTGCGGTCGATTTGCAGATCCCCTCTTCGATTCTGTTGGCGGAGAGGGAGAAGAGGACACGGCGGAGAAGATGGTGCTCGTCGATCTACTCGGGGAGCCCTGGAACGGCGGCGATGCTCGACGGCGGCTCAGCTAGGGTTTCGGCCATGGAGAGAAACAGAGGGAGAGGGAACGAGAGGGAAAGAGGGAGCTGGCGATGAGCGAGTGAGGGAGGGCAGAGCGTCGTGGGGGGCCTCCTTATCCTTCTTGCAGGGCAGCGGAGAGGAGGGGGGTCCTGGGCGCGCGCGGCGCAGGACGACGACACGGCGGTCTAGCACCACTGCTGCTACAGGAAGACGAAGACATTTTTTCCAGATAGCCCCCTGGACTTCTGTTTCCATTTACAACTAAGTCATTTTCTGTTTTCTTTTGTTTCCTTTCTAAAACCAGTGGCATTGTGGGGATTTATTTGGGGTACCTAAACATTTTATAAAAAATTGAGAAAATTCAGGTAGCCTCCCCTGTAGAAGCTCCACAAAAATTGGGGTGTCAAAATAAAATGTTTTGAACAACTTTTGTTCATAGGGTTTGAATAAGGCATTTTCTTAAATACTATTTTATAATCCTTTAGAATTTTTAAAGCAAGTTTAAAATATTAATTTTGAACTCTTGGAACTTCCTTGACAAATATATTAACTTCAACTAGTTTTTATTTCCATAGAGAAAGTATTTGTTTAAAGGAAATAGATAGTTATGTAGGGAAAATAATTTATTAATATCATTTCTTTTAATTCATGATCTTAATTTCTATTTGTTGAATAATTTGAGGAGTTTGCTTTAAATTCAAGTCACATTCCAAATTTGTGACCAGTGGGCTTCCAACTTAGCACTAAAGTATATTGGTGTAATTATTCACCCAAGCAATCAATAAAACAAGAATTAACAATCAATACAATCATAAGTCCTATAAGCAAATAATCACAACAAGATCAACACCACAATCATGACCACACAAATCAAACCACAAGATTCAATCATACCACCATTTACATAATTAACAATACTATCTTATAAGAATGATCACTCTTAATTTTGACAAGATGATGTTTAAAACTATCTCAACTCCACCTTGGTATTTTTGAAAAGGGTTTTGGGCAAGGCCAAATATGTGGGGTAATATATTTCCCACTTGTGTTCTTTTTAAAAGGAAGTGATAATCAAAGTTTATAAAATGGGAGTTGCATACAAATGCAAAATATCAAGTTTAAAAGATAGATAGGAGATAGCATATCGATCTCCATATTTTTGGGAACACATAGTTTTGGGGAATACTTTTTCTTTCTCAAATAATGGGTATTAGTTTTGGTTGTTGCTAAACCAAGTATCATTGAAATGGAGTTGGCCAAAATAAGAATGGAAAAGATACATGGAATATTTTCTTGTCATAACATGATCACCAAAGTTAAATATATTTTTATATTGGTTGGGTCTGATATTTACTAGTCAAACAACTTAAACAACAAGTCACACAAGTTCAAACATCGCAATGGGAAGGAAAACACAATCATCAGTGAAACATTTCAAAAAGTTTTTGTTGGTTCTGAATTTTAAGTCTTGTAAACAAAGTTTTTTCTTGGCTCCTAAATTTGGGATGTTACAACCGCCTCCAAGACACTGCCGGCAAGCACTCCCTCTAACCCTACACTATGTACATGGCGAGATCTGAGGATTCCCCAACCTCCCGTCGTGGAGCAGCCGCCGGAGACGGAGGAATCCCACGGATCGCCGCCGCGCAAGGTGGATTTGACGAAGGAGTTCTAAAAATCGCCCTTGGCTACTGTTGCGGAGCGGAAAGGTCCAAGGTCCTTTTAAGTAACACACAAAATTAGCACGGATTGCACGTCCTTTTTCATTAATTAAGCTTAGCTAGCTTTTTTCAAAATTAGCCTCGATCTGCTATTGTGCAGGCAGGCAGGTACAACTAACAACACTAGCATTAGCCTAGAGATAGATTACTGCTCATGAAGGCATGATCATCGAGGGAGCGCGCGCGTAAGCCGGCTGTTCGAGTGGTGTATGAGACGATCGATCGAGTCCACAAAACACAAGACAAAATGTACACCTCCACCATCCATGTCGATCATCTGCGCCCTGCGGGTGGTAGCACACTGCACAGCATCAGGGGCATGCCGGGTTGTGTCCCGGCCCTCCGTAGTAGAAGTGCGTGCCCCAGCCGTCCCGCTCGTCGTACGCCTTCCTGATATCGTAGCAGCCGCCGTCCTCCGCCAGCGTCTGCACGGCGTCGAGCGAGACGGGCGCCAGGCTGTTCCCGGCGTCCACCGTCTCCAGATTGCGGAAGTAGCTCGCCCGCCCGAACCCTTCCCCCGCGAACCTCCCGGAGCCCATCTGCGTGGCGGTGTGCGCGCCGCCGGGGCTGGTGTTGACCACCTCGCCGCCCCACTCCACCATGCTGGCGTGGCCCGACAGGTGCGTGAACAGCTCGGCGGGCCAGTAGCCCACCAGCTGCGAGGCGCCGCCGTCGCCGTAGCTGAGCCACCAGTTGCCCAGCTTGGGGTCCTTCCAGACCAGGAGCGTCATGTCGTACTGCTCGCCGGCGAGGGAAGAGACCGGGGAGATGGAGGCGCCGATGGCCACCCGGGAGCTCGTCTGCACGAAGCCCGGGCACAGTGCGTTGTAGCAGCCGGTCGCCTCGTAAGCGTCGCTCTGCGCGATCAATCAATCAAGTTGTTAATTCCGCCCGCAAGCAAGCAGATCATGGATGAGTAGAAGGATTATTAGTGGAAAGAAGAATCGTTTGACTCACTGTCCAGTATGTGAAGAGCCTTGGCCTGCTGTCCCCGTACAGCTCAGGGCTGACCTGACTAGAAAGAAACGTAAACTGTAAGCTTCCATCTCACATGAGCACTTGCTCCAGATCGATTAAACAGCTATTAGCACATGGGGATGCATGCAGTGCTAATTTTCATGCATGTAATTAGTTAGAGTATATCTGAATTAGTGCTGAGTTGAGCTCATTAGCGCCCGCCCGCGCAAGCATGCATCATTATTTTTAGCAAAATTTTTGTAGTGTAGCGATCGAAGGCAAAGTAAAGTCCCAATGCCGTTGGGTTTCCATATATTTGTCGCAACATGCATTCTTCTAGTATCAACGTCGAGCACTTCTTCGATCGATACTATCATACTACTATATGCTCCAAGGAGGGTATACATATGAATGGGTTGACCTCAAATGTAGAGAAGAGGCTAAACAATAGTAGCAGTCGTACACAACGGAATCAATCGATCTATGGAGCCGAGATGCGCATGCATTTATGGCGCCATGTGCCCGCGCTGCAGATCTCAATGATCGGTTCAGTTTTGAACATGCAAGACTAGATCTGAGTCAATTAATTCAGAACAGAAAGAGTACGTGAACTGCAACAAATGATTCTAATTAGCAGATGATTCAGAGAGATGAATAATGCAGATATATGTCGATTTCAGGGAAGAGTGGGAGTGACCTGCCATCCGGCCTCGATGCTGTTGAGGTCGGAGCCGTTGAAGGAGCCGGAGAGGAGCCAGAGCTGGGAGAGGCTGAAGCCGTTGGATTCCTGGATGGCCGGATCCCAGACGTTGATGGTCGCCTTGGCACCGTACACCTCCTGCTGCCCCACGGCGGTGTACGCGATCGCGTGCTGCATCCACATATATGTATGAACAAGAATCATTTCACTTCACTGTAGCATTTCCTCTTCAAGTCCCAACCCGATAACTAGAATTAATTGCTCCATCTAAGTGAATACGATGGAGTGTGATAACAGCTAGCTAGGGCATGCATGAATTCCAGTGCAAGGCGGTACTTATTGCGCGCCACCCACCCTGCTTCATCGCCACGCCATAGCTTGGATCAAGGACAGTTGTGCGGTACAAGCAAAGTAAATCCATGGAGAAGTGATCGAACCTCGTGGCCGTTGCCGGTGACGACGTCGGGCGCGTTGGCGGCGCGAGGGGCGCGGTCGCGGCGGTGGCGCTTGCGGCCGAAGCGGAAGAGCGACCTCCTGCCGCGCAGCACGTCCTCGGCCGTGGTCCGCCGCACGGGCACCGTGCCCCTGGGACAGTGCCCCGCGTGGTGCCACGTCTGCCACGCCGTCCTCCTCCCAGCGGCCCTGCCGGCATTGCCGGTGGAGTTCGAGGTGGAGGCGGGCATGCGCGGCGGCGCGAGCTGGATCTTGTGGTTCCTGAGGAGCGGGTGGTCCAGCGCGTGCTGCTCGTGGCGCGGCACGCAGTCGATGGTGGCGCCGTCCATTATCTGCTCCCATCAGACGTACGCCGCATTATCAGTAAGCAGGGAATGAATGGAACTAGAACCACCGACGGAAAGGTAAACGAGCGTACGACGTACCTGTATACTGCGCAGTGCCGGCCTGTTGAGCCGGTCGAGATGACGCTGGATCCTCGCCATCTTGGGCGTCGAGTACTGCGCATCCTCCGTCAGCGACGACGACGAGGCCGCGGCGCAGGTCCACGCGAGGAGGAGGAAGGAGCAGGCGAGAAGATGGAGCTTAGACGGGGAAGAGCAAGATGACATGGAGCCCCTGCTCTCCGACGACTGATCATCCGCGATAGGATCTAGACGACGAGGAGGCTGGCCATGCCTCCTCCTCTTCATGGCCGTGCGCATCATGCATTCATGTGCATGTACGCGCCGCACGCGTAAATGAGGAGCAGGGCCGGCCAGGCGCGCGCAGGGGATGGGGGAAGAAGAAGATGGACTATAGTAGCTTCTCATGGGAGAGATGTATGGGGTATATCATGTTGGCGTTGGTTGCCTTGGATCCAAGCCACGGTGATGATTAGCCGTTCAGCGAGTGCAAGTGGGTTGCTGCTGCGAAATGGTTCTGAAGGAGGAGGACGCGGCATTGCATTGCATTGCATTTGATGTTGACCACCTACCCAGCTGCGCACGAGTTTACTATCCCTATCTAGCCAGTATCTGCTCTATCATATCTATCTTTCCCCACCCTTCCCTTCACAATCGTTAAATGCGATCGAGACAACGCCACGACCTGAAACATAGATATGGCTACTCTTCTAGTACTGGTAGCATTTGTCCCTTTCAAACCATCGATCATACCGCATATGCACGTAATACATCCACGACAAGGGAGGTGCGTATATTTCCCTTGTCTCCAGATCAACTGATGGACCTTTCGCTCTCCTGAATTTGAGCAACGGCAATATTCAGTGTTTCTTTTCTCCAAAGATAGATTCAGTTCGGCGGAGCCTCTTGAATTTGATCCAGGTGGATCGAAAGACCAGTGCCCCGCCCGTAGTGCAGTTGCAGCTAAAAAGTAAATGCATAACTCAGACACTGTCTACAGTACCATCTACCAAAGTAATTGACGACGACTGCCCTAGACCTACCTTGGTCCATGCTTTTACTAGCTAGTAGCTCTACGGTTTGCATAGTTTTCACTTTTCACCAGTGACTCAGGGGTACATTTCACTGCTTTCGCTGCCAACTCAATAGCGCACCTAACCGATCTCCATTAAACAACCTACTAGTGGTCGAGGTTTTGGCTACTTGATCATAATTTTGCATCGCTGCTTTTTAAAATTGGAAGGGACTTGTGTTCAAATTATTATTTTTACTTTCATTAAGGAGTCACTTCAGACTTGTTTTCACAAAGTAGCTAACTCTCAAACATGGTGTTATCATCTCGTTGTGAGTTTTTTGAAGATGACTATATATCATACCATCTCCAATTGGTGAGACCTTATCCTTAAATATCAAATTCACATTGTTATTACCTATCTTTTAAGTTGCTCGAGCACGAGCAACCTTCAAGCTTGGGGGATTTTCATGGATCTATTCTATATAGAGGTTCCTGAGGGTATTTTGATGGGTTTCACTTAGTGTTTTGCCGGTTTTTAACTTTTCATTTATCAAAAAAACTGCCTAACCCATGTAATTTTTGTATGGATTTCAGGATACAACACTAACTGGATCTATGTTTGAATGACCGGGAAGAAAGGACCAGCTTTCACTTTTGACAAGATTCATCCTCGTGTTAACATAAATTTTAACAATGTGTGGGTGGTACGTGTGCACATGCTCGTACCCAATGGTCATACCAGGCGTCACAGACTTGCTCTAACTTATGAGTTAAGCCATGAAGAATCAAAATCTTGCAAGATTGCTTACACAAGAACAATTTAAGTTTTGGCTGCAAGTTAAGGTCATGGTGAACTCGTATATTGAGTTATGATTGATCGAGGTTCAAAGCTTGGACTAACAGACGGTGGTTGGAATTAACAGACGAGGACATACCGTGGCAGGGATTGAGCTTCTCAATTCCCAGCGAGGCGGAGGAGATGTTCCTGGCGGCCGTCCAATGCTCGCTGGGGAACGGCAATCGGCTGCGGTTCTGGACCGATCCCTGGCTGGGTGGACAGACGGCGCAGCAATTGGCACCGACATTATGGCAGTCCGTCAAGCGCAGGGACATGAGACTTACCGTGGAGGAGGCAAAGCAGAACGACAGATGGATTAGGGGCTTCAGCGGCCAGCTGAGTGTACAGGCGGTTGTGGAATTCTTGAACCTGTGGGCGACCGTGCAGGAGCAACCACTCTCCGAGGAAGAAGGTGGGGCGCGTTGGCGGCTTACGGCCAATGGCGAGTACTCCTCCAAGTCCGCGTACGCGGCGTTCTTCTTCGGGAGAGTGGCGGCGCCGGGAACGGCAGAGCTCTGGTCGGCCGGTGCGCCGCTGCTGCACAAGCTCCATATGTGGCTGGCGCTCAAGCACATACTCTGGACAGCGGACAGATTGGCGAGGCGCGGCCTGCAGCACCCACCAGCCTGCCCACTCTGCGATCAAGAGCCTGAGAACGCGGAACATCTGCTTGTCCAGTGTGTTTTCGCGCGCGAAGTGTGGCTTGCGATCTTGCTGCAATTTGGTCTGCACAGGTTTACGCCGTTGGCCAGCTCCACGGCGGCGGATTGGTGGATCGGGCTGGCAAGTGCGGTGCCGAAGAAGGACAAGAAGCGAATCAATGGACTCATCATCCTCACCGCGAGATGCATTTGGCTGGAACAGAACAGTAGGGTGTTTGATCACATTGCTTCTTCGGTTCAAAAGGGTTTGCAGCAACATTTTGCGCGAATTTGAGCAATGGAGTAGAGCGGGCTTAGGCGGGCGAGGGAGGGAGATTCAATTTCAGTATCACTGAGTAACCGTGGAGGGACAAGCCATCTGTGGCTGAGTCATGTTTCTTGTAAATTTGCTCTCTTTCTATCTTAATAAAAAAGACACACGGTTCTCGCGCGTGTTCTTTAAAAAAAAAACTTGAACTAAATGGAAGAGTTATTTATGTATGTCAAGAAGTCAAGAGATTGTGATAGAATGTGAAAATATACATGGTTTGATCGAGAGAAAGTGCGACAAGTGGATTCAATTAGGTCAACATATAAAGCGTAAATGGGGTACCGTGTGAGGTTGTTTTATCTATGCATGGTAAGAAGTTGCCAATTTCTGTTTGTCGAATAACCCATTATCTATGTGTATGCTGTTTCTATGAGGTTAGGTATATTTCCATGAGCCCTGCATCAAAATGGAGATTTCATATAACCCATTAGTGGATGACATCAAGTAGTGATTTTCATCAAGATTTAGAAGTTCTGTCTCAAAAAGAAATTATGATTGAAGATTTTTGTACAATTGATGATATCAAACATGTGAAGACATGCTTAAAAGATTTCTTATAGCAATTATGGGGGATAAATTGCGAGTCTTTCATCGAGCAAGCGTGATCAAGAAATGTGTTCTAACATTTGGCGGACGTGGTCGTCATTTTCTAGCTCACAATGAATGCTCAAGGGAAGGTTTGGTTATAGGTTTTCCTAGTTTAGCGGTCTCAAGGTGCTTGGTGGGAGATCGTGTTATAGCTTTGGTAGCCGTACTACCAATAAGGGTGTAACATCCCAAAATTGTAACCCAGCTTTATTAGTCAAAAATTGTGGGCCAACAAAAAACTTTTGTTATTTTTATGTGTGTTTGCTTGTTATTGCTTGCTTGTGTTGGTTGTTTGCTAAAAGAAAGTTATGAAGAAAAGAAAAGAAACACAATAAAAAAAGTTTCCCACATAAAATCATGTGACAAAAGTCACACAAATTTTATCCTATTAAGAAAATCAAATTTTATTTTCAAAACAAAATTCAGTGGGGTGACATGATGATCACTCTCACTTTGTTCTTATATTCTTTTCCCTCTCCAAAATATTTCTAAAAATCTTAAATTTAAATTCCATTTCTTTCTTTAACTTTCTCAAATCACAAAATGTGCTAGGTTGCACATGCCAAATAAATTCCTCCACCATACCATAAATCTTGTCAAACATACAAGGATCAAACCATGAAAAGAAATTCTAGATTTTGGAATTAAATTTTCAGTGAAGCATTTCATCGAGCACGTTGGAGACAGAAAACGAGTTCATCTCCAACTCTTTGAAACCGAAATCAAATCAATCGATTTGATGGATCTGTGCGTCGATTGCTTGCTCCACACCCTCCCTTCACACCCCTCAGTCACCAGAGCAAGGAGGAGGCGCGCCATTTGGTCAGTAGGCCCGTGGCCGTCGATGGACGCATGCCACCGTGCTGCTCCCGTGCCGGCGATGGAAGCGTGGCGAAGGAGACGCCCAGCTGGCCCAGCCCTGCACCTTCCATCACCTCACCCCTCACCGCACTCGACAGGAAGGAGGAGACCACACCCTGACGCTCTGAGACGCCGTGCCCCAGCAGCCATGTCGAAGCTCACAGAGCTCTGGCCGCGCATGGACGCCGACGCCGTTCTTCTCCACCACGGCACCCCAGCTCGCGTGACTCGTCACCGATGCTCCCCTGCCACCCGCAACCTCAGGGACACGTCCCCGTCAGCCCTAGTGGGCCGCAGCGACGCCAGTGATCCATCCACTCCGCGGCACGCGCCCTGGACGCCGTGCCGTGTCGAGCTCGAATCCGAGGCCGCGCGTGAACCCCTCTCCCTCTAAGCCCTAGCAGGATGCCCCACTGTCGTCACCGTGCAGCACCGCCACCAACGGCGTGCTCTCCCACTCCCCAAACCCCTCCTGCACCCGGTCCACGGCACGCCGGCGTTCGGCAATAAAAAGCCACCCCCACCCGTGCCTCCACACCCCGCCATTGCTCACTCCAGCACCCCCCCCCACTCACTCTCCACCCCTCAGTACACCGCTAGGAGGGCGGTGACGTTTTCTCGAAAGCCCCAGCCGCCTCGAGCATCCTCGAGTTTCCGCCGGAGCCGAGGTTGAGGTCGAGCACGGCCAGGTCGTGACCCGCTTCCCCTCTCTCCTCTCTGGCCTGCCCTTGCTTCACCATTACCACCGCACTCACCCGCCGTAGTTTCCCCGTGTTTCGTGCACAGACGCGACGCAGAGAGCTCACCGGAGTTGCCGCACGGCCGCGGAGGAGGAGCTGATCATCCCCAACGCCAGAGGCATCCCCAGCAAGCACACCTCGCCCCAGAAGCTTCCCCACGAGCTCCGCCGTCGATTCCCGTCGTCTCCGCTTCCAACCGACCTCCCAGGTGAGCTAATCGCTAGCCTCGCCGTCGCCGGAGCCGCGGCGCCGCCCATCTGTGGTCGCCGTCGATCGCGGTCTCCAGGCGCCGTTGGATTAGAAATCCACGGTTGCTTACCGGTTCGTGTAATTAGACACTGACTGGTGGACCCCACCAGTCAGCGTTTTAAACTTAAACCCGCGCGCGAAACGTTTTCCGTTGAGTCACTGACGAGTGGACCCCACCCGTCAGGATTTTCAACATTATCCAGTAAATTAGGTTTTTCCGAATTTCAAACTCCTCTGCTTTTCAGTAGTGGACCTAGTTTTGAAATTCAATAACTCGAGTTCTAGGAATCCAAATAGAACAAACTCAAATGTTCTGGAAATCTTATAAAATTCTTTAACTCACCAAAGTGGTCTCATCTCATTTAATTAAGTAATAAAAATGTATTGTTAAAAATGCTCCAGAAGGTTTGAAACACCAAACCATTTGTTTCTGGAGTTATATTAATCCAAACCACTTGAAACTAATTTTGGTAGCTTTGTATTAGGATCCTTTAGCTCCCCAAATTTTGGTAGAATTAATTGAGTAGTGTAAAATCCTTAGCCTTTGGTTGAACTTTAATAAACCCTTCTGCACTAAACCAATTAGGGTGAATTAATAGTAGGTCCAATTAAGCTAAAACCAACTTTGTTAGGTCACTTGCAACCAAGTTTAGTTATCCCTAAAAGGATTTAAATTTTGGAGCAACTTAATTTGTTTGGTAGCTAAAACTTGATTAAAGTCCTTCTGAACTAAAACAAATGTGTAGGGAGTTTGGTAACTCCAAATGACCTCAATCCAATTGGGTGATCCTCTACACATCAGTAGTTATCCATAGAAATTTAGTTTGAATTTTTGTGACAAACATAGGTTAAATGGTGAATTAATTGGTGTACAACTAGTTTATGTCTTAGTTTGGAAATAATTAAATAAAGATTAATTCAATTAAATCAAAACCACCTTGTGTTGCTTGATGTGTGTAGTAGCTATTTGTAGCACTTGTGATTGTAATGATGTGATGATGCTTGAGTTAGAGTAGTGATTGTTTGTTTTGCTTGTTGAAAGTTTAGACGAGAACGTTGCCGGAGTCTACAAGGAAGGGGAATACCTTGATCAGCAGGAGCAAGACTCCGAGAACTTTGTGGAACAAGGCAAGCTACTTCACTGAGCTTGCATCTGTATACATCTATCTTAATCACAGGAGTTCTTCGCAAGTATCAAAGATTTTTGAAAACCTCTTTACAAAATACATGAAAACTATTTTGCCACCCTGTGTAGAAATATAAGGTAGTTATTCTACAACTATTGGATGGGAAAAACAATAGTATTCAAAACTCCCTTGAAAATACTTGAATAGAGATGAAGTACCGAAAGGTCGGTATGAAGGTGAAGAAACAGAGAATGGTGTTGTTTTTGGAAAGAAAAATGCACATTGTGTCCTTGTACTTACGTCCCCAGCCAAAAAATCTGTGCGACCACATTTACCCACATATGGGAAAGGGCGTAGTCATATAATTTGCTCGTGTTAGTACTGGATGCCTCAACAACGAGGATGACCTCGTTCCATGAGGGGATGGTCTGAGGACCTACCCCTGACCCGGGTCCTCTAAAGAGAAGAGGATTTGTAGGGCCATTAAAATTCACCGGGCAGAACTACGAAGTCCTCACACTTAGTTTCTGAGGATTTAAGTGTCGATGGAACCGTTTCGTAGCGGTAGGATCCTATACTAGCATGAGCAAAGGACGGGCTATGGCCGGGAACTCAACTTCGCATACCCCTGGTATGGCGGGACGTGGCTGACACGGTTAGTGACCGGATGGGTGTGGGAAAAGCGTACTACCTCTGCAGAGGGTAAAACTATTCGAATAGCCGAGTCCTCGGATATGGACAGTTGGGAAGAACTACTAAGGCCATGTGCAAAGTTTTGCAAGTTCTGGAATGTGTTGAGGAAATTGAAGTGGAAAGGATGGTTCCTACCTGTGCCAAGGAGTTGGTACGAGGTTGTGTTGTGTTTGGGAACCATGATTGGGATATGGTTGGATACCGGAGGAGTTCCGGAGAAACAACTAAAATGTTGGTTTCTTAAGGAATAGTTATAAAATTCTTCTGACCCTTTTCAGTAAACTGTTAGAGACGTTTCCCCGATAAATAAAAGTTTTAAAACTAAAATTAGTGCTTACTCAAGTTGGGGTAGATTGCGAGTACAATCAAATGTACTCACATTGGTTTCGTCCCTGGCTATTGTCTTAGCCAGATTTCGAGGAGCCCTACGTTGAAGAGGAGTTTGTAACATCCCAAAATTATTATCAGGTTTATATTCCAAAAATGAGAGCCAACAAAAACTTTTGTTGTTTATTGTGTGATAATTGCTTTTGTTACTTGAGTTGTTGTTCTTGCTGTTTGTGTGAGTGTTTGCACTAGTAAACACTAGTAAGAAAGAAAGAAAACAAGATATAAAATCAAAGCAAGAAAAATAAAAGTGACAAGTGGTCACATGAAAATCTCCAAGTGACAAACTCAATTATTTTCAAACCAAAGTCAGTGGAGTTGTAATGTAAACACTCCCCATTTTGTTCCTACCACTTTCCCCTCTCAAATATTATTTTTGAACTAGTTTTGAAATTCTAAAATAAAAACAATTGAAATAAATTCAAATAACATAAACAAAGTACTATAAAAGAAAATGTTTCAAAACATTTTATTATTTTATGCCAATTTTTGTGGAGCTTCTGTACATTATGGGAAGGCCCCACAAATTTTTGCAAATTTTTCTAAAAGGTTTAAATGCACTAATTAAATCCTAGAAAACCTTCTGGTTTTAACAGAAGGACTAAAACAGAAATAAAAAAAGGAGCAGAGAGGAGGCAGGGGGTTTTCTGCGAAAATGTCATCCCCTACCTCTCTCCCTCGCCCCGACGTGCCGCCGTGTCGCCGTGCTGCGCCTCACCGTTTCCGAGCCGCCCAGGCCCCCCCTGCGCGCGCGCCCGGTGCCTCTGCTGCCTCTGCGTGCAGGAGAGAGCGCTCGAGCCCCTCCCCGCGCCATTACGCCGCCCTCTGCCCCGATGCATCGCCGTGGCATCCGCGGCGTCGCCGGCCAAATTGGCCCAGCCCTCTGCACCTCGACACGCCCAGCTCCTCTAGACGCTTCTAGAACGTGTCCGGACCCCGTTAAGCACCAAGCCGCCACGAGCCTCTGCACCCTCGCCGCGTAGCCGAGGAATTGGTCACCGTAGACGCGCCATGGCCGCCGCCGTGGACCTCGACCACCATGGACCGCCCCGAGCCCTATAAAGCCACCCCAAGACCTCACTGGAACACCACACCTCTCCCTCGAGCTTTCCCTCGCCTCAATTTCGTCTGTGCACCGCCGGAGGGCAGTGCACTGCCGCACCCGACGCCGCCGTTGAGGTCGAGCACCACCACAACGCCACACCCTCCCATTCTTCCCTCTGACCCCTCTACGCTGTTGCCCAAGCTCACCGCACTCACCCAGGCTTCTTTTCCCTCTTTTTAGTGCACGGACGCGACCCCGAAGCTCCGCCGAAGTTGCTGCCCGACGCCGACGAAGAGCGCGACATCGCCGCCGTCGACAGAGACTTCCCCAGCAACTGCCGCTCGCACCATCGTCTTCCCCGAGCCGCCGCCGTCGATTCGCGTCATCGCCGCTTCCTCCCGAGCCCCTAGGTGAGAGATCCGTCCACCTCGCCGTCGCCGGCGCGGCAGCGCCGCTCGTTTTAGGTCGTCGCCGATGGCGACCTCCGTGAGCCGTTGGATCGAAGATCTACGGCCACGTACCGCTTCGTATTAAGTTAGACTGCCATGTGGGTCCCACTGTCATAATTTTAATCTTTTCCCTCGCGCGCGTACCGTTTCGCTGAGTCACTGACGGGTAGGACCCACCCGTCAGGGATTTCAACATTATCCACAACAGTGGATTTTTCTAATTCAAATTCTCTGAAATCTCAGTACTGATGTCAACTTTGAAATTAAATATCTCGAGATTTAGGAATCCAAATAAATCAAACTCAACTGTTCTGGAAAGCTTATGAAATTGTTTAACCAACACAATTGGTCTCATGTCATTTAATTAAATAGTAAAAAGTATTATTGAAAATGCTACAGAAGGTTTAAATCTAAACTTGTTTGTTTCTGATACTCTGTTAGTCCAAATAATTCCAAACCAATTTTGCTAGCTTAGTACTGCCTTGTGTTAGCTCCCCTAATTTTGGTAGAATTAATTAAGTAGTATAATTGTGACTTTAAGATAAACCCTTCTGGACTAAAACAGACATATGTTTATTGGTTGATCCAAATGAGTTAGGACCAATTTTGTTAGCTCACATATATCCATGTTTAGTTACCCCTAAAAGGGTTTAATTTTTGGAACAATATAATTTAATTGGTAGCTAAAACTTGATTATTAAGCTACTGGATTCAATCCAATGTGTAGGGAGTTTGGTAACTCCAAATGATCCAATTCAAATTGGGTTGTATTCTACACATCAGTGGCTTTCCATAGAATTTTAGTTTGTATTTTTGTGACCAACAGAACTCAAGTTGTGGAATTAAACATGAATAACTAGTTTCTGCCATAATTTGAAGTAATTAAAAATGTTTAATTCAATTTTTTGAAAACCAAATTGTGTGGTTTGATGTGTGCAGTAGCTAATTGTGATGTTGATGATGGTTATGTTGAGGTGATTGCTTGTATAGCTTAGTGATTGTTTGCATTGTTTGTTTGTTAATTAGACGAGAACGTTGTCGGATATATCGAGGAAGGAGAGTTTGCTGAATTTGAAGAACAAGAGCAAGATCACTTTGCCAAGCAAGGCAAGCTATTCTCTGAGCTTGCACTACCAACATATGCATCTACTTTCATAACATGTTTACTCTCAAAGCAAGATTTACAAAACCCATTTCAAAAATATATGGATATTATTTTGCCACCCTATGTAGTAGTTTATATAAAACTTTAGGATGGGAAAACAATGTTGTTTATTCAAAACTCCTTTGAAATTTCTTGTGAGTTTATGGAAACCGAGATGTCGGTGTTGGAGTGGAAAGTGGAAAAATGGTGATGTTTATGAAAAATGCACAGTGTCCTAGTACTATGGAAACCAATCCTACCCTGTGCGACCACATTTACCACATATGGGAAAAGGCGTAGTCATGTAGTTTGCTCTTATTAGTATGGGATACCTCATCGACGGAGATGACTCCGTTATGCATGAGGGGATGGTCCGAGGATCTACCCCCTGACCCGGGTCCTCACACAAGTTGGTGGGGAGGATAGAAGGTTCCACCATAAACCGCCGGACAAAACTATGAGTCCTCACACTTAGGGTTTCTGACGGGAAACCGGACTGGGTGTCGATGGAAAGTGTCATATGGGAAGGATCCTATACTAGCATGAGCAAATAAGAGGCTATGGCCGGCGGCTTACTTCGCATACACCTGGTATGGCGAGACGTGGCAGACACGATGAGTTGCCGGATGGATGTGGGTTAAAAGCGTGCTACCTCTGCAGAGTGTTTAAAACTATTCGAATAGCCGAGTCCTCGGATATGGACAATTGGGAGACTGTCCTAAGACCTTGTGCAAGTTTTAAAAAGGCTTTGAGTTTTTAAAGAAAAATGAGTGGAGAATGTTTCCTACACCTATACCAACGGATCGGTATGAGGTGGTGGATGAAAGTGGACCATGACGGGCTATGGTCGGAAAAGGAGGAGTTTTGGAAAAACAGATGAAAAGGTGACTTCTTTAAAATAGTTATAAAACTCTTCTTACCTTTTTCAATAAAGATATAGAGATGTTTTAAATAAGAAAAGTTGTCAACTAAAATAAAACTGGTGCATACTCATGTTGGGGTAGTTTGCGAGTACATTCAAATGTACTCATATTGGTTTCGTCCCTGGCTATTGTCCTAGCCAGACTACGAGGAGGAACACTACGCAGAGCAGGAATATGGCGACTTCTACGCCAACTAAGGATCTCCACAAGTCAGCTGCCTGTCGGGTTGTCATCGTTAGAATATGATGTCGATTACGCCGTAGCTTCCGCTGATATATTTGGTTTGGCCCATGAAGGCACCTATGTAAGAACTTGGTCTAAATGACCATTTATGTAAGACTTTTATTCGGTACTGTAATGGATGTAAACTTTGGTATCCAATTCGGATTATGTGCAACGACAGACTGATCACGGGATCGTTGTGTTAAGCATAATCGGGTATTTCGGACAGCTAGTCCGGGGTCCCCACAGACTTGGTATCAGAGCCATCCTGACTTTAGGAAACCTTAGTTAGCATGGTCGTTTGTCAAATGTTACAAAAGATGAATTTCTAAAAAGAAAGGAATGAAGTATTTTCGAAAATTGCTTATCTCCAATCCTCTTACTTATGCAAAATTTTACTCTCATTAAATACATTTTCCTTAGTATCCCTAAAATTTTGTACACCTCTCATTAAGTTTAAAATTTGACTCACTTGTTGCCCTACTATATTAAAATTTTGATATACTTGTCACCTAACTAACTTAAAATTTTGCTTAAAAACTGTAGATGGCACTCCATGGACCGAGTTCGTTCAGCTGGAGAAGGACAGCAAGCTGACGTTTGAGAGGGACTTGTTCGAGTTGACCAAGCTGTTAGGTCGCCCCGCTCCAGAGTTTGAGGGAGCTCAGATTGATGTTCACGGTGTTGGAAGGCTGAGCTGGCTCATCAGTCGTCAGTTCGCAGGAACATCAAGTCTCCCAATTCCAGGACGCTCATCTTCACCACCAAGGAGGCCACCTGGGTTGACGGTCTCTGTACTGCTACACAGAGGATGCTATCCCGACTTTGTGAGGAGCACAAGGCGGAGTTAGTAGACTCCCGTTCCGGTTCTACGGGAGGCGCAACTGTGATGGACACCCTACTCCTTCACCTTACCACCCGATGTTTGGGAGCTACATCATGGACATGGAGATCTTACTTCAGTGCACTCAGGATGATCTGTTGCGCACTAGGATTCAGCTCCACTTCGACCGCGAGTCGCTCGTTGAGCTTCGCGAGAACGAGATGAAGCTGATGGTGGAGAAGGTTGCTCTTCTCAGGAAGAGGGCCCAGCTGAGGAAGACTATCGTGAAGCTCCGCACGAAGGTGGCAGAGCAGGATGGACTGATTGAGGATCTAGAGCACCATACTGACGAGATGGAGGAGGAGGGCGAGGATCTCCGCAAGGAGAACGACGCTTTCCTCAGTGACGATGATGACTTCGTGGAGGAGATGGACTGTGAGGAGGAGGATGATGAGGAGGAGTTAGTTGACGAGGAGGAGGAGCCACTCGAGCCAGTTCTCGAGGACGAGGAGGAGGATCCCGAGGAGCCAGCCTACCAGTCAGATGCTGACGTGTTAGAGCTGGAGGTTCCACCTCAGTAGGCGAGTGACTTGATCACTACCGCAGGATTAGGTTGACCCCTATAGCTAGTCGAGTAGTAGTAGTGGTTCTTTTGGAAACCAGATGTTATGTATCCTAGATGTAAGGTGATTGTAAGCTTGAGGTTGTAAGCTTGATGTTGATGTGAACTCCTTGATGTTGTTTGTGAAATATAAGTATGTTTGTCTTGTTTAAATTGTGTGAACTATTTTCATATAACTCTTAGGATTAATCAACCGCTTGAGAGATCATCTTTTCCCTTAGTCGAACTTTTCTTGCCTTGTCTCTTATACCCGGTGTGCTTCAGGATGCCACCCCGTCGCAGCAATGCGGAAGGATCAGGATCAGCACCACCACCACCGGACCCAACCCCCACCCAACTTCTCGCACTTATCATGGAGGAGCGTGAAAATGCCCGGCAAGAGCGCCAAGCTCATCTCGCTGCCTTACAACAACTCGCAGCCGCTTACAACAACAACAACAACAATAACAACAACAACAACAATGGTGGTAACGGCAATGGCGATGGAAACCAGCGATCTACCTTGGGTGATTTTCAGAAGACCAACCCACCCACCTACTCCAAGGGACTTCACCCACTAGAAGCCGATGATTGGCTTCGCACCATCGGCAATAATCTTGAAGTTGCTGCTGTGGGAGAAAATGAGAAAGTGCTGTATGCAACCCACTATCTCGCTGGACCTGCAAGAGCTTGGTGGGAAACTACCAAGACTCTCCAGCAGCTGGTCATGTCATCAACTGGGCTGAGTTCCAGGAGAAGTTCCGCAAGAAGCATATTCCCAGTGGACATTGAGAGGAAGAAGGATGAGTTCCGTAAGCTGAGGCAGGGAAGTAGAGATGTGGTCGGTTATCTTGAGGAGTTTACCGACTTATCTCGGTATGCTCCTGATGACACCGACAAGGAAGAGAAGAAGATGGAGCGTTTCATGAGTGGACTCATGATGAACTTCAGTGTGCTTTGGTTATCCATGACTTCCGTGATCTGGAGTCACTTGTGGACAAAGCCATCCAGCTGGAGACCAAGCGCAAGTCGATGTATGAAGGTCGCAAGAGGAGGATGAATGCTCAGGAAGGTCGAGCAGCCAGAAACCTCGTATCTTTCAGCAGAACACCAGGCCTGCCTATCGTCCACCCCAAGCTCCACGCCCAATTACCCTAACCGCCCAAACAACTTCAACCGCCCCAATGACAATAACCGTCCCGGAGGAAACTTCAACAACTTCACCCGCAATCCCAATGTGATCTGCTTTGAATGCGGCAACAAGGGTCACTACTCCAAAGAATGTCCCAATCCCAAGAGGAATGTCCAGCGCCCCAATGCGCCGGCACAGAACAATGGTCAAGGCCGCAATGGAAATGGAAATGGCAAGAATGCCGCACCTCGCGGAAATGCTGCTGTTGCCAA
The DNA here is from genome assembly GCA_947311845.1 of Poa pratensis. Classification (NCBI taxonomy): domain Eukaryota; kingdom Viridiplantae; phylum Streptophyta; class Magnoliopsida; order Poales; family Poaceae; genus Poa; species Poa pratensis. The sequence goes on from CAMZMU010000041.1 coordinate 72,657,101, forward strand.
GGGTCGTCTGCACCACATCAATGCTGAAGAAGCTCAGGATGCTCCGGATGTTGTGCTGGGTACGTTCCTTGTCAACTCAGTACCTGCAACTGTTCTGTTTGATTCTGGTGCTACCCATTCATTTGTTACCCAAGAATTTGTTGCTAAGGGAGGTTTAGTTAAGAGCCTCTTACCCAAACCCATGGTCATCCAAATCCCAGAATCCACCGTAGAGACCAAGATGTTTTGCTCCGATGTACCCCTTGAGATCAAAGGAGAAAAGTTTCCAGTTAACTTAATTGTTCTGGGAACCCAAGGCATCGATGTTATACTCGGTATGAATTGGTTAGCCAAGTACCATGGTCGAATTGACTGTGCCAGAAGAGCTGTATCCATCACCACCGACAAAGAAGTAGAAGTGGAGTATGTGTCTGAAACTAGTCAACCTCACCCAGGCTGCCATGAGAGCATAGCTCGACCCGCCCTAGATGAGATCCGTGTTGTTCATCTGTTCAAGGATGTTTTCCCAGAAGAATTGCCTGGTATGCCGCCAGATAGGGATATTGAGTTCATAATTGAGCTTATCCCAGGAACATCCCCCATATCCCAAAAGCCTTATCGGATGAATCCGGAAGAACTGGTTGAGTTGAAGAAGCAGTTGGCTGATATGCTAAGCAAAGGTCTTGTCCGCCCAAGCGCTTCACCATGGGGATCACCCATTATTTGTGGACAAGAGAGACGGTACCACACGCCTGTGTGTGGATTATCGCAAGCTGAATGACGTGACCATTAAAAATAAGTACCCTCTTCCCAAGATCGAGGATCTGTTCGATCAAATGAACGGAGCCCGAGTCTTTTCAAAGATCGATCTTCGGACAGGTTACCATCAGTTGAAGATCAGAGAGACAGATATTCCCAAGACCGCCTTCACCACTCGTTACGGTTGTTTGAATACACCGTGATGTCTTTTGGTCTGACCAATGCCCCAGCCTATTTCATGAATCTCATGAACAAGATTTTCATGGAGTACCTCGACAAGTTCGTGGTAGTTTTCCTTGATGACATCCTTATTTATTCCAAGACCGAAGAAGAGCATGCTGAACACCTGCGTCTAGTTTTGGAGACCCTCCGAGAGCACCAGCTGTATGCCAAGCTTAGCAAGTGTGAGTTTTGGCTCAGTGAAGTGGCATTTCTCGGACATATTGTGTCTGCCGGAGGAATTTCTGTTGACCCTGAGAAGATACAAGCCATTCTTGACTGGTTATCCCCAACCAATGTTTTTGAAATCCGAAGCTTTCTCGGACTTGCCGGTTATTACCGCAAGTTCGTTGAAGGATTTTCCAGTATAGCCAAACCTCTGACCCAACTGTTGAAGAAGGACAAGAAATTTGAATGGACTCAGAAGTGTGAGGATAGTTTCCAAGAACTGAAGAAGAGACTAACCTCAGCCCCAATCCTGATCATGCCAGACGTCACCCAGAGTTTCGACGTGTATTGCGATGCATCACGCCTCGGACTTGGTTGCGTTCTGATGCAAGAAGGCAAAGTTGTGTCGTACCTGTCCCGGCAGTTGCGACCGCATGAAGAGAATTACCCAACCCATGACTTGGAGTTAGCTGCTGTAGTCTTTGCTCTTAAGAAGTGGCGTCCCTATCTTGCGGGACATCGCTGCGAGGTCTATACAGATCACAAAAGCTTGAAGTATATTTTCACCAGAAAGATCTGAACCTGCGACAGAGGAGATGGATGGAATTAATCAAGGATTATGATATTGGAATCCATTATCACCCCGGAAAGGCTAATGTAGTTGCCGATGCCCTTAGTCGCAAACCTTGCACCCTGAATGCCCTGATCCAAGCCGAACAGCCAGCCTTGTTCAAAGACTTCCAAGATTTTGGACTAGAGCTTGTTAGCCATGGTTATCTCGCCAATCTAGAGTTAACCCCAACCCTGATGGATCAAATCAAAGAAGCCCAGAAAGGTCATGAAAGCATAGAGGGAATTAGGAAGAAATTTCCCTCGGCAAAGCACCCGGTTTTACCGAAGATGCTGAAGGAGTGCTGAAATTCAATGACCGTATCTGTGTGCCCAATGTCACGGAACTTAAGGAGTTAATCCTGAAGGAGGCCCATGAGACCCCTTATTCAATCCACCCCGGCGGAACCAAAATGTACCAAGACCTTCGAGAAAGATTTTGGTGGCATGGAATGAAGCGAGAGATTGGTTCATTCGTAGCCAAGTGTGATATCTGTCAGCGAGTCAAGGCTGAACATCAGCGACCCGCTGGATTGCTTCAACCTTTGAAAATTCCCGAGTGGAAGTGGGATGAGATTGGAATGGATTTTATTACCGGACTTCCAAGATCCAACCGAGGCCATGATTCAATCTGGGTCATCGTTGATCGACTGACCAAGGTTGCCCACTTTGTTCCTGTCAAGACCACTCATACCGGAGCTCAGTTAGCAGACCTGTATATTTCCAGAATAGTGAGCCTGCATGGTGTGCCTAAGAAGATTGTATCTGATAGAGGCACGCAATTCACCTCAAGATTCTGGAAATCCCTTCATGAAGCCCTCGGAACCAAGTTAGCCTTTAGCACAGCTTATCATCCCCAGACCGATGGCCAACTGAGCGAGTGAACCAGATATTGGAGGACATGCTTCGCGCATGTGTTCTATCCTATGGTTCCAAGTGGGAAGATTGTCTTCCGTTTGCAGAGTTCTCGTACAACAACAGTTATCAGTCTAGTCTGCAAATGGCCCCTTTTGAAGCCCTTTACGGCAAGAAGTGTCGTACACCCCTGAATTGGTCCGATACCGGAGAGAGCAAATTGTTCGGACCAGATACCCTCCGAGAAGCTGAAGAGCAAGTTCAGCTTATTCGTGAACGCCTCAAAACTGCCCAATCCCGTCAGAAGAGTTACGCTGACACCAAGCGCCGTGATCTCACTTTCAGTGTCGGAGATTATGTGTATCTCCGAGTGACACCCCTCAAGGGAATGCAGCGTTTCCATGTCAAAGGAAAGTTAGCACCAAGGTATATTGGACCCTTCAAGGTCATTGCTCGTCGAGGAGAAGTATCCTATCAGCTGGAGTTACCCCAGGAGTTAGGAGATTATCATGATGTCTTCCACATTTCCTTGCTCCGGAAGTGTCTTGAAGTTCCTGACCAGCCTGATGTTTTCAAAAACATCGACCACCTCTCCATCGACCTGAACCAAGACCTGACTTATCGTGAGAGACCCCTCAAAATTCTCGAAGAAGATGTTCGTGTTACCCGAAGACGTGCGATCAAGTTTTACAAAGTCCAGTGGACTAACCACTCTGAAGAAGAAGCAACTTGGGAACGCGAAGATTATCTTAGAAGCGAATTCCCAGACCTCCTTAAAACCTAAGCCTAGCAAATCTCGGGACGAGATTTATTTTAAGGGGGGAAGGATTGTAACATCCCAAAATTATTATCAGGATTATATTCCAAAAATGAGAGCCAACAAAAACTTTTGTTGTTTATTGTGTTAATTGCTTTTGTTACTTGAGTTGTTGTTCTTGCTGTTTGTGTGAGTGTTTGCACTAGTGAACACTAGTAAGAAAGAAAGAAAACAAATATAAAATCAAAGCAAGAAAAATAAAAGTGACAAGTTGTCACATGAAAATCTCCAAGTGACAAACTCAATTATTTTCAAACCAAAGTCAGTGGAGTTGTAATGTAAACACTCCCCATTTTGTTCCTACCACTTTCCCCTCTCAAATATTATTTTTGAACTAGTTTTGAAATTCTAAAATAAAAACAATTGAAATAAATTCAAATAACATAAACAAAGTACTATAAAAGAAAATGTTTCAAAACATTTTATTATTTTATGCCAATTTTTGTGGAGCTTCTGTACATTATGGGAAGGCCCCACAAATTTTTGCAAATTTTTCTAAAATGTTTAAATGCACTAATTAAATCCTAGAAAACCTTCTGGTTTTAACAGAAGGACTAAAACAGAAATAAAAAAAGAGCAGAGAGGAGGCAGGGGGTTTTCTGCGAAAATGTCATCCCCTACCTCTCTCCCTCGCCCCGACGTGCCGCCGTGTCGCCGTGCTGCGCCTCACCGTTTCCGAGCCGCCCAGGCCCCCCCTGCGCGCGCGCCCGGTGCCTCTGCTGCCTCTGCGTGCAGGAGAGAGCGCTCGAGCCCCTCCCCGCGCCATTACGCCGCCCTCTGCCCCGATGCATCGCCGTGGCATCCGCGGCGTCGCCGGCCAAATTGGCCCAGCCCTCTGCACCTCGACACGCCCAGCTCCTCTAGACGCTTCTAGAACGTGTCCGGACCCCGTTAAGCACCAAGCCGCCACGAGCCTCTGCACCCTCGCCGCGTAGCCGAGGAATTGGTCACCGTAGACGCGCCATGGCCGCCGCCGTGGACCTCGACCACCATGGACCGCCCCGAGCCCTATAAAGCCACCCCAAGACCTCACTGGAACACCACACCTCTCCCTCGAGCTTTCCCTCGCCTCAATTTCGTCTGTGCACCGCCGGAGGGCAGTGCACTGCCGCACCCGACGCCGCCGTTGAGGTCGAGCACCACCACAACGCCACACCCTCCCATTCTTCCCTCTGACCCCTCTACGCTGTTGCCCAAGCTCACCGCACTCACCCAGGCTTCTTTTCCCTCTTTTTAGTGCACGGACGCGACCCCGAAGCTCCGCCGAAGTTGCTGCCCGACGCCGACGAAGAGCGCGACATCGCCGCCGTCGACAGAGACTTCCCCAGCAACTGCCGCTCGCACCATCGTCTTCCCCGAGCCGCCGCCGTCGATTCGCGTCATCGCCGCTTCCTCCCGAGCCCCTAGGTGAGAGATCCGTCCACCTCGCCGTCGCCGGCGCGGCAGCGCCGCTCGTTTTAGGTCGTCGCCGATGGCGACCTCCGTGAGCCGTTGGATCGAAGATCTACGGCCACGTACCGCTTTGTATTAAGTTAGACTGCCATGTGGGTCCCGCTGTCATAATTTTAATCTTTTCCCTCGCGCGCGTACCGTTTCGCTGAGTCACTGACGGGTAGGACCCACCCGTCAGGGATTTCAACATTATCCACAACAGTGGATTTTTCTAATTCAAATTCTCTGAAATCCTCAGTACTGATGTCAACTTTGAAATTAAATATCTCGAGATTTAGGAATCCAAATAAATCAAACTCAACTGTTCTGGAAATCTTATGAAATTGTTTAACCAACACAATTGGTCTCATGTCATTTAATTAAATGAGTAAAAAGTATTATTGAAAATGCTACAGAAGGTTTAAATTCTAAACTTGTTTGTTTCTGATGCTCTGTTAGTCCAAATAATTCCAAACCAATTTTGCTAGCTTAGTACTGCCTTGTGTTAGCTCCCCTAATTTTGGTAGAATTAATTAAGTAGTATAAATTGTGGAATTTAAGATAAACCCTTCTGGACTAAAACAGACCATTATGTTTATTGGTTGATCCAAATGAGTTAGGACCAATTTTGTTAGCTCACATATATCCATGTTTAGTTACCCCTAAAAGGGTTTAATTTTTGGAACACTATAATTTAATTGGTAGCTAAAACTTGATTATTAAGCTACTGGATTCAATCCAATGTGTAGGGAGTTTGGTAACTCCAAATGATCCAATTCAAATTGGGTTGTATTCTACACATCAGTGGCTTTCCATAGAATTTTAGTTTGTATTTTTGTGACCAACAGAACTCAAGTTGTGGAATTAAACATGAATAACTAGTTCTGCCATAATTTAGAAGTAATAAAAAAAATGTTTAATTCAATTTTGTTTGAAAATCAAATTGTGTGGTTTGATGTGTGCAGTAGCTAATTGTGATGTTGATGATGGTTATGTTGAGGTGATTGCTTGTATAGCTTAGTGATTGTTTGCATTGTTTGTTTGTTAATTAGACGAGAACGTTGTCGGATATATCGAGGAAGGAGAGTTTGCTGAATTTGAAGAACAAGAGCAAGATCACTTTGCCAAGCAAGGCAAGCTATTCTCTGAGCTTGCACTACCAACATATGCATCTACTTTCATAACATGTTTACTCTCAAAGCAGGATTTACAAAACCCCTTTCAAAAATATATGGATATTATTTTGCCACCCTATGTAGTAGTTATATAAAACTTTAGGATGGGAAAACAATGTTGTTTATTCAAAACTCCTTTGAAATTTCTTATGAGTTTATGAAATACCGAGATGTCGGTGTTGGAGTGGAAAGGTGGAAAAATGGTGATGTTTATGAAAAATGCACAGTGTCCTAGTACTATGGAAACCAATCCTACCCTGTGCGACCACATTTACCACATATGGGAAAAGGCGTAGTCATGTAGTTTGCTCTTATTAGTATGGGATACCTCATCAACGGAGATGACTCCGTTATGCATGAGGGGATGGTCCGAGGACCTACCCCCTGACCCGGGTCCTCACACAAGTTGGTGGGGAGGATAGAAGGTTCCACCATAAACCGCCGGACAAAACTATGAGTCCTCACACTTAGGGTTTCTGACGGGAAACCGGACTGGGTGTCGATGGAAAGTGTCATATGGGAAGGATCCTATACTAGCATGAGCAAATAAGAGGCTATGGCCGGCGGCTTACTTCGCATACACCTGGTATGGCGAGACGTGGCAGACACGATGAGTTGCCGGATGGATGTGGGTTAAAAGCGTGCTACCTCTGCAGAGTGTTTAAAACTATTCGAATAGCCGAGTCCTCGGATATGGACAATTGGGAGACTGTCCTAAGACCTTGTGCAAGTTTTAAAAAGGCTTTGAGTTTTTAAAGAAAATGGAGTGGAGAATGTTTCCTACACCTATACCAACGGATCGGTATGAGGTGGTGGGATGAAAGTGGACCATGACGGGCTATGGTCGGGAGAAAGGAGGAGTTTTGGAAAAACAGATGAAAACGGTGACTTCTTTAAAAATAGTTATAAAACTCTTCTTACCTTTTTCAATAAAGATATAGAGATGTTTTAAATAAGAAAAGTTGTCAACTAAAATAAAACTGGTGCATACTCATGTTGGGGTAGTTTGCGAGTACATTCAAATGTACTCATATTGGTTTCGTCCCTGGCTATTGTCCTAGCCAGACTACGAGGAGGAACACTACGCAGAGCAGGAATATGGCGACTTCTACGCCAACTAAGGATCTCCACAAGTCAGCTGCCTATCGGGTTGTCATCATTAGAATATGATGTCGATTACGCCGTAGCTTCCGCTGATATATTTGGTTTGGCCCATGAAGGCACCTATGTAAGAACTTGGTCTAAATGACCATTTATGTAAGACTTTTATTCGGTACTGTAATGGATGTAAACTTTGGTATCCAATTCGGATTATGTGCAACGACAGACTGATCACGGGATCGTTGTGTTAAGCATAATCGGGTATTTCGGACAGCTAGTCCGGGGTCCCCACAGAGTTTGGCGACGTCTTTGCGAACTGAGATCTTCATAAGTCAGCTGCCTGTCGGGTGTTGTTTGAATGGATTAGCCCTACTACCGTAGCTTCCGCTGAATAAATATGATTGGCCCTTGAAGGCACCTATGTATAATTAGGCCAGTATGGCCATGCTTGTAAGACTTGAAAACTCGGTACTGTATGGATGTAAACTTTGATATTCAGTTCGGATTATGTGCAACAACATACTGATCACGGGATCGTTGTGTTAAGCATAATCGGGTATTTCGGACGGCTAGTCCGGGGTCCCCACAGAGCTGGTATCAGAGCCATCCTGACTTTAGGAGACCTTAGTTAACATGGGCATTAGTTAGGAGCTACAAAAGTTAATTTCTAAAACAAGGAAGTGGAGTATTTTCGAAAATTTCTTATCTCCCCCAACCCTCCCATTTATGCCAAAAACCTTACACTCATTAAGAGTTGTCTTTTCTTGAACCCTTAAAATCTTGCACACTTGCTACTCCATTAAGTTTACATTCTGTACTCATGTCACTTAACTAACTTAAAATTTTGCTTAAACTTGTAGATGGCACCCAACGTCACCGAGTTCGTCCAAGTTAGGAAGGACGGCCTGCTGATGTTCGAGCAGGACTTGTACGAGTTGAGCCAGACTTTGGGACGCCCTGTTCCAGAGTTTGAGGGAACTCAGGTCGATTCCCTCGGTGATGGGAACCTGTCCTAGCTCATCAAGTCGTCCGTCCGAGGCAGGATTCAGCCACCCCGCTCCAAGGACTTGATCTACACCACGATGGACACTACTTGGGTTGACGGTCTGACCCGAGTTATGTAGAGGCTGCTAGCCCGCCTTTGTGAGGAGCACAAGGACGAGCTGGTTGGCACTCGTTTCCAGTACTTCGGGAGACGTGACGATGAGGGAAACCCCACCTACCCCGCGCAGCACACTCTCTTCGGCGAGTACATCACCGACATGGAGGTGCTACTTCACGACACCCAGGAGAACCTACGCGATGCGAGACTCAAGGTTCACTTCCAGCGTAGCTCCCTCGACGATGCCCGAGTCCGTGAGACCCAGCTGAAGTGGGAAAATGACAATCTCCGCCTGAAGCTGGCCCGTCAGAGGAGGACTATCGTCAGGCTCCGCAAGAAGGTAGCAGAGCAGAACGAGATGATAGACGAGATGGAGCAGCAGGCGAACGAGATGGAGGAGGAGGGCGAGGATCTCCGCAAGGAGAACAGTGCCTTCATCAGTGATGATGAGGACTACTTAGAGGAGATGGACTATGAGGAGGAGGACGACGAGGAGGAGTTAGTTGACAAGGAGGAGGAGCCGTCTGAGCCAGTTCTCGAGGAGGAGGATCCCGAGGAGCCACCCTACGACTCAGACGTTGAGATCATCGAGCCTGAGGTTCCACCTCAGTAGTTGCGCGACGAGAACACTACCTTAGGACTGTGTCGACCCCCTCCCTATGCGAGTAGAGTTTATGTGATGGTTCCTATGGAAACCATGTAGTATGTGCATTAGGTGTAGTAGGATATTGTAAGCTTGATGTGTGAACTCCTTGATGTGATGATTGTGTTGAATAAATGTGATGGTCTTGTTTGACTAGTGTTTCATCAACCACCCCCTTTGTGACTTCATCGTTAGCCAAAGCCTTTTTGCCTTGCCTCTTATATCGTATCTATTCCAGGATGACGAACACTCGCCACAACCAGCACGCGACACCACCACCACCGCCGGAACCCACCGCTGCTCAACTGCTTGCGATCATCATGGAGGATCGCCAAGCTGCCCGGGAAGAGCGTCAAGCTCATCTCGCCGCCCTGCAGCAACTTGCTGCTGCCCACGCCAACCAGAACAACAATGGTGGCAATGGCAATGGCGACGAGGGTGGAAACCAGCGCTCTACCCTGAGTGACTTCCAAAGACCACACCGCCTACCTATTCCAAGGGACTTCATCCCCTGGAAGCAGATGACTGGATCCGCACTATTGAAACAACCTGGAAGTTGCCTCGGTAGGAGAGAATGAGAAGGTCCTGTATGCTACCCACTACCTTGCTGGACCTGCAAGAGCTTGGTGGGAAACTACCAAGACCCTCCAGCAAGCGGGTCATGTCATTACCTGGGAGGAGTTCAAGGACAAATTCCGCAAGAAGTTCATCTCTAGCGGTCTTATCGAGAGGAAGAAGGATGAGTTCCGTAAGCTCAGGCAGGGAGGCAGAGATGTGGTCGGTTATCTGGATGAGTTTACCGATCTTGCTCGGTATGCTCCTGAAGATACCGACACGGAAAAGAAGAAGATGGAGCGCTTTCTGAACGGACTCCATGATGAGATGCAATGTGCCTTGGTTGTCCATGACTTCCGTGATCTGGAGTCACTAGTGGACAAGGCCATTCAGCTGGAGACCAAGCGCAAATCCATGTTTGAAGGCCGCAAGAGGAGGATGAATATTCAGGAAGGTTCCAGCAGTCAGAAACCTCGCACCTTCCAGCCAGCACCCAAGCCAGTCTATCGACCCCCCCAGCTTCACGTCCCAACTATCCCAACCGTCCCAACAACAACAACAACAGCAATGTTCCCCGCCCAAACACCAACAACAACTACCACCCCAATGGCAACAATCGTCCCGGAGGAAACACCAACACTTTTACCCCTACTGCCAGCGTTGTCTGCTTTGAATGCGGCAACAAGGGTCACTACTCCCGAGAATGCCCCAATCCCAAGAGGAATGCTCAGCGCCCCAATGCACCGCACTCAACTCTGGACACGGCCGTAATGGGAATGGAAATGGCAAGAATGCTGCACCTCGTGGCAATGCCGCTGTCGCTAGAGGCCGCCTCAACCACATTGATGCTGCCGAAGCCCAGGAAGCGCCAGATGTTGTGCTGGGTACGTTCCTTGTCAACTCAGTACCTGCAACTGTTCTGTTTGATTCTGGTGCTACCCATTCCTTTGTTACCGAAGAGTTTGTCTCTAAGGGAGGTTTGGTAGAAGAGTTCTTACCCAAGCATATGAGTATACAAATCCCTGGCTCCACCCTAGAAACCCGGAGGTTCTGTCCCAATACCCCCATAGAGATCGGAGGAGAAAATTTCCCAGTCAACCTAATCATCTTAGGAACCCAAGGCATAGATATCATTCTGGGTATGAATTGGTTAGCAAAGTATCATGGTCGTATCGACTGCGCCAGAAGAGCAGTATCTCTCACCACAGACCAAGGAACCGAAGTGGAGTATGCATCACAAGCCAATCCATCTCAACCCTGTTGTCATGAAGGTATAGCCCGACCAGCTCTAGATGAGATCCGGTTGTCCACCTATTCAAGGATGTTTTCCCGGAGGAATTGCCTGGTATGCCACCAGACCGGGATATTGAGTTCGTGATTGAACTTATTCCTGGAACAGCCCCTATATCCCAGAGACCCTACCGGATGAACCAGAGGAACTGGTGGAATTGAAGAAGCAGTTAGCTGATCAGCTCAGCAAAGGTCTGATTCGCCCAAGTGCATCACCTTGGGGATCACCTATCATCTTCGTGGACAAAAGAGACGGTACCACACGCCTGTGTGTGGATTATCGCAAGCTCAATGATGTAACCATCAAGAACAAGTATCCTCTGCCCAAGATCGAGGATCTGTTCGATCAGATGAATGGAGCCCGAGTCTTTTCTAAGATCGATCTTCGGACAGGTTATCACCAGTTGAAGATTCGAGAGTCTGACATTCCCAAGACCGCCTTCACCACCCGATACGGATTGTTTGAATACACCGTTATGTCCTTTGGCTTGACCAATGCCCCAGCTTATTTCATGAATCTCATGAATAAGATCTTCATGGAGTACCTCGACAAGTTCGTGGTTGTCTTCATCGATGATATCCTTATCTACTCCAAGACGAAGAAGAGCATGCTGAACATCTGCGTTTGGTTTTGGAGACCCTCAGAGAACACCAACTATATGCCAAACTTAGCAAGTGTGAATTTTGGCTAAGTGAAGTGGCATTCCTCGGACATGTTGTGTCTGCAGGAGGAATCTCTGTTGACCCCGAGAAAATCAAAGCCATTCTAGACTGGAAATCACCCACCAGTGTAACGGAAATCCGAAGTTTTCTCGGACTAGCAGGTTATTACCGCAAGTTCGTTGAAGGATTCTCCAGTATAGCCAAACCCATGACCCAGTTGTTGAAGAAGGATAAGAAGTTTGAATGGACCCAGAAGTGTGAAGATAGTTTTCAAGAACTGAAGAAGAGACTAACTTCAGCCCCAATCCTAGTCATGCCAGACGTCACCAAGAGTTTCGACGTGTATTGTGATGCTTCACGTCTCGGACTTGGTTGCGTTCTGATGCAAGAAGGAAAAGTTGTGTCGTACCTGTCTCGACAGTTGCGACCGCATGAGGAGAATTACCCAACCCATGACCTGGAGTTAGCAGCGTGGTTTTTGCTTTGAAAACATGGCGACCCTATCTTGTGGGTCATCGCTGCGAGGTCTATACAGATCACAAAAGCTTGAAGTACATTTTCACTCAGAAGGAGTTGAATCTGAGGCAGAGAAGGTGGATGGAATTGATTAAGGACTATGATGTCGGAATTCATTACCATCCCGGAAAAGCCAATGTGTAGCCGATGCCTAAGCCGGAAGCCCTGCACCCTGAATACCCTAATCCAAGCAGAGCAACCAGCCTTGTTTAAGGAGTTCGAAGATTTCGGACTTGAATTGGTTAGCCATGGATATCTTGCCAACCTGGAGTTAGCCCCAACCCTGTTGGACCAAATCAAAGAGGCCCAGAAGGGTCATGAGAGTATCGAGGGAATTAAAAAGAAGCTACCCCTTGACAAAGCACCTGGTTTTGCCGTAGATGCTGAAGGAGTTCTGAAATTCAAAGGACGCCTATGTGTGCCCGATGATAAGGAACTCAAGGGTCTGATCCTGAAAGAAGCCCACGATACCCCATACTCGATCCACCCCGGAGGAACCAAGATGTACCAAGATCTTCGTGAGAAGTTTTGGTGGCATGGAATGAAGCGAGAGATTGGTTCTTTCGTGGCCAAGTGTGATATCTGTCAGCGAGTTAAAGCAGAGCACCAGCGCCCTGCAGGATTGCTCCAACCCCTTAAGACCCCCGAGTGGAAATGGGATGAAATTGGAATGGATTTTATTACCGGACTTCCTAGGTCCAACCGAGGCCATGATTCAATCTGGGTCATAGTTGATCGATTGACCAAGGTTGCCCATTTCATTCCGTCAACACCACTTATAGAGGGAACCAGCTAGCAGACTTGTATATTTCCAGAATAGTAAGCCTGCACGGAGTGCCTAAGAGGATTGTATCTGACAGAGGCACGCAGTTCACCTCACGGTTCTGGAAAGCTCTTCACGAAGCCCTCGGAACCCACTTATCATTCAGCACAGCCTATCACCCTCAGACTGGAGGACAGACCGAGCGAGTAAACCAGATTCTGGAAGATATGCTTCGTGCATGTGTCCTAGCCTATGGCTCTAAATGGGAAGATTGCCTTCCGTTTGCAGAGTTTTCCTATAACAATAGTTATCAGTCCAGTCTGCAAATGGCCCCATTTGAAGCACTTTACGGCAAGAAGTGTCGTACACCTTTGAACTGGTCCGAGACCGGAGAAGGAAAAGTGTTTGGACCAGATACCCTCCGTGAAGCCGAAAGCAAGTTCAACTTATCCGTGAGCGTCTCAAAACAGCCCAATCCCGTCAGAAAAGTTATGCCGATCCCAAGCGTCGTGACGTCACCTTTCAGCCTGGAGATTTTGTCTATCTTCGGGTGACGCCACTCAAAGGGATGCAACGTTTCCATGTCAAAGGAAAGTTGGCACCCAGATATATCGGACCTTTCAAGATTCTTGCCCGTCGCGGAGAAGTAGCCTATCAGTTAGAGTTACCCCCAGAATTATCGGAATTTCATAATGTCTTCCACATTTCCCTGCTCCGGAAGTGTCTTGAAGTTCCTGACCAGCCCGATGTTTTCAAGAACGTTGACCACCACTCCATTGACCTGAACCATGATCTGACCTATCGTGAAAGACCGGTCAAAATTCTCGACGAAGATATTCGTCTCACCCGGAGGAACAAGATCAAGTTTTATAAAGTCCAGTGGACTAACCACTCCAAAGAAGAAGCGACGTGGGAACGTGAGGACTATCTTAGAAGCGAATTTCCCAACCTTTTTAGCACCTAAGCCTAGCCAATCTCGGGACGAGATTTATCCTAAGGGGGGAAGGATCTGTAACATCCCAAAATTGTAACCCAGCTTTATTAGTCAAAAATTGTGGGCCAACAAAAAACTTTTGTTATTTTTATGTGTGTTTGCTTGTTATTGCTTGCTTGTGTTGGTTGTTTGCTAAAAGAAAGTTATGAAGAAAAGAAAAGAAACACAATAAAAAAAGTTTCCCACATAAAATCATGTGACAAAAGTCACACAAATTTTATCCTATTAAGAAAATCAAATTTTATTTTCAAAACAAAATTCAGTGGGGTGACATGATGATCACTCTCACTTTGTTCTTATATTCTTTTCCCTCTCCAAAAATATTTCTAAAAATCTTAAATTTAAATTCCATTTCTTTCTTTAACTTTCTCAAATCACAAAATGTGCTAGGTTGCACATGCCAAATAAATTCCTCCACCATACCATAAATCTTGTCAAACATACAAGGATCAAACCATGAAAAGAAATTCTAGATTTTGGAATTAAATTTTCAGTGAAGCATTTCATCGAGCACGTTGGAGACAGAAAACGAGTTCATCTCCAACTCTTTGAAACCGAAATCAAATCAATCGATTTGATGGATCTGTGCGTCGATTGCTTGCTCCACACCCTCCCTTCACACCCCTCAGTCACCAGAGCAAGGAGGAGGTGCGCCATTTGGTCAGTAGGCCCGTGGCCGTCGATGGACGCACGCCACCGTGCTGCTCCTGTGCCGGCGATGGAAGCGTGGCGAAGGAGACGCCCAGCTGGCCCAGCCCTGCACCTTCCATCACCTCACCCCTCACCGCACTCGACAGGAAGGAGGAGACCGCACCCTGACGCTATGAGACGCCGTGCCCCAGCAGCCATGTCGAAGCTCACAGAGCTCTGGCCGCGCGTGGACGCCAACGCCGTTCTTCTCCACCACGGCACCCCAGCTCGCGTGACTCATCACCGATGCTCCCCTGCCACCCCGCAACCTCAGGGACACGTCCCCGTCAGCCCTAGTGGGCCGCAGCGACGCCAGTGATCCATCCACTCCGCGGCACGTGCCCTGGACGTCGTGCCGTGTCGAGCTCGAATCCGAGGCCACGCGTGAACCCCTCTCCCTCTAAGCCCTAGCAGGATGCCCCACTGTCGTCACCGTGCAGCACCGCCACCAACGGCGTGCTCTCCCACTCCCCAAACCCCTCCTGCACCCGGTCCACGGCACACCGGCGTTCGGCAATAAAAAGCCACCCCCACCCGTGCCTCCACACCCCGCCATTGCTCACTCCAACACCCCCCACTCACTCTCCACCCCTCAGTACACCGCTAGGAGGGCGGTGACGTTTTCTCGAAAGCCCCAGCCGCCTCGAGCATCCTCGAGTTTCCGCCGGAGCCGAGGTTGAGGTCGAGCACGGCCAGGTCGTGACCCGCTTCCCCTCTCTCCTCTCTGGCCTGCCCTTGCTTCACCATTACCACCGCACTCACCCGCCGTAGTTTCCCCGTGTTTCGTGCACAGACGCGACGCAGAGAGCTCACCGGAGTTGCCGCACGGCCGCGGAGGAGGAGCTGATCATCCCCAACGCCAGAGGCATCCCCAGCAAGCACACCTCGCCCCAGAAGCTTCCCCACGAGCTCCGCCGTCGATTCCCGTCGTCTCCGCTTCCAACCGACCTCCCAGGTGAGCTAATCGCTAGCCTCGCCGTCGCCGGAGCCACGGCGCCGCCCATCTGTGGTCGCCGTCGATCGCGGTCTCCAGGCGCCGTTGGATTAGAAATCCACGGTTGCTTACCGGTTCGTGTAATTAGACACTGACTGGTGGACCCCACCAGTCAGCGTTTTAAACTTAAACCCGCGCGCGAAACGTTTTCCATTGAGTCACTGACGAGTGGACCCCACCCGTCAGGATTTTCAACATTATCCAGTAAATTAGGTTTTTCCGAATTTCAAACTCCTCTGCTTTTCAGTAGTGGACCTAGTTTTGAAATTCAATAACTCGAGTTCTAGGAATCCAAATAGAACAAACTCAAATGTTCTGGAAATCTTATAAAATTCTTTAACTCACCAAAGTGGTCTCATCTCATTTAATTAAGTAATAAAAATGTATTGTTAAAAATGCTCCAGAAGGTTTGAAACACCAAACCATTTGTTTCTGGAGTTATATTAATCCAAACCACTTGAAACCAATTTTGGTAGCTTTGTATTAGGATCCTTTAGCTCCCCAAATTTTGGTAGAATTAATTGAGCAGCGTAAAATCCTTAGCCTTTGGTTGAACTTTAATAAACCCTTCTGCACTAAACCAATTAGGGTGAATTAATAGTAGGTCCAATTAAGCTAAAACCAACTTTGTTAGGTCACTTGCAACCAAGTTTAGTTATCCCTAAAAGGATTTAAATTTTGGAGCAACTTAATTTGTTTGGTAGCTAAAACTTGATTAAAGTCCTTCTGAACTAAAACAAATGTGTAGGGAGTTTGGTAACTCCAAATGACCCCAATCCAATTGGGTGATCCTCTACACATCAGTAGTTATCCATAGAAATTTAGTTTGAAATTTTGTGACAAACATAGGTTAAATGGTGAATTAATTGGTGTACAACTAGTTTATGTCTTAGTTTGGAAATAATTAAATAAAGATTAATTCAATTAAATCAAAACCACCTTGTGTTGCTTGATGTGTGTAGTAGCTATTTGTAGCACTTGTGATTGTAATGATGTGATGATGCTTGAGTTAGAGTAGTGATTGTTTGTTTTGCTTGTTGAAAGTTTAGACGAGAACGTTGCCGGAGTCTACAAGGAAGGGGAATACCTTGATCAGCAGGAGCAAGACTCCGAGAACTTTGTGGAACAAGGCAAGCTACTTCACTGAGCTTGCATCTGTATACATCTATCTTAATCACAGGAGTTCTTCGCAAGTATCAAAGATTTTTGAAAACCTCTTTACAAAATACATGAAAACTATTTTGCCACCCTGTGTAGAAATATAAGGTAGTTATTCTACAACTATTGGATGGGAAAAACAATAGTATTCAAAACTCCCTTGAAAATACTTGAATAGAGATGAAGTACCGAAAGGTCGGTATGAAGGTGAAGAAACAGAGAATGGTGTTGTTTTTGGAAAGAAAAATGCACATTGTGTCCTTGTACTTACGTCCCCAGCCGAAAAATCTGTGCGACCATATTTACCCACATATGGGAAAGGGCGTAGTCATATAATTTGCTCGTGTTAGTACTGGATGCCTCAACAACGAGGATGACCTCGTTCCATGAGGGGATGGTCTGAGGACCTGCCCCTGACCCGGGTCCTCTAAAGAGAAGAGGATTTGTAGGGCCATTAAAATTCGCCGGGCAGAACTACGAAGTCCTCACACTTAGTTTCTGAGGATTTAAGTGTCGATGGAACCGGTTTCGTAGCGGTAGGATCCTATACTAGCATGAGCAAAGGACAGGCTATGACCGGGAACTCAACTTCGCATACCCCTGGTATGGCGGGACGTGGCTGACACGGTGAGTGACCGGATGGGTGTGGGAAAAGCGTACTACCTCTGCAGAGGGTAAAACTATTCGAATAGCCGAGTCCTCAGATATGGACAGTTGGGAAGAACTACTAAGGCCATGTGCAAAGTTTTGCAAGTTCTGGAATGTGTTGAGGAAATTGAAGTGGAAAGGATGGTTCCTACCTGTGCCAAGGAGTTGGTACGAGGTTGTGTTGTGTTTGGGAACCATGATTGGGATATGGTTGGATACCGGAGGAGTTTCGGAGAAACAGCTAAAATGTTGGTTTCTTAAGGAATAGTTATAAAATTCTTCTTACCCTTTTCATTAAACTGTTAGAGACGTTTCCCCGATAAATAAAAGTTTTAAAACTAAAATTAGTGCTTACTCAAGTTGGGGTAGATTGCGAGTACAATCAAATGTACTCACATTGGTTTCGTCCCTGGCTATTGTCTTAGCCAGATTTCGAGGAGCCCTACGTTGAAGAGGAGTTTGGCGACGTCTTTGCGAACTGAGATCTTCATAAGTCAGCTGCCTGCCGGGTGTTGTTTGAATGGATTAGCCCTACTACCGTAGCTTCCGCTGAATAAATATGATTGGCCCTTGAAGGCACCTATGTATAATTAGGCCAGTATGGCCATGCTTGTAAGACTTGAAAACTCGGTACTGTATGGATGTAAACTTTGATATTCAGTTCGGATTATGTGCAACGACATACTGATCACGGGATCGTTGTGTTAAGCATAATCGGGTATTTCGGACGGCTAGTCCGGGGTCCCCACAAAGGGTTCTTTGGATAGTGACTTGACAACATCATTCATAGAGAGCTTAAACCTTTTGGATCTACATGTTGGATTTATTGGTTGACCTCCTCGCCAATTCTTTCACGTCATTATTGGGTTGCGGGTAAAACTTTAAAAAATAATCCGTAACCTTGCCGCCAAGATCTATTCTATGAAGATATGCTGCACCCCATAATGCGATGATCAAGATACTTACAAACACCGCTGATACGCGCATTTTATATCATCATTTATACAACTTATATTATCATATTAGAATGTTATTGTCATTGTTATATCATTGTTTTTGCATATTTTAGATGATTTATGGGACTTTCATACAAAGTCCCTATTTTTGGTATTTTATCTCTGGGAGGCAGAAAACCTCCTTTTTCTTGTTTTTAATGTTTCAGGAGCTACAGGGACCCAAATAGAAAAAAGGAAAATTGCATAGCTGGTTTTTCGTCGGGAGAATAACAACAGAAAGAAGATCGAAGCGAGAAGAGCCACGAGGCCCAAAAGAGGGGGGCCCACGCGGTCAAGGAATCTGACCGCGTGGGGCCCACTAATTGGAGCCTCGGGCACTTCCTCGCTCGGGGCGTTTTAACACATCGTCGTCTCGCCCGAAAAGTGACGCCCTAATTTTTCCAAGTCTATCTGAGGTCGCGGCGGCGGAACTCCTGATTCCCTCTGAGGGGGGGTCAGATCCTGCTGCTCCGGAACTCCGGAGAAGGGGGGAAATCATCGTCATCACCTCTCTCCCTTGGCGTGGGAGGAGGCCTCTACATCATCACCATCACCAAGACCAGAACCATCTCCATCCTCATCTTCGTGATCCACTCCGTCCCCCTCGTAGTTTGAAAGTTGCTATACCCTTGATACTTGTCTTGTGCTCCTATTCATGTTTTGTGATTGAGTACTTGTCATTATTTGGAGGTGAAGATATATTTTCAGATTGTGTTGTACGATTTATGCCACTGAATATCATCATGTTTGCATGTTGTGAGTAGTTCCCGTATGTTCCTGAGGGCATAGGATGAATTAACAATGATTTATATATGACATGTGTTGGTATTTTGTCTAGTGTTTATCTTTTTTATGTGATTCTATGATGGTGTTGTGCGAACGTCGACTGCGCACCACTTCACCTATATGGGCTCATAGGAGAACACCGTAGTGTAATGGAGTGAGGGAGACTTGGGAGGACATGTAAACCTTAGACCGAGTCATGAAGTTACTTTATGGGGTATTAGTATCGGGGACCTTAGAGTGTAATGCTATGGTGGGACTTTATGTCTTAATAATTCTTGTGCAGTCATTTACTTGGCCACAAGATCCATCATTAGGGCTTTAGTTTATTTATTTAGCTATACCTAACAATGGCTCCGTCCAAAGAAGATTAAAACTTGACAAGATATTCAATGTGTTGTTTAATAAATCTCTATGCCTAGCAATATCCATGCCACCCTCGGGAACGTTTTCCACATATAAGTTACACATCACTTGAGCTTGTCCTCTTGCCACATAGAGGATTGGGCTTTCTATCTTTGAGAGCTTTATTTGCTACCATTTATCTTCAGTATTTTTACTCTCTTGCAACTATACAACCAAAATCCCAAAAACACTTGCATCTTTCATTGTTTTATTTATCATTCTTGCTAACCAATACCTTCAGCTCCTCGTGGGTTCGACAACCTTTTCTAATCGAAAGGTACTACAATTGATCTCCTGCACTTGGGAGTCATCGAGATACTTTTCCGACACCGTTGTCGGGGAGCGTAGCGCTATTGGTAAGAAGTTTGGTAAGGAAACTTGAAAGCTGAATTTTTATTTACTGTTTTATCTCATTGTTACTATGGCATTTATGAATCGTGCCTCGCTGGATCTTGCTTTATATGAAAGTGCTTATGCTATTGCTCCTAAAGTGGTTGAAACTACTGTGTCTGAGGTACCTAAAGTGGGATTTAAAATTCCCGTTGGTCATGTTAAAAGAGTTATGAAAATCCATTTACAGGGGATGGAACTAAGTCTGCACGTGAACACGTGGAGACAGTTGAAGACATATTTGGTTTATTTAGACTTCCTGGTATTTCTGATGATCAGGTAAAAAGGAAGATATTATATTTTTCTTTATCTGGTAATGCTCGTATTTGGTTCAGGTCTTTGGATGAAGAAGTCACTATTGAATGGAGTATTTTGAGGAAGGTTTTCTTTATTAAATGTTTTACACCTAAAGAAGCTTATGAGAACCGCTGCTATATATTTAATTTCTGGCCACATCTGGGAGAGAGTATTACTCAAGCTTGGGGGAGGTTAAAGGAAATCCTTCGCAAGAATCCTTGTCATGATCTTACAAGGAAAATTATATTGATAAACTTTTATGTGAGACTACCGAGGAAACAAAAGGAATTTCTGGATAATTCATCTGGTGGAAGTTTTACAAATAATACTGAAGAAGAAGCATGGAATTTATTGGAGACTATTGCTGAGAATACTTGTCATTGGGATCTTGATAAAGGTAATGAGCCCTATTTGGACTATGAATATTCATGTGTAGAGAACTTCTCTACTTCTATTTTGTTTAAGAATCTGAGTGATAATTTTGGTATTGATCCTTATGTTTTAATTGAGATAGCTAAATCTTTTGCTAGTCATATTGGTGTTCCTAAAAGTGGGTTTGAAGTTTATGTTGAACCTGTTAAATAATCTATTGTTGTTCCTAAATTATTAAACAGGTAGAACTAGTGTCATCCGTGACACTTGAGGAGTATGTTGAAGCACCTCCATATCCAAACCAAGTAAAGGAGAACTTATTGCTGTTACTAACAAGAGTAACAGAAGATGTTCTCGGCCTTATGAATAGGTGGAAGTCAACAGTCAAATTTCGATTATCAAGCAATTAAATGATGAAGACCCTGTTGATGTTTATTTATGTGAAGATCCTACTAAAGTTATTAAAGGCAATTCGGCCAAGGTTGGTAAGCCTGTTATATCATGCTTGATGACCCACAAGTATAGGGGGTGTATCGTAGTACTTTCGATAAATAAGAGTGTCGAACCCAACGAGGAGCAGAAGGTGTTGACAAGCAGTTTCGATATGGAATTCACTGTAAATACTAGCAGACAAGTTTTTAGGGGTTTTTGATATAGCAGATAAATAAAGTACAAGTAAATAAAGTGCAGTAATAATAATTGCAGTGAGTGGCCCAATCCTTTCTACAGCAAAGGACAAGCCGGTAGGTTTACTTATAATGACCAAACGTTCTTGAGGACACACGGGAATTTCGTCAAGTGCTTTCGCTTCATATAGTTGATTAATCTTCATTGTTTTGATAAGTGTTGTGTGGGTGAACCTATGCTAATGCACCGCCCTTCCTAGGACTAATACATACTTGTGATTATACCCCTTGCAAGCATCCGCAAATACAAGAAAGTAATTAAGATAAATCTAACCACAGCCTTAAACTCTGAGATCCTGCTATCCCTCATGCATCGATATACCAACGGGGGTTTAGGTTTCTGTCACTCCGGTAACCCCACAATTGGCAACCGAATACACAATGCATTCCCCTAGGCCCATAAAGGTGAAGTGTCATGTAGTCGACGATCACATGACACCACTAGAAGAATAACACCACAACTTAAATATCAAACCATTAAATATTACTCAACATAATTCACTACTAACATCAAGACTTCTCCCATGTCCTCAAGAACTAAACGAACTACTCACAAGACATCATATGGATCATGATCAGAGGTGATATAATGATGAATAACAATCTGGACATAAACCTTAATTCAACGGTTTCACTCAATAGCATCAACCACAAGGAGTAATTAACAACGGGAAAGCTTCCCCTATGAACTAGACAAGATTCAACCCTAGATGTTACAGCGGAACGGAGTGGAGCAGCGGAGACGATGGTGCTGGTGGTGGAGATGATGATGATGATGATCCCAATGAAGTCCAGCTCGATGATGGTGACGATGGCGATGATTTCCCCCCTCCGGGAAGGAATTTCCCAGGCAGATTTCTCCCTGCCGGAGAGCTTTTCTCTCTCTGGTGTTTTCCGCCTCGTGGAGGCGGCGGAATATTTCCTCAACGTCCCCCTAGGCTTAGGGTTTCCTGGGGATGATGTACCCGAAAGGGGGCTGGCAGAGATGGGCCAGGGCGTCCTCACCACATGGTGGCGCGGGGGCAAGGTGGGCCGCGCCACCACATGGTGAGGGCCCATGGTGGCCCACCTTGGCCTCCCCTTTTGGCTGCCTCCGGCATCTGGTAAATTAGGAACTTCTGGTTGTTTTCCCCGAATTGTTGATCTTCAGAAATATGGTGTCTTGACGGTCCTTTTCCAGCAGAAATCTGACTCCGGTGTTTAATTCTCCAATAATCATAAAACATGCAAAATAGGTAAAATAACATAAGTATCATCTCTAAATATGAAATATATCAATGAATAACAGCAAATTATGATATAAAATAGTGATGCAAAATGGACGTATCAATGCTCTATTGGGACTTCAAGTTATCATGGTTTGTGTGATATTGGAGCAAGTATTAGTGTCTTTCCATATTCTCTTTATCTTGAAATCAAGTGTGGGGACCCCGGACTAGCTGTCCGAAATACCCGATTATGCTTAACACAACGATCCCTTGATCAGTCTGTCATTGCACATAATCTGAATTGGATACCAAAGTTTACATCCATTACAATACCGAATTAAAAGTCTTACATAGACGGTCATTCAGACCAAGTCTTACATAGGTGCCTTCATGGGCCAAACCAAAATATCAGCGGAAGCTAAGGCGCAGTAGACATCATATTCTAACGATGACAACCCGACATGCAGCTGACTTGGGGAGATCCTTAGTTCCATAGAAGTCGCCATACTCCTGCTCGACGTAGTGCTCCTCCTCGTAGTCTGGCTAGGTCAATAGCCAGGGACGAAACCAATATGAGTACATTTGAATATACTCGCAAACTACCCCAACATGAGTATGCACTAGTTTTAACTTAAGGGACAACTTTTATTTATTTTAAACATCTCTATATCTTTATTGAAAAAGGTAAGAAGAGTTTTATAACCACTTTTAAAGAAATCATCATTTTATCTGTGTCTCCAAAACTCCTCCTTTTTCCGACCATAGCCCGTCATGGTCCACTTCCTCCATCTACCTCATACCGATCCGTTGGTATAGGTGTAAGAAACATTCTCCACTTCATTTTCTTTTTAAAACTCGAAGTCTTTCAAAAAATTGCACAAGGGCTTAGGACAGTCTCCCAATTGTCCATATCCGAGGACTCGGCTATTCGAATAGGTTTAACCCTCTGCAGAGGTAGCACGCTTTTTGCCCACATCCATCCGGCAACTCATCGTGTCTGCCACGTCTCGCCATACCAGGTGTATGCGAAGTAAGCCGCCGGCCATAGCCTCTTATTTGCTCATGCTAGTATAGGATCCTTACCATATGACACTTTCCATCGACACCCAGTCCAGTTTCCCGTCAGAAACCCTAAGTGTGAGGACTCATAGTTTTGTCCGGCGGTTTATGGTGGAACCTTCTATCCTCCCAACCAACTTGTGTGAGGACCCGGGTCAGGGGGTGGGTCCTCGGACCATCCCCTCAAGCATAACGGAGTCATCTCCGTCGATGAGGTATCCCATACTAATCAGAGCAAACTACATGACTACGCCTTTTCCCATATGTGGTAAATGTGGTCGCACAGGGTAAGATTGGTCGTCATAGTACTAGGACACTGTGCATTTTTCATAAACATCCCCATTCTCCATTTCTCCACTTCAACACCGACATCTCGGTATTCCATAAACACACAGGTATTTTCAAAGGAGTTTTGAATAAACAACATTGTTTCCCATCCTATAGTTTTATACAAACTACCTTATACTTCTATATAGGGTGGCAAAATAATATTCCTATACTTTTTGAAAAGGTTTTGTAAACCAATGCCTTAAGAGTAAATCATTTGATCAAAGTAGATGCATATGTATTTAGGTGCAAGCTCAGAGAGTAGCTTGCCTTGCTCGGCAAAGTGATCTTGGTCTTGATCTTCAGGTTCAGCAAACTCTCCTTCCTCGATAAATCCGACAACGTTCTCGTCTAATTAATAAGCAAACAAATACAACCAATCACTAAACTACTCAAGCAACCATCTCAACATAACAATCATAAACATCACAAATAGATACTGCACACAACAAACCATACAAGTTGGTTTTCAAATAATTGAATTAAACATTATTTAATTACTTCTAAATTATGGCAGAAACTTGTTGAACATGTTTAATTCCACAACTTGATTCTGTTGGGCACAAAAATACAAACTAAAATTCTATGGAAAGCTACTGATGTGTAGAAGACAACACAATTTGGTTTGGATCTATTGGAGTTACCAAACTCGCTATACCTTTGTTTGAATCCAGTAACTTAATAATCAAATTTTAGCTACCAATTAAGTTCTGTTGACCCTAAAATTAAATCCTTTTAGGGGTAACTACACATTGCTAAATGTGATCTAACAAAATTTGTCCAATTCAATTGGGTTAACCATTAAACATATTTAAATGTTTGAGTGCAGAAGGGTGTTTAAACTTCAACTTAATACTAAACAAATACTACTGCACAATTAATTCTACCAAAATTAGGGAAGCTAATCTATGGCAGTACTAAGCTAGCAAAATTGGTTTGGAATTATTTGGACTAACAGAGTATCAGAAACAAACAAGTTTAGAATTTAAACCTTCTGTAGTATTTTTAATAATACTTTTTATTTATTTAATTAAATGGAATGAATCCAATTGGGTTGGTTAAACATTTCCATAAGCTTTCCATAACAATTGAGTTTGATTTATTTTGATTCATAAATCTCGAGATATTGAATTTACAATTTGGTTCCAGTACTGAATTCTATAGAACCTAGAAATTCGAAAATAATCAAACTAGTGGATAATGTTGGAAACCCTGACATGTGGGGCCTACATGGCAGCGGCACAGCACGCGCGGGAAAATGATTTAAAACCTGACGAGCGGGGCCCGCCCGTCAGTCTATCTCTCTCTCTCTCTCTTCTAATCGAAGCGGTACGCGGCCGTTGATCAAAGATCGGACGGCCCACGGAGCCCGCGATCATCGACGACCTAACAGTGGCGTCGCCGGAGCTCCGGCGACGGCGAGGGTGGCCATTGGGGGTACCTCGGTGGTCTAGGGACGGTGGAGATGATGCGGAACAATGGCGGCAGCGTGGGGAGAGCTCCTGGTCGAGTGTCGTTTGCTGGGGTGGAGTGCAGCGTCCACGGCGAGCTGCTGCACTTCCGCGGCCACGGGCAGCACTCCGGCGAGCTCCTGGCGTCTCCCCTGTGCACGATACAGAGGGAAAAAGGATGCGCGTGAGGGTGGTGTCCAAGGGGAAGAGGGTACGGGCCAGGGAGGAGAGAAAGGGGAAGTGTGGCGTCGCGGCCACGATTGACCTCGACGGCGGCAGTGGCTGCGGCAGAGCACGCCCTCCTGGCGATGCACGGCGAATCGAGAGGGAGAAGTGAGGGAGTGGGGTGGTGTGGTGTTCCCAGAGGGGTGCGGGGGTGGTTTTATAGCGCAGGGCCGGCGTATCATGGACGGAGTGCACGAACGACAACGATGGCGCACGACGGAGATATTTCTTCACGAATCCGACACGGTGGTGCGAGGGACATGGAGACGCGGCGTCCACCGGGGTCCGGACACGTTCTAGAAGCTTAGGCTTGAGTGGTGCGTGTCGAGGTGCAGAGAGGTGCGCGAATTCGGGCCGGCATCACCGCGGCTGCCACGACGGCGCTGGGGTGGATTCGAGGTGAGGGAGTGCGTAAGTGCTCTCCTCTGCGGCGCCGCGGCTGCAGAGGCACGGGAGCGAGGGAGAGCGCGGCCAGGGGGCCTGGGGAGCGCGGGAACGGCGGGGAACGGTCACGGCGACACGGCGATGCGTCGGGGCGAGGGAGAGAGGTGGACAACGACGTTCTTGCAGAACGCCCCCAGACTCTCTTTTTTCATTTACAACTAGGTCCTTCTCTGCTTCTTTTTCTTCTTTTCATTTCCAGCAGCATTTTCTGGATTTTATTTGGGGTAATTAAACACTTTAGAAAAATTCACAAATATTTGTGAGGCTTCCACATAACATGTAGTAGCTCCACAAAATTTGGCATTTCAAAATAAAATGTTTTGAATCATTTTTGTTCATAGGGTTTTAATTATGGAATTTTGTTTTATTTCAATTTGATTTACTTTAGAATTTTAAAACTAGTTCAAAAATATGAGTTGAGAGAGAGAAGTAGTAAGGATAAAATGGGAGTGTTTACATTACCACTCCACTGAATTTTATTGTGAAGGAAAACAACTTCTCACTTGGAGAATTTCATGTGACACTTGTCACATTATTTTTTGTTTCAACTTTCATTTTATTCCTCTTCTTTTCTTCATGTTTTTCTTTAGAGCAAGCAACACACATATAGCAAGAAAGAAACAACACAAACAACAAGGATCAATTACCATAAGCAACAATTAAACAACACATAATAATCTACAAAAGTTTTTGTTGGCTCTCATTTTTGGAATAATAATACTGATTAATATTTTTGGGATGTTACAATCCTTCCCCCCTTAAATAAATCTCGTCCCGAGATTTGCTAGGCTGGGTACTAAAGAGGTCTGGGAATTCGCTTCGAAGATAATCTTCGCGTTCCCAAGTTGCTTCTTCTTCAGAGTGGTTAGTCCACTGGACTTTGTAAAACTTGATCGCACGTCTTCGGGTAACACGAACATCTTCTTCGAGAATTTTGAGGGTCTCTCACGATAGTCAGGTCTTGGTTCAGGTCGATGGAGAGGTGGTCGATGTTTTTGAAAACATCAGGCTGGTCAGGAACTTCAAGACACTTCCGGAGCAAGGAAATGTGGAAGACATCATGATAATCTCCTAACTCCTGGGGCAATTCCAGCTGATAGGATACTTCTCCTCGACGAGCAATGACCTTGAAGGGTCCAATATACCTTGGCGCTAATTTTCCTTTGACATGGAAACGCTGCATTCCTTTAAGGGGTGTCACTCGGAGATAAACATAATCTCCGACGTTGAAGGTGAGGTCACGGCGCTTGGTGTCAGCGTAACTCTTCTGACGGGATTGGGCAGTTTTGAGGCGTTCACGAATAAGCTGAACTTGCTCTTCAGCTTCACGGAGGGTATCTGGTCCGAACAATTTGCTTCTCCGGTATCGGACCAATTCAGGGGTGTACGACACTTCTTGCCGTAAAGGGCTTCAAAAGGGGCCATTTGCAGACTGGACTGATAACTGTTGTTGTACGAGAACTCTGCAAACGGAAGACAATCTTCCCACTTGGAACCATAGGATAGAACACATGCGCGAAGCATGTCCTCCAATATCTGGTTCACTCGCTCAGTTTGGCCATCGGTCTGGGGATGATAAGCTGTGCTAAATGCTAACTTGGTTCCGAGGGCTTCATGAAGGGATTTCCAGAATCTTGAGGTGAATTGCGTGCCTCTATCAGATACAATCTTCTTAGGCACACCATGCAGGCTCACTATTCTGGAAATATACAGGTCTGCTAACTGAGCTCCGGTATGAGTGGTCTTGACAGGAAAAATGGGCAACCTTGGTCAGTCGATCAACGATGACCCAGATTGAATCATGGCCTCGGTTGGATCTTGGAAGTCCGGTAATAAAATCCATTCCAATCTCATCCCACTTCCACTCGGGAATTTTCAAAGGTTGAAGCAATCCAGCGGGTCGCTGATGTTCAGCCTTGACTCGCTGACAGATCACACTTGGCTACGAAGAACCAATCTCTCGCTTCATTCCATGCCACCAAAATCTTTCTCGAAGGTCTTGGTACATTTTGGTTCCGCCGGGGTGGATTGAATAAGGGGTCTCATGGGCCTCCTTCAGGATTAACTCCTTAAGTTCCGTGACATTGGGCACACAGATACGGTCATTGAATTTCAGCACTCCTTCAGCATCTTCGGTAAAACCGGGTGCTTTGCCGAGGGAAATCTTCTTCCTAATTCCTCAATGCTTTCATGACCTTTTGGGCTTCTTTGATTTGATCCATCAGGGTTGGGGTTAACTCTAAATTGGCGAGATAACCATGGCTAACAAGCTCTAGTCCAAAATCTTGGAACTCTTTGAACAAGGCTGGCTGTTCGGCTTGGATCAGGGCATTCAGGGTGCAAGGTTTGCGACTAAGGGCATCGGCAACTACATTAGCCTTTCCGGGTGATAATGGATTCCAATATCATAATCCTTGATTAATTCCATCCATCTCCTCTGTCGCAGGTTCAGATCTTTCTGGGTGAAAATATACTTCAAGCTTTTGTGATCTGTATAGACCTCGCAGCGATGTCCCGCAAGATAGGGACGCCACTTTTAAGAGCAAGACAACAGCAGCTAACTCCAAGTCATGGGTTGGGTAATTCTCTTCATGCGGTCGCAACTGCCGGGACAGGTACGACACAACTTTGCCTTCTTGCATCAGAACGCAACCAAGTCCGAGGCGTGATGCATCGCAATACACGTCGAAACTCTGGGTGACGTCTGGCATAATCAATTGGGGCTGAGGTTAGTCTCTTCTTCAGTTCTTGGAAACTATCCTCACACTTCTGAGTCCATTCAAATTTCTTGTCCTTCTTCAACAGTTGGGTCATGGGTTTGGCTATACTGGAAAATCCTTCAACGAACTTGCGGTAATAACCGGCAAGTCCGAGAAAGCTTCGGATTTCAGTCACACTGGTTGGGGATAACCAGTCAACAATGGCTTGATCTTCTCAGGGTCAACAGAAATTCCTCCGGCAGATACAACATGTCCGAGAAATGCCACTTCACTGAGCCAAAACTCACACTTGCTAAGCTTGGCATACAGCTGGTGCTCTCGGAGGGTCTCCAAAACTAGACGCAGGTGTTCAGCATGCTCTTCTTCGGTCTTGGAATAAATAAGGATGTCATCAAGGAAAACTACCACGAACTTGTCGAGGTACTCCATGAAAATCTTGTTCATGAGATTCATGAAATAGGCTGGGGCATTGGTCAGACCAAAAGACATCACGGTGTATTCAAACAAACCGTAACGAGTGGTGAAGGCGGTCTTGGGAATGTCTGTCTCTCGGATCTTCAACTGATGGTATCCTGTCCGAAGATCGATCTTGGAAAAGACTCGGGCTCCGTTCATTTGATCGAACAGATCCTCGATCTTGGGAAGAGGGTACTTATTTTTAATGGTCACGTCATTCAGCTTGCGATAATCCACACACAGGCGTGTGGTACCGTCTCTCTTGTCCACAAAAATAATGGGTGATCCCCAAGGTGAAGCGCTTGGGCGAACAAGTCCTTTGCTGAGCATATCTGCCAATTGCTTCTTCAACTCAACCAGCTCTTCCGGATTCATCCGATAAGGTCTTTGGGATATAGGGGCGGTTCCTGGGATAAGCTCAATTATGAACTCAATTTCCCGGTCTGGCGGCATACCAGGCAATTCTTCTGGGAAAACATCCTTGAACAGGTGAACAACACGGATCTCATCTAGGGCAGGTCGAGCTATGCTCTCATGGCAGCCTGGGTGAGATTGACTAGTTTCAGACACATACTCCACTTCTACTTCTTTGTCGGTGGTGATGGATACAGCTCTTCTGGCACAGTCAATTCGACCATGGTACTTGGCTAACCAATTCATACCGAGTATAACATCGATGCCTTGGGTTCCCAGAACAATTAAGTTAACTGGAAACTTTTCTCCTTTGATCTCAAGGGGTACATCGGAGCAAAACATCTTGGTCTCTACGGTGGATTCTGGGATTTGGATGACCATGGGTTTGGGTAAGAGGCTCTCGACTAAACCTCCCTTAGCAACAAATTCTTGGGTAACAAATGAATGGGTAGCACCAGAATCAAACAGAACAGTTGCAGGTACTGAGTTGACAAGGAACGTACCCAGCACAACATCCGGAGCATCCTGAGCTTCTTCAGCATTGATGTGGTGCAGACGACCCTTGGCAACAGCAGCATTTCCGCGGGGTGCGGCATTCTTGCCATTTCCATTTCCATTGCGGCCTTGACCATTGTTCTGTGCCGGCGCATTGGGGCGCTGGACATTCCTCTTGGGATTGGGACATTCTTTGGAGTAGTGACCCTTGTTGCCGCATTCAAAGCAGATCACATTGGGATTGCGGGTGAAGTTGTTGAAGTTTCCTCCGGGACGGTTATTGTCATTGGGGCGGTTGAAGTTGTTTGGGCGGTTAGGGTAATTGGGGCGTGGAGCTTGGGGTGGACGATAGGCAGGCCTGGTTTTGCTGAAAGATACGAGGTTTCTGGCTGCTCGAACCTTCCTGAGCATTCATCCTCCTCTTGCGACCTTCATACATAGACTTGCGCTTGGTCTCCAGCTGGATGGCTTTGTCCACAAGTGACTCCAGATCACGGAAGTCATGGATAACCAAGCACACTGCAGTTCATCATGAAGTCCACTCATGAAACGCTCCATCTTCTTCTCTTCTTTGTCGGTGTCATCAGGAGCATACCGAGATAAGTCGGTAAACTCATCCAGATAACCGACCACATCTTACTTCCCTGCCTCAGCTTGCGGAACTCATCCTTCTTCCTCTCAATAAGTCCGTAAGGAATATGCTTCTTGCGGAACTTCTCCTGGAACTCAGCCCAGTTGATGACATGACCAGCTTGCTGGAGAGCCTTGGTAGTTTCCCACCAAGCTCTTGCAGGTCCAGCGAGATAGTGGGTTGCATACAACACTTTCTCATTTTCTCCCACAGCAGCAACTTCAGATTGTTGTCGATGGTGCGAAGCCAATCATCGGCTTCTAGTGGGTGAAGTCCCTTGGAGTAGGTGGGTGGGTTGGTCTTCTGAAATCGCCTAAGGTAGATCGCTGGTTTCCATCACCATTGCCACCATTGTTGTTGTTGTTGTTGTTGTTGTTGTTGTAAGCGGCTGCGAGTTGTTGCAGGGCACGAGATGAGCTGGCGCTCTGCCGGGCATTTTCACGTTCCTCCATGATAAGCGCGAGAAGTTGGGCGGGGGTTGGGTCCGGTGGTGGTGGTGCTGATCCTGATCCTTCCGCATTGCTGCGACGGGGCGGCATCCTGAAGCACACCGGGTATAAGAGGCAAGGCAAGAAAAGTTCGACTAAGGGAAAAGACGATCTCGCAAGTGGTTGATTAATTTAAGATTTATATGAAAATATTTCACACAGATTTAAACAAGACAAACATACTTATATATTACCAACATCACATCAAGGAGTTCACATCAACATCAAGCTTACAACATCAAGCTTACAACATACTTACATCTAGATACATAACATCTGGTTTCCAAAAGAACCACTACTACGACTCGACTACGATAGGGGTCAACCTAATCCTGCGGTAGTGATCAAGTCACTCGCCTACTGAGGTGGAACCTCCAGCTCTAACACGTCAGCATCTGACTGGTAGGTGGCTCCTCGGGATCCTCCTCCTCGTCCTCGAGAACTGCTCGAGTGGCTCCTCCTCCTCGTCAACTAACTCCTCCTCATCATCCTCCTCCTCACAGTCCATCTCCTCCACGAAGTCATCATCGTCACTGAGGAAAGCGTTGTTCTCCTTGCGGAGATCCTCGCCCTCCTCCTCCATCTCGTCAGTATGGTGCTCTAGATCCTCAATCAGCCCGTCCTGCTCGCCACCTTCTTGCGGAGCTTCACGATAGTCTCCTCAGCTGGGCCCTCTTCCTGAGAAGAGCGACCTTCTCCTCCATCAGCTTCTCTCGTTCTCGCGAAGCTCAACGAGCGACTCGCGGTCAAAGTGAGCTGAATCCTAGTGCGCAACAGATCATCCTGAGTGCACTGAAGTAAGATCTCCATGTCCATGATGTAGCTCCCAAACATCGGGTGGTAAGGGAAGGAGTAGGGTGTCCATCGCAGTTGCGCCTCCCGTAGAACCGGAAACGGGAGTCTACTAACTCCGCCTTGTGCTCCTCACAAAGTCGGGCTAGCATCCTCTGTGTAGCAGTACAGAGACCGTCAACCCAGGTGGCCTCCTTGGTGGTGAAGATGAGCGTCCTGGAACTGGGAGACTTGATGTTCCTGCGAACTGACGACCTGATGAGCCAGCTCAGCCTTCCGACACCGTGAACATCAATCTGAGCTCCCTCAAACTCTGGAGCGGGGCGACCTAACAGCTTGGTCAACTCGAACAAGTCCCTCTCAAACGTCAGCTTGCTGTCCTTCTCAGCTGAACGAACTCGGTCCAATGGAGTGCCATCTACAATTTTTAAGCAAAATTTTAAGTTAGTTAGGTGACAAGTGTATCAAAATTTTAATATAGGGCAACAAGTGAGTCAAATTTTAAGCTTAATGAGAGGTTGCAAAATTTTAAGGATACTAAGGAAAATGTAAATTTAATGAGTAAAATTTTGCATAAGTAAGAGGATTGGAGATAAGCAGTTTTCAAAATACTTCATTCCTTTTTTTTAGAAATTCATCTTTTTGTAACATTTGAAACGACCATGCTAACTAAGGTTTCCTAAAGTCAGGATGGCTCTGATACCAAGTCTGTGGGGACCCCGGACTAGCTGTCCGAAATACCCGATTATGCTTAACACAACGATCCCGTGATCAGTCTGTCGTTGCACATAATCCGAATTGGATACCAAAGTTTACATCCATTACAATACCGAATAAAAGTCTTACATAAATGGTCATTTAGACCAAGTCTTACATAGGTGCCTTCATGGGCCAAACCAAAATATCAGCGGAAGCTACGGCGTAGTAGACATCATATTCTAACGATGACAACCCGACAGGCAGCTGACTTGTGGAGATCCTTAGTTGGCGTAGAAGTCGCCATACTCCTGCTCGCGTAGTGCTCCTCCTCGTAGTCTGGCTAGGTCAATAGCCAGGGACGAAACCAATATGAGTACATTTGAATGTACTCGCAAACTACCCCAACATGAGTATGCACTAGTTTTATTTTAGTTGACAACTTTTATTTATTTAAAACATCTCTATATCTTTATTGAAAAAGGTAAGAAGAGTTTTATAACTTTTAAAGAAGTCACCATTTTATCTGTTTCTCAAAACTCCTCCTTTTTCCGACCATAGCCCGTCATGGTCCACTTCATCCCCACCTCATACCGATCCGTTGGTATAGGTGTAGGAAACATTCTCCACTTCATTTTTTTTTAAAACTCAAAGTCTTTCAAAAACTTGCACAAGGTCTTAGGACAGTCTCCCAATTGTCCATATCCGAGGACTCGGCTATTCGAATAGTTTTAACACTCTGCAGAGGTAGCACGCTTTTGCCCACATCCATCCGGCAACTCATCGTGTCTGCCACGTCTCGCCATACCAGGTGTATGCGAAGTAAGCCGCCGGCCATAGCCTCTTATTTGCTCATGCTAGTATAGGATCCTTCCCATATGACACTTTCCATCGACACCCAGTCCAGTTTCCCGTCAGAAACCCTAAGTGTGAGGACTCATAGTTTTGTCCGGCGGTTTATGGTGGAACCTTCTATCCTCCCCACCAACTTGTGTGAGGACCCGGGTCAGGGGGTAGGTCCTCGGACCATCCCCTCATGCATAACGGAGTCATCTCCGTCGATGAGGTATCCCATACTAATAAGAGCAAACTACATGACTACGCCTTTTCCCATATGTAAATGTGGTCGCACAGGGTAAGATTGGTCGTCATAGTACTAGGACACTGTGCATTTTTCATAAACATCCCATTTCCATTTCTCCATTCAACACCGACATCTCGGTATTCCATAAACACACAGTATTTCAAAGGAGTTTTGAATAAACAACATTGTTTCCCATCCTAGTTTTATAAACTACTTATACTTCATAGGGTGGCAAAATAATATTCCTATACTTTTGAAAGGTTTTGTAAATCTTGCCTTGAGAGTAAACATTTGATGAAAGTAGATGCATATGTTTTAGTGCAAGCTCAGAGATAGCTTGCCTTGCTCGGCAAAGTGATCTTGTCTTGATCTTCAGTTCAGCAAACTCTCCTTCCTCGATAATCCGACAACGTTCTCGTCTAATTAATAACAAACAAATACAACAATCACTAACTACTACAAGCAATCATCTCAACATAACAATCATAACATCACAAATAGCTACTGCACACATCAAACCATACAATTTGGTTTTCAAATAATTGAATTAAACATTATTTAATTACTTCTAAATTATGGCAGAAACTTGTTGAACATGTTTAATTCCACAACTTGAGTTCTGTTGGTCACAAAAATACAAACTAAAATTCTATGGAAAGCTACTGATGTGTAGAAGACAACACAATTTGTTTGGATCAATTGGAGTTACCAAACTCCCTACACTTTGTTTGAATCCAGTAACTTAATAATCAAGTTTTAGCTACCAATTAAGTTCTGTTGACCTAAAATTAAATCCTTTTAGGGGTAACTAAACATGCTAAATGTGATCTAACAAAATTGGTCCTAATTCATTTGGGTTAACCATTAAACATATTTAAATGTTTGAGTGCAGAAGGGTGTTTAAACTTCAACTTAATACTAAACAAATACTACTGCACAATTAATTCTACCAAAATTAGGGAAGCTAATCATGGCAGTACTAAGCTAGAAAAATTGGTTTGGAATTATTTGGACTAACAGATATCAGAAACAAACAAGTTTAGAATTTAAACCTTCTGTAGTATTTTTAATAATACTTTTTATTTATTTAATTAAATGGAATGAATCCAATTGGGTTGGTTAAACATTTTCATAAGCTTTCCAGAACAATTGAGTTTGATTTATTTGTATTCACAAATCTCGAGCTATTGAATTTACAATTTGGTTCCAGTACTGAATTCTATAGAACCTAGAAATTCAAAAATAATCAAACTAGTGGATAATGTTGGAAACCCTGACATGTGGGGCCTACATGGCGGCGGCACAGCGCGCGCGGGAAAATGATTTAAAACCTGATGAGTGGGGCCTGCCCGTCAGTCTCTCTCTCTCTCTCTCTCTCTCTCTCTCTCTTCTAAACGAAACGGTACGCGGCCGTTGATCAAAGATCGGACGGCCCACGGAGCCCGCGATCATCGACGACCTAACAGTGGCGTCGCCGGAGCTCCGGCGACGGCGAGGGTGGCCATTGGGGGGGTACCTGGGTGGTCTAGGGATGGTGGAGATGATGCGGAACAACGGCGGCGGCGTGGGGAGAGCTCCTGGTCGAGTGTCATTTGCTGGGGTGGAGTGCAGCGTCCACGGCAAGCTGTTGCACTTCCGCGCCACGGGCAGCACTCCGGCGAGCTCCTGGCGTCTCCCCTATGCACGATACAGAGGGAAAAAGGATGCGCATGAGGGCGGTGTCCAAGGGGAAGAGGGTACGGGCCAGGGAGGAGAGAAAGGGGCAGTGTGGCGTCGCGGCCACGACTGACCTCGACGGCGGCAGTGGCTACGGCAGAGCACGCCCTCCTGGTGGTGCACGGCGAATCGAGAGGGAGAAGTGAGGGAGTGGGGTGGTGTGGTGTTCCCAGAGGGATGCGGGGGTGGTTTTATAGCGCAGGGCCGGCGTATCATGGACGGAGTGCACGAACAACGACCATGGCGCACGGCGGAGATATTTCTTCACGAATCCGACGCGGTGGTGCGAGGGACGTGGAGACGCGGCGTCCACCGGGGTCCGGACACGTTTTAGAAGCTTAGGCTTGAGTGGTGCGTGTCGAGGTGCAGAGAGGTGCGCGAATTCGGGCTGGCATCGCCGCGGCTGCCACGGCGGCGCTGGGGTGGATTCGAGGTGAGGGAGTGCGTAAGTGCTCTCCTCTGCGGCGCCGCGGCTGCAGAGGCACGGGAGCGAGGGAGAGCGTGGCCAGGGGGGCCTGGGGAGCGCGGGAACGGCGGGGAATGGTCACGGTGACACGGCGATGCGTCGGGGCGAGGGAGAGAGGTGGACGACGACGTTCTTGCAGAACGCCCCGTGGACTCTTTTTTTTCCATTTACAACTAGGTCCTTCTCTGCTTCTTTTTCTTCTTTTCATTTCCAGTAGCATTTTCTGGATTTTATTTAGGGTACTTAAACACTTTAGAAAAATTCACAAATATTTGTGAGGCTTCCACATAACATGTAGTAGCTCCACAAAATTTGGCATTTCAAAATAAAATGTTTTGAATCATTTTTGTTCATAGGGTTTTAATTATGGAATTTTGTTTTATTTCAATTTGATTTACTTTAGAATTTTAAAACTAGTTCAAAAATATGAGTTGAGAGAGAGAAGTAGTAAGGATAAAATGGGAGTGTTTACATTACCACTCCACTGAATTTTATTGTGAAGGAAAACAACTTCTCACTTGGAGAATTTCATGTGACACTTGTCACATTATTTTTTTGTTTCAACTTTCATTTTATTCCTCTTCTTTTCTTCATGTTTTTATTTAGAGCAAGCAACACACATATAGCAAGAAAGAAACAACACAAACAACAAGGATCAATTACCATAAGCAACAATTAACAAACAACACATAATAATCTACAAAAGTTTTTGTTGGCTCTCATTTTGGAATAATAATATTGATTAATATTTTTGGGATGTTACATCAAGCCTGATATTGATCCTGATATTGATCCTATTATAATAATACTGATTAATATTTTTGGGATGTTACATCAACTTGCTAATAAAGATTATATTAGTCCACTTGGAATTGTTAGAGATGTTGAAGTATTGGTTGGCAAAATAAAATATCCTACTGATTTTCTGGTGCTTGGTTGCCCTCAAGATTCATTTTGCCCTATCATTTTTGGTAGACCTTTCTTACATATTGTTGGCGCTGAAATTAATTTGCCTAAAGAGAAAGTGTTTATTAAGTGTGCTGGAGAAAAACTTGAATTCAACTTTTCTAAATTTTCTGATAAACATTCAAAGAAAGAGCCAATTTCTGATGATATAATTGAAACTCTTGCTCATATAGCTGTAGCTTCATCAGACGTGGTAGAACTGTTACATCCCAAATTTAGAAACTATGAAAAACTTAGTTTCACAAGAACCAAATTTCAGAACCAACAAAAACTTTTTGAAATGTTTCACTGATGATTGTGTTTTACTTCCCATTGTTGTGTTTGACTTTGTGTGATCTTGGTTGTAATGCTGATCTGATTTTGTTTGTTGCTTGTGAGAACAATTCCTCAGTTGTGCTTCACACTAAAATAAAACCCACTGGTCACAAATTTGGAATGTGACTTGAATATAAGCAAGACCACTAAAGGTATTCAAGAACTTGAATTAAATATTTCCAATTCAAATAAAATGACCTTAATAAATTATTCTCTCTACCTAACTCTCTATTTCCTTCAAACAAATATCTTCTCTAAGAAAATGAAAACGATATAAAGTTCAAATATTTGTCAAGGAAGTTCCAAGAGTTCAAAATTAATATTTTGCACTTGTTTCAAAATTCCAAAGGAATATCATTTGGAAATTAGCAAAATTGCCATAATAAAACACTATGAACAAAATTTGTGCAAAACATTTTATTTTGAAGCCCCAATTTTTGTGCAGCTTCTACATGTATTGGGGAGGCCACATGATTATTTTCAAATTTTTATAAAATATTTTAGTGCTTCAATAAAATCCTTGAAGTGGTACTGGTTTTAAAAGAAACAGAAAAATGACTTACTTGTAAACTGGAAAAGAAGTCCAGGGGTTATCTGCGAAACCTTCATCTTCTTCCCTGTAGCAGCAGTGGCCGCCGTCGCCGTGTCATCCTCCTGCCGCCGAGCTCGCCCAGGCCCCCCTCCGCTCCACCGTCGTGTCGTCCGCCTGTCGCCGACCATCGCCTGGACCCCCCCTCTCTGCTGCCCTGCGGACAAGATGGAGCCACGACGCCGCACCTCTGCTCTCCCTCCTGCCATGCTGTCGTGCACCTCTCCGTGCATTGCACTGCCCGGGCCCCTCCTCTCCGCTGCCCAGCGAGGAGGATAAGATCCCCCGAAGCCGCTCCTCTGCCCCATCAAACTTTACTCGCCCTCCTGCTCCCTCCCTTTCCCTCTGTTCTTCCCTTCGAGCTCCGGCCCAAACCCGTCCATGGACGCCGTCACGCATTGCCGGTGATTGGCACCTCTCCGAGCTAAACGAGGACCGCCAGGAGCTCCGCCTAGTCCTCCTCCACCGTCACGTACAAGGAATCGGACCGGAGAGCTGGGGATCGCCGCCATCGACGCCGTCTTCTTCCTCACGGGCCGCCGCGCTCCGAGCTCGATTCCGACGTCGTCACCGCACCTCTGCACCAACAGATCACACGCACGCGTCGAGGGTGAGCGTGCAATTCTCCTGGACATCCCCGTTCCTCCTCTTCCTCTGTATTTCGAGGAGCCGTTGTAGTTCGCCGCCGGCCGCCGTCGGGCGCCGATGCGCGCGTCCCTCCGGCGACCATTAAGTAGCGGTGCCGCCGTATTCGTGTTCGTCATGTCCGTGCGAGTCGAGAGCAGCCCGAAGCACGTCCCCTCGTGCCGCAGATCGACGGACCCGTGCACTTCGCCGCCGGTGATCGTCGCGTCCACGCGCGACGTCGTCGTGCACCGTCTACACCTCTTATTTACCCGCGCCTATAGTATAACACAAGCACCGCACCAGCCCAGTGGCTAGCACCCGCACTCAGCCCAGTCAGCACCAGCGTGGCACTCGGGCCCGCATGGCAGTGGCTGTGGCTTGCCAGCCCTTCGGTGCAAAACGTTCCACTAGATTTTCTGAGAAATAAAATAAATGGACAGGTTCAAATATAAATTTATAAAATATATAACTTTTTAAATACTTATCCAAAAATTACAAATAAGATACCAAAATGTTCAGAAAAATAAAACCTGTCTTTTTGTGTAATTCACCTATCCAAATAAATTAGTTTAATTGATGTTTTATTCGAATAAAGAAAAAGGCAGAACAAGAAAATGCTTTTAGAAAATCTTTAACTCTAAAAATAATTATCCAAAAATTAGGTTTGACTTATTAAAATGTTCAGCAAGTGATAGCCTTTATATTCCACCCTGTTTCCAAACAGGGATAATTATTTTATAGTGATGTTTAAAATAAATTAACAAAAGGGACAGATTAAAAAAGATTTTATAA
Source organism: Poa pratensis (assembly GCA_947311845.1). Lineage (NCBI taxonomy): Eukaryota > Viridiplantae > Streptophyta > Magnoliopsida > Poales > Poaceae > Poa > Poa pratensis. Next base: position 72,696,119 of record CAMZMU010000041.1, read on the forward strand.
ATGAATGCGTAATAAATTTTGGAGTAAATCCAATTGGGTTGTCTTCTATATGTGTAGGAGAACATATCCCTTGCTTGGTTTGAATTTAGGAGTCATTGATTGACTGTGGTGCTAATTATAAAGTTTAGGCATTTTCTGCCAATTTTTATTAGGACTTTATTACTTGTTGTGTTATAACTTTATTATTACAAGTGTGTTTCCTAGCATGTGTGTGGTGGTAATCCACTGTTATGACATGTTTCCTTGTTTTACTAGCATGTTAGGGGAACTACTTGTTAGTCATGTATTTATTAGAGTTTTATTCCCTATATAGTCTTCTCCTAGTAATTAGAAATTACTATGCCTGTTTGTTTTGAAGTTAGATTATTTTGTGTGATTAGTATGTTGCCTTGCTTGTTAAACTTGGTTGTCTTTAAGTTAAATTACCAAAATTATTTGGTGACTTAACTTTTGTCTGAAGTATTTCCTGTTTAGAGAAAATGTTGTTAAGTACCTTTAGTAGAAGATGTCTGGGTGCTCGATGTTTTTAGCATGTGTTTGGTGTTATACTCCTGTGAGTATAATGCCCTTGTAAATGTAGATCTTAGTTTGTTGCTTGATTAAATTAGTGCTATGTTGTGGTTGATTACTTGTTTGTATACCACTTGTGGTTTGGTTTGCTCATGCGTGTTGTTTTATTTTCATGTTGCGACGCTAGAGATAAACGCTACCGGGGTGGTATTTGGAAAGGATTTATCGGAGAACGATGAGAGTTTATTTCTCTGATCAATGAGGAGAATTCCAGGAACGTCATGCTGAAATCAGGCAAGCTATCCTCTGAGCTTGCATTTATATACATCTATTTTGGTTCACATGTTTTACTTATAAAGAGCAAAAGTGATTTATGTGGTGTTTGCCACTAAAGCTATGGTTTTGAAAACCTTTTTTCCAAATTACAAGTATATTATTTTGACACCCTATATGGAGATATTAGCTGGAATTTCTTTTCCAAACTATAGGATGGGAAAAATATTGTTTACTCAAAACTCCTTTGGAAATACTTGTGTGGTTGTGGAATACCGAGATGTCGGTGTTGAAGTGGAGAAATGGAGAATGGAGATGTTTATGAAAAATGCACATTGTGTCTTTGTACTATGATGACCAGCTAATAATCTGTGCGACCACGTTTACCCCCATATGGGAACGGGGCTTAGTCATATAATTTGCTCTTATTAGTATGGGATACCTCATCGACGGAGATGACTCCGTTATGCGTGAGGGGATGGTTTGTGAACTCCCCTGACCTGGGTCCTCGCTCAAACTCTATGGAAAGATAAGGAGGAGGATTGAAGACTTCATAAATGTGGTCGCCGGGAAAAACATATGAGTCCTCACACTTGGGGTTGCCGACGGGGACCGGACTGAGTGTCGATGGGAATTATCATATGGGTAGGATCCTATACTAGCATGAGCAAAGGAGAGGCTATGGTCGGTGGCTCAACTTCGCATACACCTTGTATGGCGGGACGTGGCTGACACGATGAGCTACCGGATGGATGTGGGTTAAAAGCATGCTACCTCTGCAGAGGGTAATAAAACTATTCGAATAGCCGAGTCCTCGGATATGGACAGTTGGGAGGCTGTCCTCTGACCATGTGCAAGTTTTGGAAATGTTTAAGATTTTAAAAGGAAAATGGAGATGTTGTGTTTGTGCAACTATACCGACGAGTCGGTATGAGGTTGCTGGAAAAGAGGAGGACCCTGAGGGGCTATGATCAAGAAGTGCAAAGTTTTGTGTCCTGAAAGTGGAGAATGTTTTATGCAACTATACCAAGGGGTTGGTAGAAGGTTGTTGGGAAACTGATTTGACCAGGAATGGGTTTGGTCAGAAAAGGATGAGTTTTGGAAAAATAAACAAATGGTGATTTTCCAAGAAAATGTTTATTAAAGAGACTTCTTACCTTTTTCAACAAGGATGGATTTACGGGAAAAAGTTTTAAAAGCTACTTCTTACAAAATCTGATTTATGGGAAAAAGTTCTAAAAGCCTTCTTTCCTTTTCAATAAAGATAGAGAGGTTTCCAAACAAAGTTTTATTAAACAAAAGTCTATCCTTTTCTTTTTCAACAAGGATATAGAGTTTTCAAAGCAAACGAAGTTTTATTTAAACAATAAAAAGAGTAGCGCATGCTCATTCCGGGGTTATTTTGCGAGTACATTCAAATGTACTCATATTGGTTTCGTCCCTGGCTATTGTCTTAGCCAGATTCTGAAGAGGAGCAGTTCGAAGAAGAAGTGGTTAATGACGTCAATGCGAACTAGGGCGCTTCCCAGTCAGCTGCCTATAGGGTTATGGTAAATGACTTGGGCTCCACGTTGTTTGGTGATTTCCGCTGCAAGTACCTGTTGAAGTTATGGCTTCAAACAAGTAAGTAAATTCATTCGGTATTTATGGGTGTTCTGTGATGCCAATTCGAGTTATGTGCGACAACAGACTGATCATGGGATTGTTGCAGGAAACATAACGAGTATCTCGGATAGCTAATCCGGGGTATCTCACAAGAACGTTATATGCTTAATCAAGATGAACCATTTAATGATGAAGAAAAAGATGCTTTAGAACAAATATTATGGCAACAACCTCCACAATTACAATTGCATATCCCACCTGATAATTTAAGAGTGCTACCGCCACCTAAAGGGGATCCTAGTTTTGAATTAAAACATTTGCCTAAAAATCTGAAATATGCATACTTGGATGAGAAGAGCATATATCATGTCATTATTAGTGCTAACCTTTCAGCTAAAGAAGAGAAATTACTTGATGTGCTGAAAGCTCACCGATCAGCCATTGGATATTCTCTTGATGATCTTAAAGGTATAAGCCCAGCTCCATGTATGCATAAAATTAATTTGGAGGAGGATGCAAAACCTGTTGTTGATTATCAACGCCCTCTCTATCCCAAAATGAAAGATGTGGTAAGAAAAGAGGTAATAAGACTTATTGAATCTGGTATCATTTATCCCATAACTGATAGTAAGTGGGTTAGTCCTGTTCATTGTGTTCCTAAAAAGGGTGGAATGACTGTTGTTCCAAATGATGAGGATTAACTTGTGGCTCAACGTACTGTTGTTGGTTATAGAATGTGTATTGATTTCAGGAAGTTAAATAAAGCAACTCGTAAAGATCATTACCCATTGCCATTTATTGATCAAATGTTAGAAAGGTTATCTAAACACAATCACTTTTGCTATTTAGATGGTTATTCAGGTTTCTCACAAATTCCTGTCCATAAAGATGATCAAGAAAAGACCACTTTTACTTGCCCATATGGTACATTTGCTTATAGGAGAATGCCATTCGGTTTGTGTAATGCTCCTGCTACTTTTCAAAGATGCATGAATGCTATATTTGCTGATTATATTGAGAAGATAATGGAAGTTTTTACGGTTGATTTTTCGGTGTATGGTACTTCCTTCGATAATTGCTTGTTCAACCTTAACAAAAATTTGCAGCGATGTGAAGACCAACACTTAGTTCTTAATTGGGAGAAGTGTCACTTCATGGTTACTGAAGGTATTGTCCTTGGGCATCGGATTTCTGGAAGAGGAATAGAAGTTGACCCAGCGAAGATACAAGCTATTGAAAAGCTGCCTTACCTAAGGGACATCAAACGTATAAGAAGTTTTCTTGGGCATGCAGGTTTTTACCGTAGGTTTATTAAAGATTTCTCCAAAATATCAAACCTCTAATCAATCTTTTGCAAAAAGGATGTTCCTTTCTCTTTTAATGATGATTGTATTGAATCCTTTAATATTTTCAAGAATGCTTTACTAAGTGCTCCTATTATTCAACCTCCTGATTGGAATTTGCCTTTTAAAATTATGTGTGATGCTAGTGATTATGCAGTTGGGGCTGTTTTGGGCCAACGTGTTGATTAGAAACTGAATGTTATTTATTATGCTAGTAAAACACTTGATGGTGCTCAAAGAAATTATGCTACAACTGAAAAAGAATTTTTAGCAGTGATATTTGCATGTGACAAGTTTAGACCTTATATTATTGATTCCAAAGTCACAGTACATTCTGATCATTCTGCTATTAAATATTTAATGAATAAGAAAGATGCTAAGCCTAGACTAATAAGATGGGTACTTTTATTGCAAGAATTTGATTTACACATTGTTGATAGGAAAGGGGAAGATAATCAAGTAGCTGATCATCTTTCTAGAATGTAGTTTTGTTAATGAACAACTTGCAAACAATAATGTTTCTAGTCCTAAAGTTGCATCTCCATGGTTTGCCAACTATGCAAATTTTATTGTTGGTAAAGTTTTACGTCCACACTTCACTACTCAACAAAGAAAGAAATTCTTTTATGATCTTAGACATTATTTTTGGGATGATCATTTTCTTTATAAGAAGAGTGTAGATGGTATTATTAGATGTTGTGTACCTGAGTATGAACAATAGGCTATTATAAGTGATTGTCATGGCAGTCCCTATGGAGGGCATCATGCAGGAGATCGTACAGGTGCAAAGGTATTACAATCTGGTTTTTATTGGCCTACTTTATTTAAGGATTGTGCTGAATATGTTAAATCTTGTGATAAATGTCAAAGAGTAGGAAATATTGGTAGGAGAAATGAAATGCCTATGAATTATTCTTTACCACTTGAGCTATTTCATGTGTGGGGTTTTGACTTTATCGGACCTTTCCCAACTTCAAAGACAAAACATACTCATATTTTGGTTGCAGTGGATTATGTTACAAAGTGGGTGGAAGCAATTCCAACCAAAAGTGCAGATCATGCCACATCAATAAAGATGTTGAAGGATATCATCTTCCCTAGGTTTCGTGTTCCCAGGTGATGCATGTAAAATGCATGCATGAACTTTGCACTATATTACTTGTATTCCAATCATATTTGCATCATATAAGGGTTATATCAATGTTTTATCATGATTTTTGGAATATTTCATAATTTTCCTATTTTTATGGAATTAACCCTGCGCAGGCAGAAAACCTTATTTTCTATATTTTGATGTTTCAGGGACCCAAACGACGTCCAAATGACCTGGAAATTTACGAGCATCAGTTTTTGGAAGGAAGAAGACTTGAGAGCGAAGGAAGCAAACAAGCGGATGCCCGAGGCCCAAGATGAGTGGGCCCACATGGCCAGATTCCTTGGCCATGTGGGACCCACCATCTGGAGCCTCGAGGCTCCACTGCCATCGATCAATTCCCCACCGACTCCGTCTTGACCTAAAACCGACTATAAAAATAGTCCTCGACGCCCTCTGGAGAGGAGTGCCGCCGAAACACCGAAACAGAGACCTGGAGCTGTAGATTGGAGGGGGAAAACTCCGATGGGCGCTGCCGGCGTGGTCTCCATCTTCTCCAACGACTTTTCCACCGTATCCATGATGAAGGGGGAGTAGTCCACCCCCTGGACTTTGGGTTAGTGGTGGTAACTTGATCTAATCTCTCTATGTATGATCATTGTTGAAGTCCATATGATGTGACTAGCATAAGTATGGATCTATCTATGTAATTCCTATGGTGGATATTGTGGTATGAGATGATATTTGTTATGCATTTACCGTTGTGTTGGAGCTTTTATGATTTGTCATACTTTGGAGACATTCTATGATGCATGTGATGGTTTGATTTATGCATAATGCCTTGTTTATCCATGTCATGAGGTGATTGACACCACCAAGTGTAGATAGATGAGAGAGTTGTGGTCACACACACGAAATATGAATCATTGCACTAGTGTTCAGAATATTGTCCATTAAGAAGTATGATGTATGTAGGTACGGGATGGCCGATGTGACATGGCATAGGTATTGAGTGACACAGTACCGCCCAACATCCTTTATCTGGGGGTAAAAAGGGAGAAGTATGATGTGGGAGTGACAGCAACTACGCTAGCCTTATGAGGGTGACCTAGCAACACAAATGAGTATTTCTTTCAACTATGTGTTTTAGGACATATAGCCGTCATAAAAGCTATCATTAAAACATGACAATTGTATGTACTTTATCTATAACATGATAATCACCGTATATGAGAGAGAGAGGATTGAGTGAACCCATGAACCCATGTCCATTGTTCCTATAAGAGAAAACCTTTGTCTTGTCCTCTTGCATTGAAGAGGATTGGGACACTTTTACATTCTTGTTTTGTTACATTAAACTTCTATCCATTAAATCAACCACCTTGTTCTTTAAACTTGTTTAGTGCATACTCAATTAAAACTTGTGACACTTTAGTTATAGGGAATAGATAACTTTTCCTTCTTGCTCCTGCGGATCGATACCTTACTTCCACATTGAGAGGTGCTACAGTGATCCCTTGCTCTTGGGGGTTATCAAGTACTTTTCTGGCGCCGTTGCCGGGGAGCGTAGCGCTTAAGTTTCTATTCTTGTGTGCACTAGACTTTAGATTTATTTTATCTTGTTTTATATCTTGCAATCATCTAAGCTTGGGGAGGTTCCTTTAAACTTGTTTGGTTGTGAGTTTTACTTATAGTTATATATATCAAAACACAAAAAAAAATAAAAAATGGAGAAACTTTCTGTAATGTCTATGGGTAATGATTATTTTAAATGTATGGATGATGTCTACGCACGCTTTTATTCTTGTAGACAGTGTTGGGCCTCCAAGTGCAGAGGTTTGTAGAACAGCAGCAAGTTTCCCTTAAGTGAATCACCCAAGGTTTATCGAACTCAGGGAGGTAGAGGTCAAAGATATCCCTCTCAAGCAACCCTGCAATTAAGATACAAGAAGTCTCGTGTGTCCCCAACACACCTAATACATTTGTCAGATGTATAGGTGCACTAGTTCGGCGAAGAGATAGTGAAATATAAGTAATATGGATGATTATAAGTAGTAATTGCAATCTGAAATAAAAATGGCAGCAAGCAAACATGTAGCAGACTTGTTGTAAACGGTGTTTCAATGCTTAGAAACAAGGCCTAGGGATCATACTTTCACTAGTGGACACTCTCAACAATGACATCACAATTGAATGCACAAGTATCTTCTCTTCAATATGCTACTCTGAACCACACTCCGGTTGGATAACGAACACCAATTCAGTGTGTAGGGCTATAAAAGCACACCCCAAAGTCTGAGTAAACAAACACCACAATTTCATGGAGACATCCAACTCAAATTATAACTCATGATAAGTATTTATGCAAACTTTAGCCTAAGAGCCACACACGGTGCGCACACTGTCATCTTCACACCGTGGGACAAGGTGACTCCGGAGATCACATTAATAAAATCACTTGAGTAGCATAATAGATGAAGAGTAACATCTACTTATTCAGCTCGATTACAAAGCTCATGATCACATAAAGATCACACCATGGGAGAGAGAGATAAACCACATAGCTACCGGTAGAGCCCTCAGCCTCGGGGGAGAACTACTCCCTCCTCATCATGGGAGGCAGCAACGGCGATGAAGATGGCGGTGAAGTCGATGGAGATGGCTCCGGGGCACTTCCCCGTCCCGGCAAGGTACCGGAACAGAGAGTTTTGTCCCCCGAAACTTGTTCTGGATGGCGGCGGCGCTGCGGACCTCTTCGTGGAATATGACTCGGGTGTTTAGGGTTTTCCCGAGGAAGGCAATTTATAGGCGAAGGGGCGGCGTCGGTGGGGGCCCGAGGCATCCTCACCACGTGGCGGCGCGGCAGGAGGTGGGACCGCGCCACCAGGTGGTGAGGGCGGCCCACGGCCCTCCGTCGTCTCTCCTTCGGACTCCGTGTACGTGTCAGAAAAATAGGAACTTGGCTTTTTGTTTCGTCCAAATCTGAGAATATTTCCAGAACAACTTTTCTGAAACAAAAAACAGCAGAAAACAGGAACTGGCACTGTGACATCTTGTTAATAGGTTAGTCACAGAAAATGCATAAAAATGATATAAAGTGTATGTAAAACATGTAGCAATTGGCATAATATAAGCTTGGAACATCAGAAATTATGGATACGTTGGAGACGTATCAATGGACGCCTACTCTGAATATCAATCAACCAAAGAGGGAAATAGAGTGGGTAAATTGCTTAAAGCTCTTCACAAAATAGCTAATCAGTTTTGTGAGTTACATGGTATAACTTGTTGCAATAGAAGAGTTGTTAAACATTCCCACTATCAATGCAAGTATAATAGTGATCCTATAATTGCTTGTTATCGTGAAGATGAATGTTAATGCCCTGATATAGATTAAGTTGAGAAATATATTGCCTATGTTGGAGCCCATGAGATAGACTCTCTTCTTAATAAATTTCTTGCAACTAGTCATGTAGCTCGTGAAATGAAAGGGCAAATCTCTATTATTCTCCAACTTTGCAAAAAAGAATTTAGTGATAATGTTTATGTAAAAGAAAGAATTCATGCTGCCACGGAAATTACTAATATTTTGCAGGAAGAGGAGGATAAAAACCTAAGCTTGGGGATGCCCGTGCAACCCCAAGAAGATGATGAAAACATAAGCTTGGAAGAGGAAGTATGTGAAGAGGAGATTGAAATGGATGTGTTCCAACCTAAGCTTGGGGAAGAGTTGGATCTCCCAACTTCACCTTCAACAAATGATAGTAGCACTCAAACTCAAAAATCTTTTGTTATTTATGAGAACCCATGTTATGATGAGTGTCAAACTGAAAATTCTATGGTCCTATATCATAACCCATGCTATTATGATGAAACTAATAATGCTCCTTTACTTTTTAGTAATGCTACTGATGCGTGTAAAGCACACGTTCGTCAGGAGACCCAAAGAGTAAGGTTTGATGAGTGTAGCAGCAAGTCTTCCCTCAGTAAGAAACCAAGGTTATCAATCCAGTAGGAGGTGAAGACACTTCTGAAGGTGTCAACGGCGTCAGAAAACTTGCTTGCTTCGAAAGGAAGGTCCTGGCGGTTGACTTGGAACCTGCACACAAGACAATCAAACTACTTTAGCCCAACGAATCAGTGAGGGTTTCAATCTCAGAAAACAAAGGATTAAAAGTGTGGTGTGGAAAATGATATTTGTTTGCAGAGAATGAAAGAGAACAATGATTGCAGTAGGTTGTATTATCAGATGTAAAAGAATGGACCAGGGTCCATAGTTCACTAGTGGTGTCTGTGGGGACCCCGGACTAGCTGTCCGAAATACCCGATTATGCTTAACACAACGATCCCGTGATCAGTCTGTCATTGCACATAATCCGAATTGGATACCAAAGTTTACATCCATTACAATACCGAATTAAAAGTCTTACATAAATGGTCATTTAGACCAAGTCTTACATAGGTGCCTTCATGGGCCAAACCAAAATATCAGCGGAAGCTACGGCGTAGTAGACATCATATTCTAACGATGACGACCCGACAGGCAGCTGACTTGTGGAGATCCTTAGTTTACGTAGAAGTCGCCATGCTCCTGCTCGGCGTAGTGCTCCTCCTCGTAGTCTGGCTAGGACAATAGCCAGGGACGAAACCAATATGAGTACATTTGAATGTACTCGCAAACTATCCCAACATGAGAATGCACTAGTTTTATCTTACTTTCATACTTTTATCTATTTAAAACATCTCTATATCTTTATTGAAAAAGGTAAGAAGAGTTTTATAACTATCTTTAAAAGAAGTCACCATCTTATCTATTTCTCCAAAAACTCCTCCTTTTTCTGACCATGGCTCACCATGGTCCATTTATTTCAACAACTCATACCACTCCATTTGGTATAGCTGTGTAACACCATCTCCATTTCAGTTTCTTTTAAATTTAAAAGCTTTTCCAAAAACTTGCACATGGTTTAGGACAGCCTCCCAACTGTCCATATCCGAGGACTCGGCTATTCGAATAGTTTTACACTCTGCAGAGTTAGCACGCTTTTCCCACATCCATCCGGTAGCTCATCGTGTCCGCCACGTCTCGCCATACAGGGTGTATGCGAAGTAAGCTGCTGACCATAGCCTGTCCTTTGCTCATGCTAGTATAGGACCCTACCGCTACGAAATTATCATCCTTTCCATCTACACCCAGTCCAGATTCCCCGTCGGGATACCTAAGTGTGAGGACTCGTAGTTCTGCCCGGCGAGCGAACCCTTCAATCCCCCATCCTCAGATGCCAGGACCCAGGTCAGGGGGAAGGTTGCCATGACCATCCCCTCATGGAACAAGGTCATCCTCGTTGTTGAGGCATCGCATACTAATATGAGCAAATTATATGACTATGCCCTTTTCCCATATGTGGGTAAATGTGGTCGCACAGGGTATCGGTTGGTTGTCATAGTACTAGGACACACTGTACATTTTTCATAAACATCACCATTTCCACTTCTCCATTCCAATACCGACATCTCGGCATTTCATAATCACACAAGTATTTCCAAAGGAGTTTTGAATAAACCATGTTTATTTTTCCCCAACCTATAATTTTTATAAACTATCTTATATTTCTACATAGGGTGGCAAAATAATATCCATATACTTTTTGAAAAGGTTTTGTAAATCTTTGCTTTAAAAGTAAAACATGTTATCAAAATAGATGCATATATTTGGGGTGCAAGATCAGAGAGTTGCTTGCCTTGCTCGGCAAAGTGACCTTGGTCTTGATCTTCAGATTCAACCAACTCTCCTTCCTCGATAAATCCGACAGCGTTCTCGTCTAATTAATAAACAAACAAATGCAAACAATCACTAATCTATTCAAGCAATCATCTCAACATAACAACCATAAACATCACAAATAGCTACTGCACACATCAAACAATACAATTTGGTATCAAGTTAATTGAACTAAACAATATTTATTTATGTCCAAAACTATGGCAGAAACTTGTGGAACACGTTTAATTGCACAACTTGAGTTCTGTTGGTCACAAAAATACAAACTAAATTTTTACAGAAAGCTACTGATGTGTAGAAGACAACCCAATTTTATTTGGATCATTTGGAGTTACCAAACTCCCTACACAATTGTTTGAATCCAGTAACTTAATAAACAAGTTTTAGCTACCAATTAAGTTATGTTGATCCTAAAATTAAATCCTTTTAGGGGTAACTAAACATGGCTAAATGTGATCTAACAAAATTAGTCCTAATTCATTTGGGTTAACCATTAAACATATTTAAATGTTTGAGTGCAGAAGGGTGTTTAAACTTCAACTTAATACTAAACAAATACTACTGCACAAATAATTCTACCAAAATTAGGGAAGCTAATACATGGCAGTACTAAGTTAGCAAAATTTGTTTGGAATTATTCGGACTAACAGAGTATCAGAAACAAACAAGTTTAGGATTTAAACCTTCTGTAGTATTTTTAATAATACTTTTTATCTGTTTAATTAAATGACATGAGACCACTTGGGTTGGTTAAATAATTTCATAAGCTTTCCAGAACAATTGAGTTTGATTTATTTGGAGTCCTAAATCTCGAGATATTGAATTTTGAAGTTGGATACAGTACTATTTTCATTTTTCAATTTAAACAGAGAAAACCTAGTTATGGATAATGTTTAAATTTCTGACGAGTGGGGCCTACATGGCAGCGACACAGTGCGCGCGTGGAAATGTTTAAATATTTGATGAGCGGGGCCCACTCATCAGTGGCTGATCTAATCGAAACGGTACGCGGCCGTTGATCAACGATCGAACGGCCCACGGAGCCCGCGTTCATCGATGACCTAAACATGGCGTCGCCGGAGCTCCGGTGACGGCGAGGGTGGCCAGAGGGGGGTACCTGGGTGGTCTAGGGATGGTGGAGATGACGCGAAACAATGGCGGCGGGGTGGGGAGAGCTCCTGGTCGAGTTTCGCTTGCTGGGATGGAGTGCAGCGTCCACGGCGAGCTGCTGCACTTCCGCGGCCACGGGCAGCACTCCGGCGAGCTCCTGGCGTCTCCCCTGTGCACGATACAGAGGGAAAAAGATGCGCGTGAGGGCGGTGAGGGTGGAGAACAAGGTGCAGGGCAGAGAGGGGAAAATGGTGGTGTGTGGCGTTGTGGCCGTGGTCAACCTCGACGCGGCAGTGGCGGTGACCGTGCACGCCCTCCTGCGGTGCATAGATGAATCGAGAGGGGGGAGTGAGGGAGTGGGACGGTGTGGTGCTTCCAGAGGGGTGCGGTGGTGGTTTTATAGGGCAGGGGCTGGTCCATGTGGTCGCGGTGCACATGGCGGCGTCCATGGCGCACGGGAGGTGATCTCCTGCTCGATTCGTGCGGCTACGGTGCAGGAAACATGGCGACTGGTGTCTACCGGGGTGCGGGCTTGTTCTAGAAGGTGCTGGCCGAGCCATGCGTGTCGAGGAGCTGCGAGAGGGGGCCAATTTGGCCGGCGCCGTCGAACTCCTCCGCGGCGGGCGTCGGGGAACCGCGGTGTAATAGCGATGGGAGAGGCACTCAAGTGCTCTCCTCTGTGAGGCAGAGGGTGCAGAGGCTCGGGGGCGAGGGAGAGCGCGGCCAGGGGGGCCTGGGCGGACAGGGAACGGCGTGGAGCGGCATGGCAACACGGCGACGCGTCGGGGCGAGGGAGAGAGGTAGGGGATGACGCTTTTGCAGAAAGCCCCTGCCTCCTCTCTGCTTCTAAATTTCCTTTTGTTTCTGTTTATTTCTGTTTCAGTCCAGCAGCAACTTCTAGAATTTATTTGAGGCACTTAAACAATTTATAAAAATTTGCAAATATTTGTGGGGCTTTCCCATAATATGTAGAAGCTCCACAAAATTTGGCTTTGCAAACTAAAATGTTTTGAATCATTTTCTTTCATAGGGTTTTAATTATGGCATTTTGTTTTATTTCAATTGTTTTTAGTTTTGAATTTTAAAATAGGTGTAAAATATTATTTGGAAGAGATAAGTGATAAGAATGTAAATGAGAGGTTGCATATACCATTCCTCTGAATTTTGTTTGGCACAATTTTGAGTTTCTTATTTGTCACTTTTATTTTTCTTGTTTCACTTTTGCTTTTGTATTTCATTTTATTAATTCAAGCAAACAAGCAACACAAGCAACAAGAAATAATTACCACAAGCAACAATTTACAACAACACATAATAATCAACAAAAGTTTTTGTTGGCTCTCATTTTTGGAATAATACTGATAATATTTTTGGGATGTTACAGTGTCTCTCCATAAAGATAACTAACATGCTGGGTAAACAAATTACAGCTGGGCAATTGACAATATTGAAAGTGCATAATAACAATGCATATGCAAGTAGTGTCTACTATGAGATTCATTTGGGCATTACGACAAAGTACACATACCGCTATCCAGCATGCATCTGTGCCTAAATAGTCCACCTTAAGGTTAACATATGTACCCCTTCCAGTATTAAGTTGCAAGCAACAGACAATTGCATTAAGTAAAGTGCATAATGTAAACAACACATTTATCCTTAGACAAAGCATCATTAGGTTACCCCTAGTGGCAACAGCACATCCACAACCTTAGAACTTTCTGTCACTGTCCCAGATTAAATGGAGACTGAACCCACTATTTAGCATAAATTTGGCCAGAGTATCAACAAGCAACGGAGAGCATGCAAGATCATAAATAACATAGACATGATAATTCAATATTCAACTTGACATAGTATCAATATTCATCGGATCCCAGCAAACACAACATGTAGAATTACAATAAGATGATCTTGATCATGATAGGCAGCTCACAAGATCTAAACATGATGGCACAAGAGGAGAAGATAACCATCTAGCTACTGCTATGGACCCATAGTCCAAGGATGAACTACTCACACATCACTCTGGAGGCAGGCATGGCGATGTAGAGCCCTCCGGTGATGATTCCCCTCTCCGGCAGGGTGCCGGGAAGAGCTTCAGAACCCTCCCGAGTTAGGGTTGACGGCGGCGGCTCTAGAACTTTTCGTGGATAATGACTCGGGTACTTAGGGTTTCCCGAAAACATCAATTTATAGGCGAAGGGGCGACGTCGGTGGAGGCCTGAGGGGCCCACACCACGTCACGACAGAAGGTGGGACCGTGCCGCCGTGTGGTGTGGCCGCCTCCTCGGCCCCCTTCGTGTCTCCTTCGGACTCCGTGTATGTGACAGAAAAAATAGGGACCTGGGCTTTTGTTTCGTCCAATTCCGAGAATATTTCCAGAACAACTTTTTTGAAACCAAAAACAGCAGAAAACTGGAACTGGCACTGTGGCATCTTGTTAATAGGTTAGTCCCAGAAAATGCATAAAAATGATATAAAGTGTATATAAAACATGTAGCAATTGGCATAATATAAAGCATGGAACATCAGAAATTATAGATACATTGGAGACATATCAGCTACTAATGAACTTATTGATGATAATGAGGAGTGTTGCTTAGATATGTTATATGATAATGCTTTAGATGATGGTCCTATGCTTATTGATAATCCTCCATGTTTAGTTGTTACTTCTTTATGTGAGGATAAAATGATATACTTGTTGTTTATGATAGTACTCCTACTAATGAGAGTCCTACTTTGTTCCTGAATTCTCCTAATTACACCATAGAGGAGAAATTTGCCTATGTTGAGAAATACTTATGTGGTTTGCAATTATCTTTAGTTCAAAATCTTTGTTGCAACCATGATATTAAACTTGATATTAATCTTAATAACTATTTTGAAAGAGGGAAGCATGTTAATGAATTCCAAAATAAATTTAATAATCCTCTTTATTTGCCTAAATTATCTAAGTTGAATGATTCTTGTGGTTATATGGCTGAATTTGCTTCTACTAATTGCAACTATTATGAAGGAGGTGATAAGAACCCTCTGTATGGTACTAATAATTATGGGCTGCAAGTAACTATTGTTAATATGCATTGGAAAACTTCTATTTATTGCAATTCATTCATATACAGAATGTCAATGCATAGAAAGAAAGTTAGACTTCGTTGTTATTATTTTTTGTGTTTTATTTTTCTCTCTACTAGGTTTCAACTTGACTATTATTTTCATTGGCTTGAGAGCACCATGGGATCCTGGTATTGTGCATGAAACACTTCCAAGAAAGAGGGGCACATCAAAGTTCAAGCTCCCTCCTGAGCTTCATCTACAATAAACATCAAGTAAGAAGCCTAGCTATTCCACAATCAACAACACAAGCATTTTCATTCAGAGGTATAGATAACACAAATATCATGATCAACATACTCGGAATAGGATAAAGCTAATAGGTAGATATGGTGGACTCGCTGAAAAAACTTTGGTTGAAGGTGTTGGAAACAAGTTTTTTACTTGTTGGAATTTTTTGGGCTAGCAAGAGGGAGAAAGTTGACCATCTAAATAAATGCATGAGTGTCCATAGAACTAACTAATCCATGATAAACAAAGTAAAATAACATTCAGTATCAAAACATGAATAAAAGATAGCTCTTGATAAAACACTTGCAAACTATTACTCATTAACAAAGCATATGAATCATGCAACAATATGTATCTTTTTGAATCAACTTAAACATCCCTTTTCCCAATCTTATAATAACATCCAACATAATTAAACCCATATTTCTAGTAGCTCTTTCATATATAAATGATAACGTGGTGGTCTCACAAAATAAAAGTCAAACCAAAACAAACAAAAAGACGCTCCAAGTTTATGCGATAAAGTGTTTCGATCGAAAAACAGAAGTCAGACGTGTGCAAACCGAGAGTGTGTAGTTTCAGCGGGGTTGTCTTCACATCCCCAAGCTTATGGTCTTCACCATCCTTGGATAGATCTTGGTGCATCTCCTCAAATCCCTGTGAAAAAACTTCAAAACACTGTTTCTCCCATTTCTTTTCGGTGCGGTTGCATTAGTAGTGATAAACAAACAGATTTCTTGCTGCATATAATCCTTGAACAAAAATTCATATGAATTTCCAGAAAGTGTATAATGTTGTATGCCTACTCACAAACTCAATTGGATCGAAAAGATTCAAGTTAAAAGCTCAAAGCATGCATCAAACAAAATGGGACAGAATCTGTCCAGAAAATAGCAGCCGCAAAACGTATTTTTCTACCCTACTAAACTTTGTCGAAAAATTCCGAAACATTCATGCATAAAGAGGATGAAAAGTTGCAACTACAGTTCAAATATGAGCTCATTCGGAGTTACAGAATAAGAATTAAAAATCATACCGTGCACAGATTCGTGCAGGAATAAAATCTTCGAACGCTATAAGAAACTTTTCCAAACCAAAATGAGTAAAACTTGGCACTTTATTGAAAATTCCAGAAACTAAACTAAAAACTAAGTCTCTTGTTACAGCAAGAGGACACAAAGAAAATCACACATAAAACAACCGGGTTGCCTCCCGTAAAGCGCTTTCTTTATAGCCATATAGCTAGACCTGATAGTTTTAATGATGCTCACATAGGAATAAGAATTGAAATGCAAAAGAGAGCATCAAGAGAAAAATATGAAACACATTTAAGTCTAACCCACTTCCTATGCATTGGGATCTTGTAAGAAAACAAATTATTGAAGCATGAAGCTACTAGCATAGAAAGACAAAACAAGTGCAACTTCAAAAATTTCAACAAAAAGAGAGAAGACTTAATATTTTTGAGATATATGAAATCATGTCTCCCGCTCTCATAAAAACTTTCAGTAGCATCATTGATAAACTCAACAATATAGCTATCACATGAAACATTCTTATCATGATCCATATGCATAAAAGTATCATTACTCTCCACATAAGCATAAACAGTTTCATTAGTAATAGTGGGAGTAAAAATATCACATCCATCAATGTAATCATCATAAATAGGAGGCATAGAATAATCGAAATGATTTTTATCCTCAATAGTAGATGGACTGAAAATATCATATTCATCATTGTAAACATCATATATAGGAGGCATATCATAATCAACATAAACTATATCCTCAATAGTAGGTGGAGTGAAAATATCACAATCATTATAATCATCATATATTGGAGACAAAGTATCATCAAAGAAAATTTCTCCTCAAAACTTGGGGGACTAAAAATATCACATTCATCAACAACGGCTTCCCCAAGCTTAAACTTTTCCAGAGCCTTAGCAAAAATGGTGTTCATAGAATTTATAGTGATAACATTGCTACCATCATGCAAATAATTTTCCATATGTTTTTTAATTTTCTCTTCAAACACATCATGTCCTAACTCAAGATAAATTTCATATAGCTCTCTATTTTTTCCATTAAGCCTAACTAGTGAAATAAAAACAAGAAACAAAAAGATATAATTGCAGAATCTAGATAGCTTAGTAGCCAGAAGATGTGAGTACCTTGTACATTACCTCCCCGGCAACAGCGCCAGAAAATAGCTTGATGTCTACGCACGCTTCTATTCTTGTAGACAGTGTTGGGCCTCCAAGTGTAGAGGTTTGTAGAACAGCAGCAAGTTCCCCTTAAGTGAATCACCCAAGGTTTATCGAACTCATGGAGGTAGAGGTCAAAGATATCCCTCTCAAGCAACCCTGCAATTAAGATACAAGAAGTCTCTTGTGTCCCCAACACACCTAATACACTTGTCAGATGTATAGGTGCACTAGTTCGGCGAAGAGATAGTGAAATACAAGTAATATGGATGATTATAAGTGGTAATTGCAATCTGAAATAAAAATGGCGGCAAGCAAACTTGAGCCAAAATGAGAGCAAACGGTGTTTCAATGCTTGGAAATAAGGCGTAGGGATCATACTTTCACTAGTGGACACTCTCAACAATTATAATATAATTGAATACATAGATATTTCCTCTTCACTATGCTACTCTGAACTATTCTCCTGTTGGATAACAAACACCAATAGGGCTACAAAAGCACACCTTAATGTTGCATTCCACATCTAGGGGACCCCAATGTCACTAAGAGCGCCCCAAAATAGTACTAGACAAACACCACAATTTCATAAAGACATCCAACACAAATAATAGCTCATGATAAGTATTCTGTAAACTTTAGCCTAAGAGGCACACACGGTGCGCACATTGTCAACTTCGCACCATGGGACAAAGGTGACTCCGGAGTTTACATTAATAAAACCACTCAAGTAGCATAATTCATAAGATAACGAAGAGTAACATCCATGGATCCAACTAGATTACAAAGCTCATGATCACATAAAGATCACACCATGGGAGAGAGAGATGAACCACATAGCTACCGGTAGAGCCCTCAGCCTCGGTGGAAACTACTCACACATGGTCATGGTGAGCACACTTGATGGAGAGGTTGATGAAGATGGTGCTGGTCTTGACGGTGGTGTTGATGGAGACTCCGGAGGGAGGATGGAGGAGTCCTCCGGAGGTGATTCCGGCGGCGTTCCCTCCTCCGATCTTCTCCGGTGGCAGCCTTCTGTCTCCTGTTTCTTGGTTTTCTGTTTCTCTGCCGCCTCCTCACGAAACTCCTCGGGGGACTATTTTTATAGTCAGTTTTAGGTCAAGACAAAGCCGCGGAGACGAAAACGGACGGCATCGGAGCCACGAGGCCCAACAGAGGTGGGCCCATGCATCCAGGTACAGTGGGCCACGTGTGACCCTCTAACTTCCAGCTGTTTGGGCTTCTGGTCTTCATTTGGGCCCATTGCGTTCGCCTTGAAAATTCTGAATTGTGCTCTTTGGCCTTGCCCTTTTTGGAGTCCCGAAGCTCCCGGAAAGTCTGAAACACTAAAAAAGACGTTTTCTGCTTCCATAAAAATAGGAAAACTATGAAATATTCCCAAAATCATTATAAAACATTGATATAACCCTTATATGATGCAAATATGATTGGAATATAAGTAAAATAATGCAAAGTTCATGTATGCATTTACATGCATCAGATGTTAATCATAGAATTGCATCTCCTTATCACCCTAAAAAAAGTGGACAAGTTGAATTAAGTAACAGGGAAATTAAACTCATTTTGGAAAAGACAGTGAATAAGTCTAGGTATGATTGGCCACTTAAAATTAATGATGCATTATGGGCTTATAGAACTGCTTTTAAAAATCCTATGGGAATGTCTCCTTATAAAATGGTTTATGGAAAAGCTTGTCATTTACTTGTTGAATTCGAACATAAAGCTAGATGGGCTATTAAACAATTGAACTTTGAATTTAAGACTGCGGGAGAGAAGATAATTCTTGACTTAAACCTACTAGATGAATGGAGAAACGAAGCTTATGAAAGTGCTAGGATGTTTAAAGAGAAAGTTAAAATTTGGCACGATAAGTAAATTAAGAGAAAAGAATTCAAAGTAGGTGATAAAGTTTTATTATACAACTCTCGTTTCAAGTTTTCTGCAAGGAAGTTAGCTTTAAAGTGGCAGGGACCATTAGTGATACAGGAGGTGTACCGTTCAGGAGGTATCTGTCTTCACGGTGACATGAAAGGTAAACCTCATGTAGTCAGTGGACAACGCCTTAAAAATTATATTGCAGGAAAGAGCTTCATTGGAATGGTGGAAGAGTTGAACTTACAGACACAGGAGGAGGTAATGGAGAGGAACCCTGCAGTTTCAGAAACCCTAAATCAATAATAGGTAACTTTTGTGTTGGAAAGTTTCTCGGAACTGCGTAAAAGTTTACGGAAGTAAATTTTTATGGAAATTAACATGCGAGACAAGAAAATTGGAAGGAACGGAGACCCCAAGGAGAAAAGAGGGGGTCCCACGCGGTTAGATTCTTTGACCGCATGGGACCACTCCTTTTACCCCTCAGAGTCCCGTTTCGTCTCATTTTCGACTCCGACGCTTCGTCTTGACCTAAAAATCGTCAATATATACCCCCTTCCGCCGATCTAATCTCGTACCGAGCGTTCTCGAGCGATCTTTGCTTTTGCTGTTTCTGTCTGTTAGGTTTTAGCCATGTCTAGCTCCGAATCCAACCATGAGGGGATAGTTTCCCCAAGGGAGGTGTTGTGAACCACTACCTCAACTCCGTGATGGCACCAATGAAGACCTTGTCCTTCAAGGAGGGTGTGCTGCTCGTGGAGGAGGTGAAGGCTCCCAAGACCATCAGCACGGTTGGAAGAGAGGCTGGATGACCTGGAATAGAAGATTTTCAGGTATAACACGGTTATTGAACACAACCTTGATGCTCATCACTTCATGAGCCTGGAGCTAGAGAAGAAGGTTGAAGAATACAAGGAGAGGCTCAAGGACTTGGAGGATAGGTATCTACATGTCACATCAGAGTTGGACATGTATCAATCTCTGATGTGGGATGTAGAAAATCAAAACTGTGAGTATGAAGAGCACTTCAAGAAGATTGCAGAAGCTGCCACCCTCAGGTATAACGATCCACCTACATCTTTCTACAATGGGAGGCCCTTCCCATGGAAAGTAGAAGAGAGGGAGGCGGATTATGAGAAGAAGTAAGCTGAGGAAGAGGAAGCAGAAGCAATTGGTCAAGCTTGGGGGAGTTCAACCTAGCCTTTATCTTTACTAGTTTATCATATCTATCAAGTCATGGTGTGTTTTGCTTTTATCGTTTAGTTATCAATCTCTTTTAGGCTTGTGTGAGCTCATGGAGAATTATCATGTATCCCTATCTTGTGGTTTATCAATGAATATTAAAGTATGGTGTCATCCATGATTCTCTTGTTTGCAGATTTATGGGTAACACTCATGCAAATGAGCGTGGCATATTTAGAGGTTTCAGTCACATCTTGACTTGAATTTAATTAACTTGAGTGTGTTGGAAAATTGTAGAATTTATCTCGTTATAAAATAAGTAAAGAGAATGAGTCAATATGACTTGAAAATTAATAGTTTCAGGTTGAGATATAGTTTTGTAGGATAAAAATTTAGGAAGGGTTAATGAAAAGGATATGAAACACTCTTGTTAGAATCTAGTATCTTTTGAGCAAATTAATGATCATGGATGTTTCCATACTTATGCTCCAGGAAAGTGAATGAAAAGGAAGGCACCCGAGGATTCGGTTAGCCATGGAAGTGTAAGATAAAGGTTGTGTAGAGCATAAGTACTTGACTGAAATATCCATGACTAAAGTTTGCACTAGTTACTAGTGAAGCAAGGGTGTAAACAATCTTATATCTATCTTTTCATTTGTCTTCTTTAACTTGTTATCCAATGAGAGTTTATCTTGTCTTTAAATTTCAGCAAGTATCAAACATTATAATGCATGCTATAAGAGCAAAAGCATGTGAAAAATAGTATGATTCAATTGTCCAACATACAATGGCTATTTGCTTTCAAAAGTAAGGGTGGTTGCTAGAGCTTCTACTTATGTTGCCTTTATGTGTATGAGTTTTAGTTCTTTAATCTTTCATTGCATTTGAATATGATGATGATACAATGCTCGTATTTATTTATCAACCATATGTCCATTGATGCATATAATGATCTATGTCCTTACTTACTCGAGGACGAGTAAAGGTTTAAGCTTGGGGGAGTTGATACGTGTATTTTATATAATCATTTATACAACTTATATTATCATATTAGAATGTTATTGGCATTGTTATATCATTGTTTTTGCATGTTTTAGATGATTTATGGGACTTTCATACAAAGTCCCTATTTTTGGTATTTAATCTCTGGGAGGCAGAAAACCTCCTTTTTCTTGTTTTTAATGTTTCAGGAGCTACAGGGACCCAAATGGAAAAAAGTAAAATTGCACAGCTGGTTTTTCGTCGGGAGAATAACAACAGAAAGACGATCGAAGCGAGAAGAGCCACGAGGCCCAAAAGAGGGGGGCCCACGCGGTCAACGAATCTGACCGCGTGGGGCCCACTAACTGGAGCCTCAGGCACTTCCTCACTCGGGGCTTTTTAACACGCCGTCGTGTCACCCGAAAAGGGACGCCCTAATTTTTCCAAGTCTATCCGAGGTCGCGGCGACGGCGGAACTCCTGATTCCCTCCGAGGGGGTCAGATCCTGCTGCTCTGGAGCTCTGGAGAAGCGGGAAATCATCGTCATCACCTCTCCCCCTTGGCGTGGGAGGAGGCCTCTACATCATCACCATCACCAAGACCAGAACCATCTCCATCCTCATCTTCGTGATCCACTCCGTCCCCCTCGTAGTTTTAGAGTTGCTATACCCTAGATACTTGTCTTGTGCTCCTTTTCATGTTTGTGATCGAGTACTTGTCATTATTTGGAGGTGAAGATATATTTTTAGATTGTGTTGTATGATTTATGCCACTGGATATCATCATGTTTGCACGTTGTGAGTAGTTCCCGTATGTTCATGAGGGCATAGGATGAATTGGCAATGATTTATATATGACATGTGTTGGTATTTTCTCTTGTGTTTATCTTTTTATGTGATTCTATGATAATGTTGTGCGAACGTCGACTGCACACCACTTCACCTATATGAGCTCATAGGAGAACACCGTAGTGTAATGGAGTGAGGGAGACTTGGGAGGACATGTAAACCTGAGACCGAGTCATGAAGTTACTTTATGGGTATTAGTATCGGGGACCTTAGAGTGTAATGCTATGGTGGGACTTTATGTCTTAATAATTCTTGTGTAGTCATTTACTTGGCCACAAGATCCATCATAAGGGTTTAGTTTATTTATTTAGCTATACCTAACAATGGCTCCGCCAAAAGAAGATTAAAACTTGACAAGATATTCAATGTGTTGTTTAATAAATCTCTATGCCTAGCAATATCCATGCCGCCCTCGGGAACGTTTTCCACATATAAGTTACACATCACTTGAGCTTGTCCTCTTGCCACATAGAGGGTTGGGCTTTCTCTCTTTGAGAGCTTTTACTTGCTACCATTTATCTTCAACATTTTTACTCTCTTGCAACTATACAACCAAAAATCCCAAAAACACTTGCATCTTTCATTGTTTTATTTATCATTCTTGCTAACCAATACTTTCAGCTCCTCGTGGGTTCGACAACCTTTTCTAATCGAAAGGTACTACAATTGATCTCCTGCACTTGGGAGTCATCAACCACTGCGGAAGATCTTGTGTTTGTCGAAGTAAATGTTGGTGAAGCCCGATGAAGAATCTCACGTCCATGTCGGGAGGTGAGATTGTTGCCGTACGTTGACGTAGACGTTGATGAAGTTGTTCCGTCGTCGAGGAACTGCTGACGCGAGTCCCGCTCTAACGGTATCCACACGTACACCGTGTCAACCCGTCAAGTGTGTTCACCGCCTAGCTACTAGCACCTGACGTTGAGAGACAGCCTTGCGGCGTAGTTTAGGTGGTACATCTAATCTATATGAGAGGATTAGAGACGTCTAATTCTCAACACATGAGATCTACAAGAGAGAGAACTTGCACGGAGCAAAACTTGTGTGTCAAATCCTAGGGGGCCTGGGGTGTTTATATAGGTGGAAAAGGGTGGGAGGTGCTTGGGGAAGGGGCACCCCCACTCGGATTGGATGGAGGAGTAGGACTCCTCCCCCAAACCGCCTCCACCAACAAGGAAGGGGGGAGGAGACCTCCCCCTATTCCAACTCGAGTTGGAGGGGGACCCCCCTCCCAATGGCCACCGCCGCCGTCCCCCCATGGGCCACGTGGCCCACTAGGGTTTCGGCCATGGGGGAACATCCCCCCTCTTTGGCGCCTTGGCCCACCATGACCTTGGTGGGCCTATGAAAGGACAATGATGTCGCCTAGAGGGGGGTGAATAGGCGATTAAAAATTTCCGGTTTAGGCTTGCTAATTGCGGAATAAAACTAGGTGTTTAAATTAACAAGCCGACAACTTAAACTAGGCTCACCTATGTGCACCAACAACATATTCTAAGCAATACAAGCAACAAGGTGATAGCAATAGAATACTTCAAGCACGAAGGCTATCACAATGTAAAGTGCATAAGTAAAAAGCTCAGGTGTAGAAATAACCGAGGCGCGCGGAGACGAGGATGTATTCCCGAGTTCCTCCTTGTTAAGGGAGTACGTCTCGTTGGAGAGGTGTGAACAAACACAATGGTTCAACAACCACAAAGGTTTCACCTTATTCTCCGATGAACCGCACCACAAAGGTTTGGTTCACCTTCCACTATCAGAATCCTTCGAGGCAGAATCCAGAGCCTTTCAACAACAATCCGGGCACAACCCACAATGGGATTGAGGGCTCCCGAACGGCTAACAACAACAATCCGGGGCACAACCCACAACGGGTTGGGGGTTCCCGAACGGCTTACAAGTGACCACAAAGGTCTCAACCACCACACGGGCATCTAGGGTATGAGAACCCAAGAGTAACAAGCTCACAAACTTTCAACTTCCACGAATCCTCGTGGAGAGCACACCGATGCACCAAATGCAAAAGGCAAGAGCACAAGTGCTCAAATCCTTCACTCACAAATCCCACCAAAAGCAACTAATGCTTATGGGGGAGAAGAGAGGAAGAACAAAGAAGAGAACCACACAGGAACTCCAAGATCTAGATCCACTAGGTTCCCCTCACTTAGAGGAGAGATTGATTGGTGGAAATGTAGATCTAGATCTCCTCTCTCAAATCCCTCAAAGATATGCAAGAATCATGGGAGGAATTGAGAGGGGGCAAGCTTTTCCAAGGTCAACAATGGAGGAGAGAGAGGGGGAAAATGAGCTGCTCAAGGTTGAAGAAGGGGAGGGGTATTTATAGCCCCTCCCACCGAAATAGCCGTTGCAGGCTCACTTAGGCCGGAACTTCCGGTCCCAGGGCCGGAATTTCTGGTCCTGAGGCCGGAACTTCCGGCCGGGAACTTTCGGACCCCCAGAAAAGCGACTAAAAAACGGTTCTGTACTCGGCTGGAACTTTGGCCGGAAATTTGCCCGGAACTTCCGGATGGCCGGAATTTCCGGCCAAATCCGGAACTTCTGCCCCTCAGAAAACTGCAGAAACACTGAACACGAAAACGAAGATATCTTGATCATCCGGACTCTGTTTTCGATGTTCTCGGGCTCGTTGGAATCGCAACGAAGAGCTTTACAAGATCATGTAGATAAACATCATAGTACAACAATGGAAGATAAAACCAAAAGGAGAAAGGTAAAACTCTCTAAAAAGGAATAACCGGCAAACCTCCAAAACCAAAAACGCAACAAATTTTCCATACGAAATTCATTTTCGGTGAACTTGGGCTTGTCGTGAAGATCACAACAAGCACCAAAACCCAACAAGGAGAAAACCAAATAAGAACCAAGAAAGATGATATGGTAAGTATGCAAAGGTTTGAGCTCTCCACAAAGATGCGATCAAGTTACTCACTTGAGAGCCCCTCTTGATAGTACGCCGTCTATCCTATAACCCGGTCTCACTAACAACATGAGACCGGTAAAATAGAAAACCTATCAAGATCATACCTTTGCCTTGCGCATTCCACTTGAGCTCGATGATGACGATCTTGACTCTCTCAAGTTGAAGCACCTTTCTTGATTGTGCTTGCTAGCACATGCTTGATGAAGACTTCTCCAAATGCTCCCCCATACTCCATTATGGGAGGGCCTCGCTAAGCTCCTCTTCATGTCTCCTTTGCAAGCCAATCAAATGATATCTTCCGAGATGCATCATATTGAGCTTGCACTTCATCTTCTTCTCTTGATATGTATGATGGCTTGGAGGTAAACATGATTGTTCACTCAATCTTCTTTTCCAAGCCATACTTGCAATAAGCTCAACTCTACACATGACCATTCTTCATATAAACCCTTGAATAGAGCATTGGTCATCATGTCATCTTCAAGAGTCCAACACATGAACTCCAATATTTTCCCATGGACAAGATCTATAAGAATATCTCAATGTAAACATTAGTCCATAAGGATTGTCATTAATTACCAAAACCACGCATGGGGGCAACCATGCACTTTCAATCTCCCCCATTTTGGTAATTGATGACAATCCCTTTACGAGGGTTTATATAATGAATTTAAGCAACCATGCAACACAAAAGCAAGGATGCAAGAGAACCACAAGAGAACAAACCCATATTCCCTTAAACCCTCTAAATTTCTCCCCCATTGGCATCGATTGCCGAAATGGGTGAAAAGTAAGAAGGCCAATATAATAAGAGCTCCCCCATAAAGTGTGCATTTCTCATAATGTGAGTGAAATCAAATGCACTTATCCAATGAAGAATAGATGGAGGAGATCAAACTATATTGAGGATCCAAAGATTGCAAGAGAATATCAAATAGAAAGATACTTCAACGAAAGAAGCAAGCAATCAAAAGGATCCGAAAAATGTTCTAAATATCAAGAGGGAACTCCCCAAGGTACGTGCACAAATAGGATTTGTATTTCAATATAGTGTGCACAACATGGAATCCTCACTCCCTCCTAGATAAATTCGAACACAAGCACATGCAAGAGAATATAAATGAGAAAAGAGGCAAACAACTTGCAACAAATAATTTTTGCAACATGAGCAAGGAGCGGCAAATAAGGATGGGTGTGAGATAAAAGACATTTTAGGAGACTAATACAAGGATGAGCAAAAGCATCAACATAGTCTTTCAAAAGAGTTGCACATAGTGCATATCATGTCTTTCCATACCCACACACCAAAAGAGATAATCAAATAGCTCCACAAGCTTAGTAAGATGCAAAAAGCATAACACAAAAAATAAAGCTTGTGCCATTTAGAAACCACCAAAGAATCAAAAGCAATAAGAGGTGATCACTAAAGAATTGGAATATCAATTAAAGATGTACTATTCTCATGTGTATAAGT
This sequence comes from Poa pratensis, assembly GCA_947311845.1. Taxonomy (NCBI): domain Eukaryota; kingdom Viridiplantae; phylum Streptophyta; class Magnoliopsida; order Poales; family Poaceae; genus Poa; species Poa pratensis. Next base: position 72,722,714 of record CAMZMU010000041.1, read on the forward strand.
TTCTAAGTAGACACGAATCACTAAGATATGGGTCTACAAATAAACATGTACACACAAGATAGATACAAGGGTAAAGATCATGATATCCAAGAGGAAGTCATAAATACACCAATAAGATCTTTGCTTAAAAACATAGCACAAAGCCGAATTATATCTTAACGGAATATAAATGAACTTCCAACACATACTCATCATAGCATCAAAAACTATCCACAAGGGATAAAGGTTAACAAAGGATGCTCCGAGTAAGATAACAAGTATCACAAAACGCAAATGATTTTGAAAATTCATCAATGTTGCACATGAGAGACTTTAAGTAGAAAGTGCTAGATTGACATAATTGGGATCGATGAATCATAGAAATGAATATATAGTCCCCTTATATGTAATCATCCCGGCTTACTCACATTTGCAATAAAGACGTTTTGCAAGAACCAAATTAATTGCAACAAAAAGATTCATGCCAAGATACAACCTACACAAGGTTGAAAGCTAGAAACGTATGCATGAGGTAGATACTTGTTACCGAGATAGCATTGGTGATGTAGAAGATAAAGTTAACGATCATCCAAACTTGGCTCCAATGAACACATGGTGACACCACCTTCCTTGTAAATGAGACAAGCTTCCAATGCATCTCCAATGTACCTAAAACAAATTCAAGTACAACATGGTACCCAAACTCATTGGGTCCAAAGTAGTTAGAGCAACTACAATACATAGGACAAACTCCACATAAATATGTGCATATTAATGTGAAATTGAATTTCATGCACATCTTAGCCATATAGGATTTGATGGAGTTTATCCTATATATTGGATCAACGAAAGTAAGCATGCCAAAGAAATACATATAGTAAATATGCATGCACAAGACTTTCAAGAACCAAAGAGATACAATTTGGATAAAACACCAATTAAGCACAGTGTGAAAAAGAGTTGTCCAAATTATATCAAATATCCAAATCAACACATGATTGAAGATACCAAAAAGAAAAGATACCAAATGAAAATATGGTCAAGGAATAACCAAACCCTCTACATTTTTCATGATGGCACAAAGTACCAAGACGAAAATGCTTGTCTTCAAAGAGACATATCATCGGGATCTAAAACCAATTAAAGACAAATAGTGTTCAAAACATATAGGATAGCTCCCCCAATATGTGTGCATTATTTATGATTTTGCATTTGAATACAAATGCACACCAATGGGATCATCACACACCATATATATTATACAACACTAGTCAAATTCAAGAGCAATAAGATCCATAGGATACAAGGAAGACAAAAGAGTTTGATAAAACACGTTTTGGCAACAAAATAAGGCAATTCAAAGCAAAGGCCAAAGTGAAGATGGTCTACAAAATTCACCACAAATATGAGTATGGAGATATTTCTCGGTGGTAAATAGGAATGATATACAAGACCAACTTCACAACAAATAAGCATATGTCAAAGGATAGGAATTGAACACATGCTTAGATAGAGATTCTTGACGGCTTCAATTTGATCAACGATCATGCAAAGCACCAAGAAACTCTCTCACACACAAGATCCAAAAGATGAGAAATAAAAGACATTTAAGCAAATATGGAACTTGTTTGAGAAACATGCCACATAGGAACAAGATAATTGACAATATCAATTCTAGGTGGCAAAACCTCACATGTTCACATTTTCTAGGCTTGTAATATGCACATAGCTTATTACTCCCCCATAATGTGATAATCCATTTATTTGAAAACAAGAGGCAAACAAAACCAACTCAAGAAATTAATGGACATTATAGAATTTGAATTTCTCATGAGCATGACATACCACATAGAGAATAGATAATATTGATATATCAACACTAAGTGGTATTCCTCATGTACACACATTTTAGGATTGTGAAGTGCACAAGCATATCACTCTCCAAAAATGGATAGTCCATTAATCTCTCAAAGAGAGCCAACAAGATAAGATAGCATATAAAGCAATAAGGCTCAAAACAAGTAAATGGTGTGCAAACCAAAATACACATACTTGATTTCTCAAGATAAGTAAGTAGAGAGCACAACACATACAAACACTAGCAAGGTACAAAACCTAACACATGCAAGGGTGCAAGCAACTTTCAATGAATATATGGTATAAGCACAAGTTACCGCAAGGAGGACATTGGATAAGAGATAGAACAATGTAACCCAAATGACTTGGCTTGAGAGAATATAATTGATGAAGATCCCTTAATTCTTCATGATGTAGCCAAGTCTCCAATGTCCTCCAACAACACCTATTGATCAAGTTTTAGCTTGTTGGTCCCCAACCAAGTTGGGTCCTAAGAGGTTAGTCACAATAGGTTTGGTAACCCAAATGGTTCTTTTCTTGACACCACTTTGAGTACCAACATATTTGGCAAACACATTGCCAACCTTATCCTTGAAGAGAATAAACATCATCAACTATAATGGGGTTGGATAAGGTACCATTTGTGCATGAAGAAGCAAGGTGACCCTTTCACGACATAGGTAGCAACATCGACTTCCTCCTCTCTTCTTGGTTGGAATCTCGACTTGAGAGGAGTAGCTTGATTCTTCTTGGGAAGAGGGTTCTTCAACTTGAGGAACTTGAGTTTGAACTTGAGGCTTCTTCCCTTGTTGCTTCTCACTAAGATCTTCTTCAAAGGGCAAGATCTAACATGGTGCCCTTCAACTTTGCACTTGAAGCAAACAATCTTGGCCGAATCTTTGACTTGTTCTTGGCCCTTTTTCTTCTTGTTGATCTTGGACTTGTTCTTGTTATTGGAGTTGAATCCAAGTCCACTCTTGTCATTGGGGCGTCTTTGAACACTCAACATATTGTCAAGTGTGGACTTCCCAACATGACGCTTTTCCAAGTCTTTCTTCAAAGAAGTGACTTGGGCCTTGAGCTCTTTTAATTCCTCTACATGGTTAGTATCAACACAAATACTAGAGGAAGTAGAAGCTTCATTGTTAGAGCAACAAGGTATGGAAAGTAATTCATCACAAGATGTAGCAACATTGTGAGTGGATGAATCACAAGGACTAGCACAAGACAATATAGCATTAAGAGAAGAAGTTGTGCCATTGTCCACATGAGGCTCACAAGATGTTACCTTTGACATAATAGCCTCATGAGCTAACTTTAGCTTAGCATGGGATGCTAGAAGATCATCATTAGAGCTAGAGAGCTTTTCATGACTTTCTTCCAATTTCCCATACTTGCTAGTTAGCAACTCAAGTTGGGCCCTTAGCTCAACATTCTCCTTCAAAATAGATGCTTCACAAGAAGTGGAGTTAGTAGCACAAGCATCATTATCATTAGAAATGGAAGAAGACAATTGACAAGCTTATCATTCTTAGATAGTTGAGTTTGGAGTTGATCATGAGACTTGATAAGGAGAGAGTGTTCACTTTCTAAAGCCTTGTGAGCTTTGTCAAGTTTCTCTATGTCCTCACTTAGTCTAGCATTGCCAACACCAAATTCAACTTTTTCCTTTTAAGCACTTTATATTTAGCAATAGCATGATCTCTTTCCTCAATGATTTTAGCAATGATAAGATCATTTGATTCATCAAGAGATTCAAGTTTCTCCTCAAGAGACACTCGAAGCTCTTGCTCTTCCTCAAGGGCATTCTCTAAGGATGCTTTTTCATCGCATCTTCTCTCTCAATTTTACATTTTTCCTCAAATTGAGTATCCAAATCCTCAATGATTTCTATACATTTAATACCATGAGCAACGATTTCACATAGAGAAGAGATAGCTTCACTACCTTTGGGAAGAGCACCAAGAACAATCTCACCCTTCTTGGTTAAGGTTTCAATGTCAAAATCTTCTCCATGAGGATCCTCAACCACATCATCACATATCTCGGGATTCGAGGTAGAAGTTACCTTGGAATCCTTAGCCATGAGGCAAACATGATTAATGGGTGAGGAGGATGAAGAATTACTTGAAGCACCATTGAGGTCCATGTCTTGTTCCAACAAATGTTGGGATTCCTCTACATTGTTAGTCATGCAAGTACTAGAGGATATGGAAGCATTATTTTCATGACAACAAGACATAGAGAGCATATCATCATTAGATTTAGTTAAGCAACTATTACATGATATGCAAGGACCATCAACTCTAGCATGTATGACATTTGGAGTGCTAGAAGAGTTTAAGTCCAAAGATAGAACATTGCAATGTGATAGAGAAGAAGTATAGTCAATAGTAATTCACCATCAACAATGCAATTTCTATCACCACTCACCATATCATTACCTTGTGACAAATCACATGTTGGTGAAGTGGAAGAAGTTGTGAACTCATCACGGCCGGAGGTGGAGGGAGAACAATCATCCTCAATAATTTTGGACACTTCATATATATCTTGAAGCTTGGTCCAAAGCTCATGTGCATTTCGAAAAGGCATGATTGAAGCAAGAACTACATCGGTCAAAACACATATAAGACCATTAGTAACTTGAGTCTCGAGATGAGAGTTTATCTCATCCTCTAAAGATAATTCTTGGGAATCCTTTGGAGGAGATAAACTCACATCTACAATCCTCTTAATATAATTTGGACCCATGGCCCTAAAAAGATTAAGCATGCGAATTTTCCAAACATCATAATTTGTGCCATCGAATATAAAAGTGGGATCGTGCACTAATTCTCTAAACGACATCTTTTACTCTCTAGGCGGTAAAGCCCAAAAAGAGAGCCAGGCTCTGATACCAATTGAAAGGACAATGATGTCGCCTAGAGGGGGGTGAATAGGCGATTAAAACTTTTCCGGTTTAGGCTTGCTAATTGCGGAATAAAACTAGGTGTTTAAATTAACAAGCCGACAACTTAAATAAACTAGGCTCACCTATGTGCACCAACAACTTATGCTAAGCAAGACAAGCAACAAGGTGATAGCAATAGAATACTTCAAGCACGAAGGCTATCACAATGTAAAGCATAAGTAAAAGCTCGGGTATAGAAATAACCGAGGCACGCGGAGACGAGGATGTATTCCCGAGTTCCTCCTTGTTAAGGGAGTACGTCTCGTTGGAGAGGTGTGAACCACACAACGGTTCAACAACCACAAAGGTTTCACCTTCTTCTCCGATGAACCGCACCACAAAGGTTTGGTTCACCTTCCACTATCGGAATCCTTCGAGGCGGAATCCGGAGCCTTTCAACAACAATCCGGGGCACAACCCACAATGGGATTGGGGGCTCCCGAACGGCTCAACAATAATCCGGGCACAACCCACAACGGGATTGGGGGCTCCCGAACGGCTTACAAGTGACCACAAAGGTCTCAACCACCACACGGCGTCTAGGGTAAGACCCAAGAGTAACAAGCTCACAAACTTTCAACTTCCACGAATCCTCGTGGAGAGCACACCGATGCACCAAATGCAAAAGGCAAGAGCACAAGTGCTCAAATCCTTCACTCTCAAATCCCACCAAAAGCAACTAATGCTTATGGGGGGAGAAGAGAGGAAGAACAAAGAGAGAACCACACAAGAACTCCAAGATCTAGATCCACTAGGTTCCCCTCACTTAGAGGAGAGATGATTGGTGGAAATGTAGATCTAGATCTCCTCTCTCAAATCCCTCAAAGATATGCAAGAATCATGGGAGGATTGAGAGGGGCAAGCTTTCCAAGGTCAAACAATGGAGGAGAGAGAGGGAAAAACGAGCTGCTCAAGGTTGAAGAAGGGGAGGGGTATTTATAGCCCCTCCCACCGAAATAGCCGTTGCAGGCTCACTTAGGCCGGAACTTCCGGTCCCAGGGCCGAATTCTGGTCCTGGGGCCGGAACTTCCGGCCGGGAACTTCCGGACCCCCAGAAAAGCGACTAAAAAACGGTTCTATACTCGGCCAGAACTTTGGCCGGAAATTTGCCCGTAACTTCCGGATGGCCGGAATTTCCGGCCAAATCCGGAACTTCTGCCCCTCAGAAAACTGCAGAAACACTGAACACGAAAACGAAGATATCTTGATCATCCATACTCCATTTTTGATGTTCTCGGGCTCGTTGGAATCGCAACGAAGAGCTTTACAAGATCATGCAGAGAAACATCATAGTCAACAATGGAAGATAAAACCAAATGGAGAAAGGTAAAACCTCTCTAAAAAGGAATAAACGACAAACCTCCAAAACCGAAAACGCAACAAGTTTTCCATACGAAATTCATTTTCGGTGAACTTGGGCTTGTCGTGAAGATCACAACAATCACCAAAACCCAACAAGGAGAAAACAAATAAGAACCAAGAAAGATGATATGGCAAGTATGCAAAGGTTTGAGCTCTCCACAAAGATGCGATCAAGTTACTCACTTGAGAGCCCCTCTTGATAATACGCCGTCTATCCTATAACCCGGTCTCTCACTAACAAACATGAGACGGTAAAATAGAAAACCTATCAAAATCATACCTTTGCCTTGCGCATTCCACTTGAGCTCGATGATGACGATCTTGACTCTCTCAAGTTGAAGCACCTTTCTTGATTGTGCTTGCTAGCACATGCTTGATGAAGACTTCTCCAAATGCTCCCCCATACTCCATTATGGGAGGGCCTCGCTAAGCTCCATCTTCATGTCTCCTTTGCAAGTCTCAATCAAATGATATCTTCCGAGATGCATCATATTGAGCTTGCACTTCATCTTCTTCTCTTGATATGTATGATGGCTTGGAGGTAAACATGACTGTTCACTCAATCTTCTTTTCCAAGCCATACTTGCAATAAGTTCAACTCTACACATGACCATTCTTCGTATAAACCCTTGAATAGAGCATTGGTCATCATGTCATCTTCAAGAGTCCAACACATGAACTCCAATATTTTCCCATGGACAAGATCTATAAGAATATCTCAATGTAAACATTAGTCCATAAGGATTGTCATTAATTACCAAAACCACACATGGGGGCAACCATGCACTTTCAGCCTATGTAATATTATTCTTGTTTAATTTAATAAATAAATAAATAATTGTTTTGTCAAAATTAATTCCTCCTTGAATATTTCCTTTTACAGAAAATTCCCGGAATTTGTTACTTATCATATAACTCATATTTATATGAACCGGGATACCTAGTATTCGCCGACAAAACTCTCGGATTAATATTTCCATCTTTATAAACACTTGGAATAAATCCGTTGATGATAAAAACAATTCCTATCATCTCAGGACATAAGATGTCCGCCTTCTCTCTAACTTATAATTCACGGAACAAGTCCCAGTGACATCGGAGCTACTCCGACACAATCTCATTACCACTAAGACTACAACTTTATTCTCTCAATAAAAGATTGACCTAAAACTTAAGTGAGTGACCCGATAGGTTCAGTAAACACAAAGTCATGTCCGGGAACTTACCGGATAATAACCAGCAGCGGGTTAGACATCCATACTGGCTCCCTTGTGTTTATGAGTGAACGACAGAACCTGTGTGTTGCTCATTACGCTTAATGATAACTAAACATATGATCATTGCTATCTTCATCATTGACGATTAGTCTCGTAGCAAGATCATATAATGGGTCGGTTCAGTATTATTATCATTCCGATAATATACTCCTATAGTTGTATAATTTATACAAAGTCCATGATCGGGAAAACATGATCATCAAACAACAAGACTAGGAACACTTTTACTTGTTCATATCTCTACACGTGTGTTGGAGATTTTCCTCTTGTATACGTTGTATTTGCTATACAACTACCCAATACAGTTGTAGCATAAAGATACAAACATTAATAATAAACTTGGAGATAAATAATAACTAAATTATTATACTCTAGAGCATATCTCCAAGAGTCATGTTTCGGTTATTGGTGAGATTTGAGAGAGCGAGGGGGAGAGAGAGAGGTACTTGGGTATTTGTTGCATTCTTCCTCTCTGTTTGGTGCATTTTCTTGAGATCCCTGTGCCGATTAGTTGTAGTGGGAGCCCGTGAGTTTTTTACTCTTAGAGGGTGCCCTTCAAAGTTGGATTGGCAGTTGTTGTCACGATGAACTCTTTGTGGACATTGTGAAGAGGCGTGAGATTCTCCTTCCTATATTTTTTTAAAATAGTTGTAAGACTTGTCATCTCTAGAGTAGAGGAAGAAGCTATCATAGTTATTGAGCCCTTAATTCGTGGAGGTGGTTTGGTAATAAGAAGTGAGCTTTGGTAGCGCTCGGGGGGTCATTCATGGTAACTCTCACCTCTCTAATGGTGATTAGCTTCCTTGTGAGGAAGTGAACATCAGAATAAATGTCGTCTTCGTGTCTTGTTTTTTTCGAACCCACACCACCTCGTAACGCAGTCACCGCAACACCTCAAGCCACGAGGATTGCCATCACAACCTCCTTGAGACCAAATCCGAGCACGTTGCGCACATGCGCCACATTTCAACTCCCAACCTCGGCGACGGCCATCACCCTCTACATTACCTCGAGAATGCCGTCTCATCATATGCTCCTCACCTCTAGCCCCTTCCAGCCACCACCGTCGATCTAGGGTTGGAGCCTTAGCTTCTGCACCATGCCTGGCAACCGCGGCAAGTGCACATCATCTATGAGCGCCTCATGCCGCTCGAAACTCCCCCGAGATGCGTGCACTTTGCATTGGCCTGCATCGACGCAAATCTAGTTAGCATTTAGTCGAGCCACCTTCGCGCCTCTACATGGCCCACCAAGGAGAAACACCATAGTCATTGCTTTGTCAGGAGGCGTCCTCCCTCGGTCGCCGTATGAAGCTCTCAACTAGCTCCAAACCAACAACCAGAGCCCATACCAAACTCCAAATACGACTCCTTCACACCTCGGTACGGCGTCACCCATGATTGGCCCACCGATGTCCACTAAGCGAAATGGAACCGCGAGGCAAGGGAGACCCTCAACAACCGAATTTATTGGGAGCCGCACATGAGCGAGGAGAGTTAGGAACACTACACGGTTTTAACAAACTTTTGTATATGACAGCCAAATCTAGCGTTCCCTTTTCTTGGTGAATAGGTATTTTGTTCATGCGAGGGAAAAGTATAGAGAAGCTATCAAATGTGTCATACCAAAGGATACCATCCTGGCCTGAAAATGTTGCATTTTCTTGTCACCAATCCTTTGTCATTTCCATAAAAAGAGACCATATACAATGACACACTACTCATTCGACAAGTGTTGACCAACATAGGTATACATATCCCAACCAGAGTTAGAGCATTCCTTTTACGGCGATACAGTTTATATTGCGTTTCTTCAACAACAGGTCACTCTGCCGAGTCTATGTATGCATATTACTATGCAAAAAAAAAATCTCACCTTTCCTGGAAAAAACATGGAGTAACCGAGGTTGAATTGAACTGGAATTTGCCAGTCACGCCATGCTAGGACCCCTTTATCCACCGTTTGCTGCTGATCCAATGGAACTAAGGATAGTCTCCACCCCTTCATTGTAAATCTTGCACATAATCTCTGATTGTGATGTTCTCAAGCTCTCTGACAGGATGACCGCTTAGCCATCTTTCTTGTAATTATGTAACACCAGACTTTTGATTATTAACACAAGGTAGTAGGGGGTTTCTCTACTGTCATGAACTTTCAAAAATATATTTCAGAAATTTTTGAAAAAGAATTCAGTAAGTTGTATATATCTTTATAGGTATTATGAGAAAATTTCATGTCATTTGGATCGCTCGTTTATGAGTTAATAGCTTTTTAAGGTCAAAATATAAAACACTATTTAATGATAAACCACTTATCTAAATGAAGCAAAACTTTCTCAGAATACACAACAGAAAATATACGGATTACTGTAATTTTTTATATTTTTTCTGACATATTTAAATTTCAAGTTCAAATTTAGATCAATTTAACCGTTGGATAGAGGATTAACGGTGGATAATAGCGGGCTTGGCACGGCACCGAATCCCAGTCCGGTTGAATTATCCTGAGCTGGTCAGCTGGCGGTTGTTTGTTCGATGAGGGGGCTGGCCCGGTTCATCCATGCACCGAATCCCAGTCCGGTTGAATTATCCTGAGCTGAAATTAAAAAAAGCAATAAGATCCCCCAACCGTGGCTCGACGTCATGGCGTGCTCCCCGGCGGCGCTCGTCGGCCGTGGCTTGAGGAGAAGCACATCAGTCACCCCGTCGTGGCTTGGGGATTCGCTGGGCGGCTCTCGCCGGTGGAGCTCGTCGGTTGCAGGCTGGCAGCTTCGCATCGACGACGACTGCACAGCGCTGGGCGGCGGCGGGTGATTTGCTGCGCTTTACCATGCGCTGGGCGGCAGCGGTGGGTGCTACGAGCAGCGCTGGGTGGCGGCATGGAGCTGGCGGCGCGGAGCGGCGGTGCAGGCGATTCGTTGGAGAGAGAGACGAGGGAAGCACGCGGGGGAAATGAGCGGGTGGGCTAAGGGGCTGGCGAGGCGACGCATCGGTGGGGCCCACATGTGGGAATATTTTCAGGATGGCCTCGCCTAGGCTGAGTAGAGAAGCTCGATTCGAGCTTCCCAAGCGGGCAGGGCTGAGAGACACTTTTCGTATGAAGTGGGCATGGCCCAGACGGCAGGTACAGGCTACCAAACACCCGAAACTGGGGTGAGCCAGAATTTCTGAGCCCATACGGCCTACCAAACACACCTGTAATGTCCGGCCTGCCTTATCCGCAACATTGTGTTTGTGATTATGGAAGGTGGTTTACGCCTGGACCGCTCATCATCGATCTCCACATCGAGTTGACTTTGTTTAATAGTTTCCAAAAAAAGAAGTTGATTCAGAAGAGGTCAATCTGCAGAAGAAAATGGTGCTGATGCTGCTGCACATAGCTCCAATTCCAATCACCCCATCTTCTCCCGTCGACACCGCTGCCCACCTCCCATGGCCGCCTTCGCCTCCCACCAACCCAAGGTCGTGCTCGGCTGCGGCGCCGTCGGCGCGGACTACCTCGCCACCGTCGCCTCCTTCCCCAACCCCGACCACAAGATCCGGAGCCTCGCGCTCAAGGTCGAGGGAGGTGGAAACGCCGGCAACGCCCTCACCGGAGCTGCTGGCCTGGGCCTCAGCCCAAGGATTATATCCAAGGTAAAGGTATCCAAGTACCTTCACTACCACAACCTACTGGATTTCTTCGCTCACTCCTTGCTCTTACTGTACTAGTGTAGGTATCTGACGATGCCCTAGGGAGAAACATTCTCAAGGAACTGCAAGACGATGGGGTCGACACTTCCTATATGACGGTATAATACACATTGCTGTTGCCTTACTCAATTATTTCATTCCTACATTCTGCAATGCAAATGCAGTTGCCTTGTTCCTTCATTTACAAGAAGTATCGATCCATCCTAATCCTAGTACATTTATATATGGCTATATCCTTATCCCAGGTAGCGGAGGGGGGAAATTCACCATTCACCTATATCATTGTTGACAACCAGACGTGAGTGACAGACCCTAGCCTTTAGTATATATGCATATATATGCAATAATATTTGTTGGGTATGCATTGCTATGCTAGAACAATAAAATGTGTTACTATCCTATTGTTTATGCACTCCATTTTCTTTTCCACTTTCCTATACAAATTGTGATGGTACTACAAAAAATAGTATCCTAGTCACAACTCACATTGTACAATTATTTTGCTCAGGAAAACACGGACTTGTATACACACTCCTGGTTACCCCCCAATGACCCCAGAGGAGCTCACAAAGGAAAACTTATTTGCTGCTTTGCATGGTGTAGACATGGTGTATTTTGATGTTAGACTGCATGAGACTGCTTTGCTTGTTGCAGAAGAGGTAATATTTTCCTGCCTCAACATAATATTCATCATCTTGTAGGTAATTTAAGAATCATGGGTGCGTACATACTAAATACTGAACTTCTATAAATATGTACAGAGATTAATGGTCGATTAGGTCAGAAACAAATGTCTTATGTGTTAATGTTGCCCAAAAGTCATTCCATAACTTCTTGGGTGTTACTCTTGCATTGTTTTCTGTTCTCATCCAAACTGGTAGTGAGATTGATCTCCTTTTATGGGGCAATCCAGTGCAGGCAAGCCAAAGAAAAATTCCTATATTGATTGATGCTGAGAAAAAGAGGGATGGATTGGACGAGCTTCTTAATTTTGCATCATACGTTGTGTGCTCTGCAAAATTTCCTCAGGTAAGCAGTTCTATTGCGAAGGATAATTAATAGACCATATTTTATTCACCAATACAGTTTCACTTTAATGTCGGCTAATTTTTGTCCCGAAAAGTTTTCATGAACTAGCTTCTGCTCGTATGAATGGGAAGTGCTTACAGTTGTCATGATTAGGCAAGACTTCTCTTATTTACTCTCTCTTCTCCCACGTTCCTAGACATGGCTTCCTTCTACTCCCTCCGTTCCTGAATGTAAGGCGTATAGTTTTTTGCACGAATATTAAGACGTGTGAATTTTGCCTACAGTGGACTCATTTTACTCTGGAATTTTTTTGGAGAGAGGAGTCCGTAAAAATCACAAATTGAAAAAAATCCTTTAAATCTCTCCGTTATGGATTGAAACTCATTTTTTTGATGTGTAAAATTATCCATAAATCGCAATACACCCTATATTTTGGAATTTCCTAAAAAAAACTATACGCCTTACATTACGGAACGGAGGGAGTATTAAGCAGCAAAAGTGCACTTCATATGCCTTAGTGTAGTCTTTCTGTATCCTCTATAACTGTATCTTACATAGGTTCGTTGTCAACTTGTCATCATCTTAGTCAAGGATTTTGTTGGATGGTTATTTCCTAGCACAGTCGAGTAAGGTAATCTGAAAAAAAAATCACATTGCGCTGCACAGAAATGGCCTTACATCTTCGAGCAGAAATGCTTAGCTGACCACTATTTCCAGCATTTGAGATTCCTAGTATTCCGACAGATTATTTTCTTTTCACCTAATATTACTTTGCAGGCCTGGACAGGAGCCTCATCAACACCGGTTGCTTTGGTGCACATGCTTCTAAGATTACCTAATATCAAGTTTGTTATTGTAACCCGGGGAGAAAAAGGCTGCTTAATGCTTGAAAGAAGCATGACGGGTGAGTTTACTAACAGAGCATTTTACACAGGAAAAAACACCTGCATTTTGCTTGCAAAAGATCCAGTGGTGATCTTTTTTCGTATTAAGAAACCATGTAATACAGCTCAACCTGCAGATGCTTCCGAGACTGAAGAAACTGATGTAGAGGATCTGCTGGAATCACTAGAGAAGAAAGTTGATTTGAGTTCTAGCTTGCCAAAATGCATTGCTTCCAAGGTATGTTATGTTTTCATTGGTGCACATTCTGCTGGAGTCTGGACCTCTGGTCTGTACATAAAAAATGAACTTAAGACTACAGTTGTATAACAGGTGCTATGATGCTCTAATCTAAAAACAAGCAATTCTGTAAAATAAAATCAAAATTTTTGGCCTGAGAAAATTATTAAACCCATGCTTTGAAAAAGGTTAACAATAAAGAGCAGTCGGCAAATGATTATTTGATTTTGGTATGTAGAACTGTCTCTACTTTTGTACAATTTGTGGTTAAAGGAGGGTAGGAGACATGTCCTAGATTATCAAAAAAGAGTATTCTAGAATCCGCCGGTTTATGGGATAGCCTATTTTCGATAGGAAAATTCCCAGTAAGTGTTGGTCGGGTTTATACTCTAAACTCTTAAGCTCTAAGTAATATGTACATTTTCAATTCTGTCGCATTTGATTCTTATTGATGGCACTGAACATTTCAGATGGTATCTCACTTTATTAGCTAGCTCAACTTTAAATATAAAGACTTGGATGAAAAAATGAATCCAAATATATATGACTGTTTCCAAGCGGTTTATGTTTTTTCGGCAAGCTAGCAAGAAACCACTGCGTTGCAACAGACTAAAAATAATCATACTGCATGTTTATAAGACAAGTTGCTTCACCGGATTGAGTTATCACAAATTTATGATGTTGGGGTGATTTTGCGAAACAGATTTAAGTCGGTGGTGGCAATAACATATTAATCCCATCCGTTGGTAGCAACCGGGAGATTGCTGACTTCGAGGCCAACAGCATCACCTCACCCCCAACTTGTTGTTTATAGGAGTAAAGATAAAGCTTGATACGTGTTCACGGCCAAGAAATTTCACGGAGATAATTTTCCACCTGAATAAAGCTAATGATAATGATTAGTATGAATAATGGTATATGGGTATTCAGTGCAAGTCTGTATAACTTCACATAAACGAGCCTGAAAAAGAATTAAGTTGTAATTGATGCCTTAAGCCAAACGTCCTGGCTCTGCAATTTTTTATGTTTCTAGTCATCCGGGTGTATTTGCGATCTGTTTGAATGGATACCTTGGATTCCCAGCTTAGTATATAATGTGCTGCAGTTTAAAATTCAATTTACTATATTAAAGTTGCACCTTCTGTTTTCCGGTTGGAAAACTAGTTTGTTTCCTAATTTGTCTGTTGTTTCTGTTGCTGTTTTAGTCGAATTTGAGAATAAGCGCAGATGGTGTAGGCTCGATGAGTGGCAGGTTACTTTTGGGCACAGCTGAAGCTATACCCTCTGAAGAGCTCATAGATACAACAGGTGCAGGTGATGCGTTCATAGGAGCTGTTCTATATGGTAAGTTACAAAAAAAAAAACATGTTAAATACCTGCAATATCTGGTTGCTTTGACATATTGCTACTTTTATGTACTTTTGTTGATGGTTTTGGTAAATGTTTCTTTAGACATTACACATGTTAGATAATACGTCTCCATATATTGTATACCCATATTCACAATAGTTTGTACTACCTCCATTCCATTTTGTCGTGGTTTTAGTTCAAAACCATGACAAGAATTATGGAACGGGGGGAGTACCGAAAAATTCAAAGGCCTGAATGTTTTGGGTGGCAGAGCTAATATGTCGAAATTGCAATCCAGGGGAATGTTTCTTTGTTATATATCCTGTCTGATGACTGCTGAGAGACTTCGATCGATGACCTTACTCTTTGTGTCTTCTCATCAGGTTTATGCACCGGCATGCCAGTTGAGAAGATGCTGCCTTTTGCAGCCCAAGTGGTAAGACGCTGCATTTCAGTCAGCACTGTATTACGGGTGAAATGGTAATGGTGTATGCATTTGCATTTGATTTGCAGGCTGCTTGCGGTTGTAGAGCTTTGGGGGCCAGGGCTGGTCTTCCTCGTCTCACGGACCCTCGCCTGTCCGTTTAGTGTAGTGTGCCTACTTGCCGGCGCCTGTGGCCGTGGACCTAAATAATCCGATGCTGTTGTAATGTCTTCAGCACAAATCCTGTCGTTCTCGTGTGGGATTGAGCATACTGCATACGGTTTTGTGCTGTCTGCTCATAGCCTCGAGGTTTTGAACGTATATTTCATAAGCTGTCGTGAAAAATACACATGACAGCAAGAAATGGTTAGCTAAGCATATGGTAAAACGGACAAAGGAGATTATCAGAACTACTGAACTAATAGACCGCGGTGCCAAACAAAATCTTCCTTATGTGGCCTACTTGACTAAACTTTCTCGTATATGGGAAACGCCATGGAGGTGAAGTGGGGAAGCTTTGGGCAGTGTTGTTCGGCCTCGACTCCGGTTGTGATGCAGCATTGCAGCAAGATCATGGTGAACACTGAACATGTTTGTGCCCTTTGGTTTGGCGCCCGACCATGGTGACCATCTAGTGGTCTTCGTTGCTGGCGACTTCGCCACACGCTTCTTCAACCTATCGGTTTCCAGCTGTGATGGTTGAGCTCGTGGCGTCGTTCATTTTCTATCGATTCCACTAGTCCCAGCACCGGTCAGGATGGTTGTGGCTTGAGCTTTCAGATCTTTGGCAGAAATAGAGGACCTGAACGTATTTTCAGATTTATTATGGGGACTTTTCTGTAAGAAACATGCACAGGTCTTTGTTGCAAAAATGTATCCACACCCTGTGTTTAATGAAGACATCTAGAACCTTCGGGGCCTCTCCAGGTCAACAGAAATGGTTGAAACCTTCGCATTCTATTTTATCATACTTCCACTTCATAAGTAGAATCCTGATACAAACGTGTGTGTATGATATATTTCTTAGTAGTTTTTGGTTGTCGTAAAATAACTTAACACGGCATTAACAGCCCAAGCTATGGCACGACAACTATTTTTTCTTTTCGAGACATATGAGTGTGTTTGTTGTGCGTTTGATCAGATGGTTGAAGAGTATTGCTTAGCTCTATGTAGAGAGGGGGAACCCTAATTTTGGAGGTGACGCTCAATTGACACGAATTTGCCTCTTTCTTGGTAGTTACCAATAGAGGGAGAGACTCCTCCACGCAAGCACCAAATCCACGAAAGAAGGGGGAACCAAGGCCCGCCACCCCCTGGGGTAGTTGTCGTTTGTAGGGCCGTCGCCCTGCAGCCGTGCTAATGGGTTGTCGTCGCCACTCGAGCTGACTTTATGTCTGTCACTCGAGGCAGATGTTGTGTCACCAAGCCTGACCGCTCCATCGGGCTCTCCATCTACATATCTATGTGTGAGTAAACCCACCTTAGGCATGGAGTGTATGAGAATTGAATGAGATCAACTGTGTAATGATGAATAGTTATTAGCGTTTTGGATGTTAGTTTTATTATGATCTTTGCGATATGTTCATGCAATTTTGCTAATCTTAATGCTTATTGCTAGAGCCCAAGCTTGGTATTTATCTGCAAGTTGTATTACCTGTTATAGCATGGAACTTGAGATTCGGAAGGTGACCGGTATGGACATATGAGGAAATAGGTTGTAATTTGAAAAGTTCTTGTGTTGATGTGTTGATCTGGATGACTGGAAAATGTCATCCTTAATTATCCTAAGTTTTTAAGTGGCCACGGTAAAATGGGAGGGGTAGAACAAAAAATGTTGTACAAGTTATCACCTTAGTACATACAACTACATATGAAACACATGCGTACATACGATATAACTAGAACTAGTGGTAACTGCTGTATGCTCATGCAAATATTTGTATATAATTAAATGACCTGATCAAGTACCGGCCTGCTAGTCACCACATGTCTACATTTTAAACTTGATCTGAACAATAACAACAACTCTCTTTAGTTTCGGCACTTCATTTATGTTATTTACTTTTTTGCATTTTATTTTCAGCTTAAATCTCCCCAACATAATTATCTTACTTCAGTTACCTTGTCTAATTCATAGATAATTAATATGGAAGATATACACATCCATGTGCAAGTCGGGCGCCTAGAGTCCTATTCTAGTACCAAACCACATTCATACATAGTTTAGCATAGAGTTGGAGTCATACTCGAATTCGTGTATGCCTATAACATGACTTGCAAGGGAAAGTCCATCCACCCACTATAATGTGAGGGTGATGGAGGATTGTAACCTAATCACACAAATGAATCAATAATATCTTTAACTCCGGTCTAATTTTATCCTCTACCCTTGTCGTTGCTTCTTATGAAACGACGACTCCGTAATCGCGGTTTGTTCACTTAACTAAGAACCACACACGCCATGTGGAATCGGTTTTAAGAGAGGGGACAACGTACCACCAACTATCACCGATTGCACCTTAATGCATGTTCTTGGATATATTACACCTTAACAAGAGTAAAGACTCATGGGAGTGGTGTTTTGGCATCCGAGAGCATATGCTCCCGATTTTACATAGTGTTAAACATATTTTGAAACGTCACAATAATCCAAGAAATAATTTCACGGTCACATCCGGCATTCTATGTGCTCACAAAGTTGTTTCATAATTTTTTTCTGTCTTCTCATACAAGGCACAAAAATATCGGTTTTCCATAAGACCTGGCGTTCACACATAAAATTCGATATGTAGGCTGGGAATGTTTTTTCTTGACATTTCCAAATATTTTTTCGGGTTTTTTTTTTGAAATTTAAATATTTTTTCGGGTTGATGGAGGCTCCCATGTGCCAAAGTCAAAAGAGGGACTATGTTTTTTTTTTTTGCGTGAGTATGTATTACGAGTTAGGAATAGGAAGAAATCCCAGCAGGCCTAACAAAAGCCCAAACCACTGACGGGCACGAAGGAAACCTAACAGAATCCTGATCAGAAAGAAGTCTAAACGGAAAAGATGAGATCGAATCGAATCGCATGGTAGGGTTGTGCCTCTCTCTTCCTCTCCCCGTGCACGCCGTCATAAGAGACGCGAGTCGAGTCCACCAAGCGACGCCAATCCACCTCGCCTCTCCACTCCATCCAGCAGCAGCGCAACGCAATAGCAATCAGGGCGGCGGACCCATCCTCTCGCGGCGGCAGCGGCGGCGGCGCCGGATTTGAGACGCTCTCGAGATCTCGCCCGCAGATCTAGGGTTTCTCCCTCCTCCACCACTGCACGCACCAATGGCTTCGGCGGCGGCGGCGAATCAAGTAAGCCAGGCCTCAAGCCCCTACTACTGCATCTCTCTGTTTTTCTTCTCCTGCCACTGGCTGCACGGCAAAACCCTAGCCCAAAACCCCTGCGCATGCTCGGATCGGCGGCTCACGTTCAGATTGGATTTGGCAGGTGGGCACCTACTTCCTCCGTAACTACTACAACCTGCTGCAGCAGACCCCCGATGTCGTCCACCAGTTCTACAGCGAGGCCAGCACCATGGTCCGCGTCGACGACGTCACCGGGATCAGCAACACCGCTAACTCCATGATGGTACCTCTCGATCAATCTAGTATCTGTGTTCAGTTCCTTACTGCTAAGTCTGCCATGTTAAGGTTATTTGTCTTAACATGGCGATGCTCTTGTGACTGAATAGGGAATAAGTGATTGCTTTGACTAATACCAGCAGCTTAATGAATGTGTTCAATTCTGTAGCTCTTAGCTTAAATTGTGCGTCATCTTGCCATATCATTATTCTGTCCTCTATGTCTAGCTGAATTTACGTGTTTGTCACTTTGCTTGTCTGTCTGCTGAGTTGGGTATCTGCTATTACCATTGCCTTTTACTCTTTTGTTTGTCGGCTGGCTCTGCTGGCTCAAATGTTACCATTGCCTTTTACTCTTTTGTTTGTCTGCTGGCTCAAATACACTTGTTATCCTTCAATTTATTATATGCAAGATGTCATTTTTTTTAACTCTCTGCCACTTCGTAGCTACTTGCATGTCCTGTCTGTTACCTCTGTAACTTACTTGACTACTTGTTGTTCCTGCAGGATATACACTCCCTCATTATGTCCCTCAATTTTGATCAAATCGAGATAAAAACTGCCAACTTTGTCAACTCATGGGGAGATGGGGTGATAGTTATGGTCTCTGGTCTTGTACAGACCAAAGAGTACAACCACCCAAGGAAATTTATCCAGACGTTTTTCCTTGCACCTCAGGAGAAAGGTTACTTTGTGCTCAATGATTATTTCCACTTTGTTGACCAAGAACAAGTGCAACCTGCACAGGGGATTTCTCAGGAAGCCTTTGAGACCAACTTGGCATCGGCCGTCCAGACTAGTAAGATTTATTGTCCAAAATAAGTGTCTAAAAATTTACTCCCTCAAGAAAAAAACCTTTACATTCTACTGATATGATCCCAGACATGCTATATCTGCTCAGTGTTGCCTGTATATGTTAGTTATGCATGCCAGTTTCTCTGTTATATTGTTTCACTGACATCAGACAAGATTTTAATAATTTTTCATATAGTAGTACCAGAAATTGGGTGCACTTCTTGGCTCAGGCAAGCTGTTGTGTTTAGTATCTATATGTGCAATAATGGAAATGATGGTTTCTATTAGTACGCCAGATGATTACTGATGGTTTCAAATTGTAATGCTTCCATCAACATTATTGTCTCACATTTAACATGTTCATGGTCTTGTTTTGTTACGACGAATCAAAGATCTGTCAATTTTCTGATTAAATCCTCTGTCTGCAGGTTCAGAGTACATTCACGGAGAAGAAAGTCAAACAACACAATATGCTGTACCAATAACATCTGAAGACGAAGTAATTGACAATTACACTTACTCTGAGCCACCACAACAAGTAGTTTCTCAGTCGGACAACTGGGGAGATGAACCTCTTCCAGAGGAACCACTTTCTTCATTTTCAAATGGAATGTCGATAGCAGTAGAAGAGCCAGTGCAACCACCACCTGTGCAGTCTCTTCATGTAGCGGAACCTGTTGGGGAGCCCGTAAAGAAGACCTATGCTTCCATTGTATGTCTGACTTCTCTTAATTTTGCTATGTATTGTGTGTGTGGATATCTAGCTGACACATCTGTAAATCAATTGACTCTGACTAATGCAGCTAAGAACCGCGAAAGCCCCACCTCCGGTCCCTGCCCAGCCAGCACCTGTGAACAAACCTCGTCCCACAACAGAGTCAAACCAGGCAACACCAGTTATGACTTCATCGATGACCGCAGATAAGCCTAGATCTGAATTCTATGGAGACGCCCATGAGGAAGAAGGTTGGCCTTTACTTTCCGCTAGCATAATTTCCTTTGCTGAATTGTGTTGTTTCCTTTGTCTCATCTTTATTTTTATAAAACAGAGAGCAAATCTGTTTATGTCGGGAATGTGCCATCAAATGTAACGGAATCTGATCTTGAGAACGAGTTCAAGAAGTTTGGCCAGCTCATTCCTGAAGGTGTTGCTATCCGCAGTCGCAAGGTTTGCTATTAGACTGACTTCAAAATCTGTTATTTTCTTAAGATGAATTTATCTACCATGGGATTGATAGTTTGATATCCGCAGTCGCAAGGTTTGCTATTAGACTGACTTCAAAATCTGTTTATTTTCTTAAGATGAATTTATCTACCATGGGATTGATAGTTTGATACCTGTGGATTTTGCAGGAAACTGGTGGCTACTATGCTTTCGTGGAATTTGAGGAACTCAGTGCTGTTCACAATGCATTAAGGGTTAGTTTTATAGAAATTCACATTAGATTTTTGCGTGCAACTTATTTTTGTGTGTGTGTTTAGTTGAAATTTTTCATGTTTTCTTTCTTTTGCACGAAATTTGTTGCAGCCGTTGCCTTTATATCTTATCACACTGCTTTAGTTTGCCAATTGGTTGGTTTTTGTGTGTCATGTATATTTAGCTTCCATTCAATAGTATTGCTGATTGTTGTTATCATTATTTAGCTGCTCATATTCTTGCATCGTGTTCGGTTCAGGCTTCACCGCTTGAAATAAATGGGCGACAGATATATGTTGAGGAGCGGAAGCCTAACAGTGGAATCAGAGGAGGAAGTAAGTTGGTTTCTTTTTTCAATATCCATGTTTGTGCTTTAATTTGCACTTCCTTGTTGCTTTGTTTGTTTTAACTGGCATTTTTTATGAAATGGTGTAACCAGCTTAAAGTGGAAATCCATACTTAATTCTGTCTGCTCCATTTTTAACACTTGCAGGAAGGGGTGGCAGAGGAGGACGCTTCAGTGGCGGAGGCGGAGGTGGCCGAGGATATGCGAGAGGCGACAGCGAGTACAATGGTAGCCGTGGGAGGTCAAACGGTTACCCACGTGTCCCTAACCAAGAGAGGGGCATACTAGGGGCAAGGAACTGATGTCCCTGGCCTTAGTAGAGGAAGCATAAGAGGTTTTGATCTGTGGGAGGAAGCAGGAGAGATCCAAAACTTAACTATTGGAGCACTCCATTTCGTTAGGTTGCGTTTACGGTTTTGGGGTTTTCGCTTAAGTTTGCCACAGCAGTGAACTTGTCTTCTGTTCGTACCAACTATCGATAGATGCTTTATGTTGCTATTGCTCTGTCTTCTCGCTTATGTTAGAGTGCTGTTACTTTCAGTTGTTCCTGGTCTATGATATACCTTCACATGGTATTGCTTGTGGTTCATTGATGAGTGATGATGTTTGCCTGGCTGAGCCTCACCTCACCGCATGTTGAATATGCTACCATGGGGCTACCCAGTTCCATACTGTGGTTGTTCATCCTGTCCCAAGCATTCATCATCCTCTCAACAATAGACGGTACTGTGCGAGGCTATGATCTATGTCCCTCTCAACAATTTGATCAGCTTCAGTGGATGATTATGACGGTACTGTGCTAGGCTGTGTTCTATGTACCTCAACGATTTGATCAGCTTCAGTGGATGATCATGTATGGACAATTCCCCATAAGCGCACCGCATATAAAATTGATGGGAAACATGATTACACCCTGTCTCTGTTTGTACCAACATTGATTCTTTATTGTTGTCCTCTCGTTTATGTTAGAGCTGCTATTTTATGTGGTTACTCATCTATCTGTGCATTTGCTTGTGGTTCATCAAGAGCGTGTTTGGTTGGCCGCATGTTTTTTAGGCCTTTTGCATCCGTGGCTCACTTGGGCCCGGCTTAGCAAAAACGGGACCTAAACCATGTTGTGTTTGGTTGCTAACAAAGTGCTAGCCAGACCGCTGTGTGCAAAAATTTGAGGGGGTTGTGTTTGGTTGCCCAGAATGGCGATTACAGTCACAAATCACCGTGTTTGGTTGCCCAGAATGTGAATGTTTCACTTACCATGCACGCCCAGTGGTGAGCTTACCAGCCCATTGAGGTTTTAGGATGTTCAGGGTTTAAGGATCATACACACTTATGACCGGCACAAATACGCAATGACGATGATCAGGACGAGGATGATGTAGTCTTTGATGTCGCAACATGCAGTCATTCTTCCACCTTTGCCTCTGCCTTTGTTTGATCCAGCTTTGCTTCCTCCAGCTTTGCTTGATCCAGCACGGCTTGATCCAGCATCTTCTGCTTTGCTTCCTCCATCAAGGCTTGATCCAGCAAGGCTTGCTCCAGCATGTCCTGATCCAGCTATGATTCCTCCACCCATGCTTGATCCAACACATGTTATGCCAGCAAGGCTTGATCCGACAATGTTGTCAAAGTCCAGAGGGGCCTCTTCTTCCTGGGAGTAGAAGGCAGCCTGGAACTCGCTCAAAGTCTCAACCTTTCGCAGCATTGGTTGGGCAAGTTGTACAGCTGAGCTGAGCAAGCACGCCAGGTTGTGTAGATTCCTGGATTCCTTCCTCCGAAAACCACATACCACTACAACAAAGACATATACTTCATTAGGTTAGCATGGATCAATGAAGGAACAAGGAGGAAAGCTAAGAACACATGATGAAGTAAAGCAACATAAGCAAGCATGCATTGATTATCGCTACAAGCAACACAAGTGTTTGCTACCTAGCTAGTATGGTGTTAACCTACCACCACATCAAAAGAGGGTGTCATCCTACCACCGCTGGTTCGTCGTGTGAGGGTTAGCTTATGTACCACCTCAAGCACCCAAAATATACCTAGATCTCCACTTCGAGGTGGTTGTAGATCTGAGTGGAGGTGACCTCCTGCGCACAGAATTCGAAGACAAGCTTTGCAGCTGTGTTCAGATGCACCTCCTTGAACCCCTTCTCAGTCCTCACAACCGCCGGCGACGAGCTCGCACATCTTGTTCAACACAAAGATCGACAGAAATGGAGGCCACTTCATGGTCATCCCCATCTTGCTTCTTCTTCTTCTTGCCACCAGAACGCCTCTCCAGGTCCAGACCAGGCGTGCCTAGCTCAAGATGTGACCCCATCCTGGGCACCTCGAACGTCTCCATGGTTTCTTGCGTCATCTCCGGCTGCGAGTCCGGGACGGGTTCGCTCTCTCCCTCGAGCAGAGCCTGGCTAAAATCTTTGACGGACATGTCCTAGAACGCCGACGAGCAAGTAAAGCAGCATAACTAATCGACCAACACGGTGGTTGATACGTCTCAAACGTATCTATAATTTTTGATGTTCCATGCTGTTATTATATCAATTGCTACATGTTTTGGTTACACTTTATATCATTTTTATGCATTTTCTGGGACTAACCTATTAACAAGATGCCACAGTGCCAGTTCCCTGTTTTCTGCTGTTTTTGGTTTCAGAAAATCTATTAAGGAAATATTCTCGGAATTGGACGAAACAAAAGACATCGTCAATAATATCACGAGGAGATCACGGAGTCCAAAGGGGAGTCGGAGCAGACCCACCAGGGGGCCACGCCACACTAGGGCGCGGCCCAGGGTGGGCCCGCGCCCCCTATGGCGTGGTGGCCCCCCTCGGCCACCGACGCCGCCTCTTCGCCTATATATTCTCCGCGACGCGAAAACCCTATTACGGTCGATCATATTCCACGAAAAGTTCCGTCGCGGCCGTCATCGTCAATCTCAGATCGGAGGAGTTCTGAAGCTCTTCCCGGCACCCTGCCGGAGGGGAGATCATCACCGGAGGGCTCTACATCACCATGCCTGCCTCCGGAGTGATGCGTGAGTAGTCCACCCCTGGACTACGGGTCCATAGCAGTAGCTAGATGGTTGTCTCTCTACCTTGTGCCTCCATGTTTAGATCTTGTGAGCTGCCTAACATGATCAAGATCATCTTATTGTAATGCTAGATGTTGTGTTTGCTGGGATCCGATGAATATTGATACCATGTTTATTCAAGTTGTTTATCTATGTGCTCTTGATCTTGCATGCTCTCCGTTGCTAGTAGATGCTTTGGCCAAGTAGATGCTTGTGACTCCAAGAGGGGGTATTTATGCTCGATAGTGGGTTCAGTCTCTAGATATCTGGATCAGTGACAGAAAGGTCTAAGATGGTAGATGTGCTGTTGCTACTAGGGATAAAACATTGGTGCAGTGTCCAAGGGCACTTGTATTGATTACATTACACACTTTACTTCATGCAATAATCTGTTGTTAGCAACTTAATACTGAATGGATGCGGATGCTGCCTTGAAGGTGGATTATTTAGGCATAGATGTTGGAATAACGGTCTATGTACTTTGTTGTAATGCCCAACTAGATTTCATAGTAGACATCTTGGCATGTATTGCATTGTTATGCCCTCTCTATTTGTCAATTGCCCAGCTGTAATTTGTTTACCCAACATGCTAGTTATCTGTTCTGAGAGAGACACCACTAGTGAACTGTGGACCCTGGTCCAATTTCCTCATACTGTTTACACAACCTGCTGCAATCATCTGTTTCCTGTTACTTGCTGTTTTCCTGCTGTTTTCCACACCATACGTTTAACTCTTTGTTTCTGCAAGACCGGAGAGATTGACAACCTCTCTGTTTCGTGTTGGGCAAAGTTCTGGTTTGTGTCTGTGCAGATTCCACGTTGGTGCAAGCTCCCTAGCGCCAGGGGGAGTCAACATCAACAACCTTCCGATAGATCGTCAAGTCCTACTGGATTGATAACCTTGGGTAGATTTCTCAAGGGAAAACTTCTGCTGTCTACATCATAACCTTCCTCTTGGGGTTCACCAACACGTAGCCATCAAGCTGTTTTCTGGCGCCGTTGCCGGGGACTTGGAGGCTATTGGAAAGGGGAGTCTCTCAGTTCCAATCTCTTTACTTTGTTTTTTGTCTTGTTTTATTTTTGTTTTGCTTGCTGTTAAAAATCAAAAACCCAAAAAAAAAAATTCCTGCATCTAGTTTACTATTTCGGTTGTTACTTGCTTGTTACCATGTCTAGCTCCAGTCCTTTCATTACTGTTTCCCCTTTAGGAGAAATTATTGGGTTTGGACAGGAGAGTGGAGAAACTTTTAAAGGAGCTTGGGAAAGGATGTTAGAACTGCATAGGAAGATGCAACTTAAAATGGACTTAGACATTCTTATTAAACGTTTCTACTTTGGCTTGCTACCTTTATACCAAAATGCTCTAGATACTATGGTGGGGGAGACTTTCTATGAACATGATACAGAAAAAGCCTATAAAATTTTGAATGGACTTGCTCAATTTCCTCAAGAGGATAAGACAGGTGTGCTTACTAGGCTTGATAAAATAGAAGAGTCACTCAAGGACTTAACCTTAGACCACCACATTAAGGAACCACCTCATGTTGAGTTAAAAAATGATTGGGAACCCTTTATTGAAATAAGCATTGGTAGTGAGAAATTTCGTGCCTATTGTGATCTTGGTTCCACAATGTCCATCATGCCTAAGATAGTGTTTGACTTGTTAAAAATTGATGGTATGGTTGATTATCCTGTTTTTCATTTTCATGCTGATGGCACTATTATAAAAAGTGTAGGGATCATTAATGTTGAGATTACTATGCAAAATAAAAATATACCTACAACTTTTATGATCCTTACAAAATCTCCTAGTAATATAGTTTTGGGAAGATCTTTTTTGAAGAGTAATGGGGGATTTATCAATGCAAAATATGGGTTCATGAAGTTTGTTGCACCTATCAACCGAAAGTTTTTCTTCCCAATTAAGAAAGAGGATCCCACCGAAAGAGTGGAGGATTTCAACATTTTTGGCAATACTTGATGCATCTCTTCATGCCTAGCTCAAAGGCATTAAAGAAAAGCACTTCTGGGAGATAACCCATGTTTTTATTTGCTGTTTTATTTTTTTTTTCTTGAGTCAAGGATGCTTGTTTACCTCTGTAGCAACTCCTTTGTATCTTTTATTTGCTGTTTTGTTGTGCCAAGGAGAGTTACTAATGCAAAGTTGGTTTTATTTTCGGGACTGCATTGGGACAGATTGCTGTTCGTCACCGTTTAATTCAGTAGAAAATCAGAAAAAATCGAAAAATGCTGAAACTTTTTGTGCATGTTCCTGATGATGTTACGCAACTTTCATTATTTCAAAAGTTTTCATCTGAGCATCGTAAGTGCCTCGAAAAAATTCGTCATTACAGACTGTTCTGGTTTGACAGATTCTGTCTTTTATTTTGCATTCTCTCTTTTACAAGTTTTTAAGTGGTTTCTTTTCGTGTAAAAGTGCCCACTTGAGCCTAGTAACAGTGGCTAATGTTTAAAATAGTTGGCTTGTGAGTTTTGTCTTTGCTAGAACTTTGAAGTATTATCTTTTAGTGCACTAACCTGCTAATGAGAAAAGCTGTTAAGTTTTGGTGTGAAGGAAGTTTTCAAGTGTTGATAGAGGAGAATGATATTACATGATCAAGAAGAGTGAAGAGCTTAAGCTTGGGGAGGCTTACCTCCCCAGCATATTTCAAGAAGACTCAAGCATCTAAGCTTGGGGATGCCCAAGGCATCCCCTTCTTCATCTACAAATTATCAGGTCATCTCTAATGGTGCTATATTTTTATTGCTTCATACTAGTGTACTCTTCCTTGGAGCGTCAGTGTGTTTTTGTTTTCAGTTTGTTTTGTTTTGTTTGCTGTGCTATACTTGTTGGATCCTAGCATTCATGTTTGGGAGAGAGACACGCTCCACTTTTTCATTAGAATACTCTTGTGCTTCACTTATACTTGTTGAGTATTCCTGTCTAGTTGCTGTTATTGCTGTTAGCTCTCAGTTTTTCATACTCTTGTTAGAGCTTTCAGTTTCTTTTGAAGAAAGTACTCTCTTGCTTCACTTATATCTGTTTGGAGAGTTGTCAAATAAGTTGATTGGTGTTTGGTTGGACCAGAAAAATGCTATGCATGTGGTAGTGGTATAAAATGCTTACATGAATCTTTTTAGATCGTTGTCTTGAGTAATTTGATGCTTGCCAATTGTTTTGAGCTGTCAAGTAATTAATGTTTAAGCTTGTGCATCATGTAAGTAATGGCTATTAATGAAGAACTACTATAAGGATTTTCTGCTATAATAATCTGTTGCATAATTGGAAGTCCATAGTAGTCTAGATAATTTTTGGATGAAGGCTATGTGTTAACAAGGAAGACAGTGGGAGTCTATGGTTCGTCAAACCTTGTGTTTTATGTACACTCTTGCTATTCCAGTTGATAATGATGTTTGCTTATAATAACCTTGCTAGCCTAAACTCTGTACTAAGAGGGAATGCTTCTTGTACATCCAAAACCTTGAGCCAAATCCATGCCACCTGTGTCCACCATACCTACCTATTATGTGGTGTTTTCACCATTCCAAGTAAATTTCTTCATGTGCTATCTACTAACTACTCAAAACAATTATTCCTTTTTGTGTCACTACTTGAAAAGCTCATAAGGACGTAGTAGTGAGATTTGTCATCTTCCATGCTAATTAATTTACAAGGATTGGCAGCTTCATCTGCTTCTCCACCTTTTATTTTGCATTAAAGAGCTGGTTAGTCCACCCTATAAATAAATAAATAGACACTCCTCCATGGTGAATGTTGGTGGGCACCCGAGGATTCGGTTAGCCATGGTTTGTGGAAAGTAAATGGTTGGGAGGAGTGTCACCAATAAGTGCTTGTTACAAGTGCAGTCCTAAAAACTCTCGGAACCGCTCTAAAAGTTAGTTAGCCATGGAAGATGACAAGTACCTGCTATTTGATTTGTTGACACCTGTATACACCATTACCTTACAAAACAATATTTTATGCTCTCTATATGCCTTCGGGAACTACAGCTCTAGCACATGATGTTAATCCCTGCTTCCCTCTGCGAAGGGCCATTCTTTTACTTTTATGTTGAGTCAGTTTTCCCACTTCTTTCTGTCTACTTAAGCAAACATCATTGTCAACTCCAGTATAACAGTTTTTACATAACTTTGTGTTTGGTTGATCATATTCTTTGCATTGACATTATCTATATGATATACATGTTGAAAGTTGAAGCAAAAGCTGAAGCTATTATCTTCCTTTGTGTTGATACAAACACTTTCATGTTGAGAATTATTGCTGCTGTGAACTAACTATTATGTTAGACTATTATATCTCTAAATGTTTTATAGTGTTATTCATGAAAGTTTGCACTTGTGTGATCACTTATGTTTACTCTTTATTTACTTGCTTGCAAACTATAGACCATTGGCTTGGATCACTTCATTCAGATCATGTGCATTACATTGTTATTTGATCAAAGATTGTGTTGGTAGCATGTCACTTCAAAAATTATCTGTTTTTATCGTTTACCTACTCGAGGACGAGCAGGAACTAAGCTTGGGGATGCTTGATACGTCTCAAACGTATCTATAATTTTTGATGTTCCATGCTGTTATTATATCAATTGCTACATGTTTTGGTTACACTTTATATCATTTTTATGCATTTTCTGGGACTAACCTATTAACAAGATGCCACAGTGCCAGTTCC
The DNA here is from genome assembly GCA_947311845.1 of Poa pratensis. Classification (NCBI taxonomy): domain Eukaryota; kingdom Viridiplantae; phylum Streptophyta; class Magnoliopsida; order Poales; family Poaceae; genus Poa; species Poa pratensis. Next base: position 72,751,703 of record CAMZMU010000041.1, read on the forward strand.
CTGTTTTCTGCTGTTTTTGGTTTCAGAAAATCTATTAAGGAAATATTCTCGGAATTGGACGAAACAAAAGACATCGTCAATAATATCACGAGGAGATCACGGAGTCCAAAGGGGAGTCGGAGCAGACCCACCAGGGGGCCACGCCACACTAGGGCGCGGCCCAGGGTGGGCCCGCGCCCCCCTATGGCGTGGTGGCCCCCCTCGGCCACCGACGCCGCCTCTTCGCCTATATATTCTCCGCGACGCGAAAACCCTATTACGGTCGATCATATTCCACGAAAAGTTCCGTCGCGGCCGTCATCGTCAATCTCAGATCGGAGGAGTTCTGAAGCTCTTCCCGGCACCCTGCCGGAGGGGAGATCATCACCGGAGGGCTCTACATCACCATGCCTGCCTCCGGAGTGATGCGTGAGTAGTCCACCCCTGGACTACGGGTCCATAGCAGTAGCTAGATGGTTGTCTCTCTACCTTGTGCCTCCATGTTTAGATCTTGTGAGCTGCCTAACATGATCAAGATCATCTTATTGTAATGCTAGATGTTGTGTTTGCTGGGATCCGATGAATATTGATACCATGTTTATTCAAGTTGTTTATCTATGTGCTCTTGATCTTGCATGCTCTCCGTTGCTAGTAGATGCTTTGGCCAAGTAGATGCTTGTGACTCCAAGAGGGGGTATTTATGCTCGATAGTGGGTTCAGTCTCTAGATATCTGGATCAGTGACAGAAAGGTCTAAGATGGTAGATGTGCTGTTGCTACTAGGGATAAAACATTGGTGCAGTGTCCAAGGGCACTTGTATTGATTACATTACACACTTTACTTCATGCAATAATCTGTTGTTAGCAACTTAATACTGAATGGATGCGGATGCTGCCTTGAAGGTGGATTATTTAGGCATAGATGCGTTGGAATAACGGTCTATGTACTTTGTTGTAATGCCCAACTAGATTTCATAGTAGACATCTTGGCATGTATTGCATTGTTATGCCCTCTCTATTTGTCAATTGCCCAGCTGTAATTTGTTTACCCAACATGCTAGTTATCTGTTCTGAGAGAGACACCACTAGTGAACTGTGGACCCTGGTCCAATTTCCTCATACTGTTTACACAACCTGCTGCAATCATCTGTTTCCTGTTACTTGCTGTTTTTCCTGCTGTTTTCCACACCATACGTTTAACTCTTTGTTTCTGCAAGACCGGAGAGATTGACAACCTCTCTGTTTCGTGTTGGGCAAAGTTCTGGTTTGTGTCTGTGCAGATTCCACGTTGGTGCAAGCTCCCTAGCGCCAGGGGGAGTCAACATCAACAACCTTCCGATAGATCGTCAAGTCCTACTGGATTGATAACCTTGGGTAGATTTCTCAAGGGAAAACTTCTGCTGTCTACATCATAACCTTCCTCTTGGGGTTCACCAACACGTAGCCATCAGTGGTACAAAGATCGACATCATTTGGGACCGAATCGACAACAACAGGCATGAAAGATGAAGTCACTTGCACATATCAACCAACTAAACTTGCTCAAACTAGATCATGGCCTAAAGATGAACTCCACTAGCACAGACCTAACTCCTAAACTTGCTCAAAGTAGATCATGGCCTAAAGATGAACTCCCCTAGCACAGATCTACAAAAGCTACAACAACTAGGGTTCGATTGTGCTTACCGGCATCGACGAGTGGGAAGACCGGAGGCTGCACGCGCCGGTCGAGGAAGAAGTGGTCTGTTACTGGCCGTCGAGCTCCAGTCACCGGAGTGGAAGAAGGCGCCGCTTACCTGGTCGTCGTCGCTGAATCTTGGCCCGGGCTCTGACCTCGAAGTGGGGGTGGGGGGGGGGGGGGGGGGGGAATGGTGGCGGGAGCTTCGGCGATGAGAGTAGAGGCCTCAAATAGGGGAGCCAAAACTGGCCGGCTCCCTTGCCTGCACGAGCTCAGCCAGCATTTTGCCTTGCCTTCACGAGGTCGGGCAGTTCGTTCCCCATTTTGCATTGCGGGAGGGTGGCTCAGCGGAAACGGAGGAATCGACCGTTCTTATCGGGCCTGGCCCAGGATGCTTTAAGGTTCGTGCACATGCAGGCTTTTAGAACGGGGCAGGTAACTAAACGGGTCAAAACTTGCATGCAACAGTGCGTTCCTAAGGTACGTGGGCAACCAAACACGCCCAAGTGCTGATGGTTGTGCAGCCTTACTGTACAAACTTGATCAAGCTATCCAGTTTCACATTGTGATCGTTCACCACTCCGTCCCAAGCATTCTCCCGTCTCAACAAAAGACAATAGCGTGGATTACTGTAGCTCGGACGCTCCTGTTAGCCTGCTTTGACGGATGGCTGCAGCTGCTGCCATATTTGAAATTATATATGGTCGATCATCTCTGAGATATCATTTTATCAGCTTTTGCGACCGCAACACCTAAGCACGCAACACAGAATTGATGGAGAGCGTGTACCTGGTTGCGCAACAATGCTATCCACCACCCACAAGAATATATATGGATTTTCGAGATAGACATGGCAAGATATTATGAAACACACCACACAAATTCAAACCAAACCAAAATTTAATACTGTTTGTCTTCTTGAAAAATTTGTCTTTGCAACTTGGAAGTGAAGATCATATTTTGTTCTGAAATTATGACAAGACATGGTAGTTTAATACTGTTTCAATGCAGTGCATTTTCTCGAGATTATTTACAGCCAATTGCGTCACCATTCTAACATTCTCAGTAGATACGTTCACCATATTTTCTAAAGAATGGTATCAGTAGATACGTTCACCGCTGCCTCCTACCCAGTGTAACATTCTTCATGTCATCACATCCACCATTCCACTCCGGTACAATCCGACCACTGGCATCCGAGCGGATGCCGTATGAAACACTAACCCCCAATTACCCGTCTTTCATCTGGAGCGCAGGTTACTATGATCAGTTCCCGGAGCAGCAAGGATGATCCCAAGTTTACTAACCTGCTTCTCTCTGGCGGATATCATACCAATAACAGAGTAACAAGCATCGGAACGGCACAATGTGAGAACCAGAATGGTACATTCCATAGCTAACAAGCAATCACCAACAACGAATGAAATATATCTCTATAATAGACACCACAAAATGCTGAAGTAGTTCAAGACACACTGGTGACATTGTGACAGCAGTACCAAGCAGGAGCAGTTCAGCACATCACAACATAGCATACTCTTTTCTTCTCAATAACAGACTAGTGATAAAATTCTCTGACAACTTTTATGATAACAACACGAAAAGAACCGCAACGGAGATGGAAGAAACCATCGGGAACCGAAGGAGAGGACGGATTTATTTGGCGAGGGTCGGCGGCGCGCCGAGGAGCGCCTGCTGCTGGAGGTCGAGGTCCACCATCTGCTGCTCGCGGTCCATCTCGATGATGAGCGGCACCACCAGCACCAGGAAGGTCGTCCCCGCGATCCACGCCGCCTTCCCCGTGCTCCGCAGCAGCTTCCCCGCCACCGCCGCGGCGTCGCGCCCGTGCGCCGCAAAGGACGAACGCGAGAACGCGGCCAGGACGCCGCCCGAGTCGCCGCCGCGCTTGCTCACAGCGGAGGACGCCATGCTTCTTGCTAGAGTACCTTTGATCTGGGGTGGAGCCGTGGAGGATTCGGTTGGAGCCGAGCTAGGGTTTCCCGTCCGTTTCCCTTCCAGAACTGCATTTTATTGGACCCGTGATGTTACTGGGCTTTGTATGGGCTAATGGAGGCCCATGTTACGGCCAGGCCCAAGCCGTGGCGGTACTTGTGTCAGTCAGCAGCCAGTGAGTCACACCGTCACACGGCATTCGCACCGCCGACGCGTCGCCTCCTCTGGCTTCGTCTTCCTCCGGACTCCACCTCGAAAACCCCGGCTCCCCAACCTCGCGCCACTCAACAATGGCCCGCACCGTTCTCTGATTTCCTCCCTTCCTCCGCGCGTCCAGGTATGAGGCCATCGATCCCCTTTCTAGGAATCAAAGTTTCTATTTTCCCACTTTTTCTTTAGGTGCATTCCCCTTTCCCTCTCTGGGTGATGCTGTTTGGTACTAACATCCGTGCTACCTGCGGGCGGGTGGGATCACTTCCCTTCGAATTAGGGTCTCCAGTACCGTTCTTGTTCACCCGCAAATCGAGCATTTACCCCCTCTTCGTCTTAGGGTTTCACAGCCAAAATATATGATTTTTTTTCCTGCTTACTCACGAATCTATTTATTACTTGTGCAATAGGAGGGTTTGATGAGTCCTCAACTATTTTTTTCTTCATGTCCTTTGCAGAATCAGCAGTGGGACTGACCGGGAGTGATCCCTGGATCATTCCATTGAAGGCCATGGCTTCCAACAACAAGGCAAGGGCCAAGAAGGCGATTGGTGCCATGAAGGCTCTCGGCTTCGACAAGAAGAAGACCGAAGCTGTTCTCAAGCGCCTCTTCTTCAACCTCTTTGACCAAACCTGGGAGCCCATCGAGGACGACAACTACCAAGCCCTCATTGATGCCATCCTTGAGGACCAAAGCGACGGACCAATGCCCGCAGCAACCCCTCAGGTACGAATGCTGCTTCCAGTTTGTGTACTAGCCTTACCTAAACTGCTTAATTCTCAGACTTTCCAACTGCTTGGTTGCAGCAGACGACGGATGGGGATCCAACTGCTCTCCCGCGTCAGGGGAGGACGGATGAGGATCTCGGGCGTCACAGCTCAACATGGGTCATGCCAGACTACCAACACCCTCCACCTTCTGCTCCTCCTGCTAGTCGGTATGACATGGATGTCAGTGACAATGAAACCTCCCTGATCAAGAGACCCAGAATGAGCTCAGCTGACCGCGTTCATGAACGGTCACTGCGACCCAGCACTCAAGCAATTATGGCCTTGCCAGTAGTGCACCAAGCTGATGGCCGTGGAGGCTCTTCTGCTATTGTCACCTGCAACAGGGATAATGGTTTGCTGCTTGAAAGTCCCCAATATGTTCTCCTTTTAGAAGGGCCCAAGCCTGAATCTAAAATTGATGTTCCAGCTGCTCCGGCTAACAAGCACCTCAACATCGGAGGTATAAGATTTCTTCTCGCCTTATCTTACCATCACAGCTTTTAACATCTGGTCCTGCGATTTGTCTTTATTTTTCTTTTATTCTGTTAAAGTTTGTTGAAACCGGTTTCCTTAATGGGAATTGACATGGAGGCTGTTGTTTTAAAAGAAAATCTCACCATCACAGCCCATGCTCCCAAGGCTAAGTGTTCATTTATAAAAAAAAAAGCAGGCTAGAGGTATTCATGCTTGTTTGGTAATAAAAGGCTAATGGGTTTCAACTCTAGCCTACCCAACTTGTTTGGGAATAAAAGACTTTGTTGTTGTTGTACACATCCTCCAGGATGCACAACCTGAAACCAGTACCTTAACCCACTTACACTATATTTTGAAAATGGCATTGTACCTGCATTATGTTGCTCATTGCTCTACCTACACTAGCATCAAAAGAAAAGAGATTATTTTTTCCTAAGCTTGCCTACAAAATTAAGCATCTTCTCCTCGATCATGTCCTAGATTAACTATTATTACTTTCGTGATTACAACATGTGTAACAACAAAGAGAGGTGGAGACTCCCATATGCTACATCAAATGAAGTATAATTTGATGTTGCCTTCTCAATATAATCTACGTTTGTTAATCGTTTAAACTCACGAAATGCAACATGTTCTCCAAAGTAAAAAAAATATATAGAAGATATCTGCAATGAATCCTAATTTTACTAGTGTGAAGCGTGGCTCTTGAATTATAATTTGTCACGGTCCAGTGGAGATACGATTCAATAACATAGAAACCTTGCATGCATAATTACATAGAAGAAGGAATCAGTTAATTTTCCTAGAAATCATATGAAGGCAATCAACAAAAATGGATGAAATATTTAGGCACAACACCAGCTGCGCATGACACCATGCAGATATGGTAGTAAGTCTGGATAATACCCTTAAATAAAACCCAACTACAAAATTTCCTCTTTGGTAACTGCGAAAACTAGAAAAGTATCTTGACCAAATGGAGCTGATAAATCATCCCACCAACAACGAGTCAGCTAGTGAATACTGCTGAAGCATTTGTTTTATTTTCCTGCAGCGAATTTGTACATAAAAGGAAACAAAAATCACCAAAAACGAATAAGAGATAGGCTTTTTTCTACCCCCGGTGCGACTGCCACCCATTTGGTCCTGCATGAGTTGGTGCTCTGAGAATCCACATGTGTGCTCATTCTAGACACTACACACGAAGTAATTCATATGTATCTGGCTGTATCCTGTAGTCATATCTCGTGTCGTTTAGGACTTTCTAATAATATCTGGAAGAATATTTAATTGCGTCACGTCCTGAATCACTGCAACACAAAAAATTAATAAGATGTTTCATTTTAATACTAAGTTAGTGATGACAACCCCTTGCGCAAAGCTAGACACAAAAACGGTAGTAATTTGACAAACTGGGGATAGGAATGATTCAAGTACACAAGATTGGTCATTTGTGCTAGAATCTCAACATACCTGACATATCACGGTGCACACAATAGGAACGGATAAGAGGAGCACAAAGCGGTCTGAACAAAAAGGGAAATAGAGTTGCAACTCACAACAAAACAACAGTTGTGTTTACAGCCAGATTTCACAAAAATAACCAACTAACGGCATGCACATATATGGAGAGCTTACTTTGTTGGTGACCAAGACCAAGAGCTTAGTAGAAATATTAACTTTTACTGCATAACCTATGCAGTGTTGAACTGTCATCCAACATCTTTTTTTCAGTTTGCAAAATATACTTATCGTTCCAAGAGCATTCCACATCTTAACTGGTCAAAAATAAATCCCTTCTTGGGTCAACAGGATGACCAATTATGAAACATCATTATGTAAAAAATTCATGCATAAATAGCACGAACTGTGTCACTGCCTGCATAATACCAAGCCGTAGCTGCAGGTTCCTCCCCTCCGACGCGCCTTATGCATAATACGAACAGCGTCGACTGCGGTGGCGGCGAGTCATCTGGGACCTGATCAGGGCAGCTGTGGGTCACCTGGGAGTGAGAGAGGAGTGGGCACCATGGTGGCGCTTACACTCGGAGAGAGGGAAGAGGGGGCGTGGCGGCGGTGATGCTTTATGGGAGGGAGGAGTGACTGTGGTGTTGCGACGAAGGGAGAAGGGATGTAGGATGGGATGCGAGGGCGGCGCTTGGTGTGAGAGCTTGTGGCTGCGTCAAGCATAGGAACGTGCAAGGGTGCATAATTTAGAGGATTTGTTGTGATTAGAGTCGTTGTGCTCCGCTAAACACGGAATTAATCCAGATCGTTTAATCCGGTTGTTCAATGTCAGGATGTTTTGGGTCAGTTTCAATACGTCTCTTTAGTAGTAGTTGTGAGGGTATGCAGTTCTAGTGATTAATCTCAGTTTGTGATGAATTTCTGTTGGCAATGTTCTTGTTCTGATTTGATCTACTATATTTGCCTAATAAAAATTTTAATAGGTGGGATGAACATGCTAATTAAACAGTGTAAAACAAGGGACATGTTAACTTCTGGGGCTGATGCTAGAGTTAGCATAGTTAACCACGATCAAAATCTGGACAGCAGCCAACAGGCAGTCAAGAATGGGGTGGGATCTACTGTTCAAAATACGCAGCAGGAACCTTTTGTCGAACTTTCTGTAGCTTCATCCACTATGGGTGAGGTGAAGATGTCATTGAAATGCAAATCTGACCCCGCAAAGGTTTCTATTAGTATGGATGAAATCTTCAAAATGGTTGAGGATAAGTGTCTCCGCTCATACAAGACCTTACCTCCTGATTTTTCTGTTGGCAAGCTGTTGAATGAGGTATGCCAATGTATTGCAGAGTATGGTGGCAGCTTGCAAGAAGACGCTGTGGAGACCGATGCTCCTTTTGTGAAGCCATTAGCGTGTCAGCATGCTGCTACTGATATTGTTGTCGTAGGATCATCAACACTTGAATCCTCTGAACCTAGCTTTCAAAATTGGATGGTTCCATATGAGTCTGAGTTACTTTATAAGCAAAGGCCAGCCCATGATGTTGCTGACATATCGAAGGGAGAAGAGCGAGTCAGAATACCAATTGTAAATGACTATGGCGATGAGAGCTGTCCTCCATTGTTTTACTATATAAGAAAGAATCTCATCTTCCAAAATGCTTATATCAACACCTCGCTTGCACGGATTGGCGATGAGGATTGCTGCGCAGATTGTTCAGGCAATTGCTTGTTATCATCACTTCCATGTGCGTGTGCAAGATCAACAGGAGGTGACTTTGCATATACACCAGAGGGCCTGGTTCGAGCAGCTTTCATTGATGAGTGTATTGCTGTTAATCTCTTCCCAGAAAAGCATAATAAGTTCTACTGTGAAGCTTGCCCTTTCGAAAGATACAAGACTGATGCCTCACCAGATCCATGCAAAGGCCATCTTGCTAGAAAATTTATTAAAGAGTGCTGGAGTAAATGTGGCTGTGGTATGAAATGCGGAAACCGTGTTATTCAGCAAGGGATAACATGCAATCTGGAGGTAATATTATAGAGCATCTCCAGGCTATCACTAATAGTTTTATTTCTTGCCATTTTTAGATAATAGTCATTACACATCAGTAGTTTCTTTAGATCATTGTATTCTTTGAGAAGTGGCCACTAGCATGTCTTCATTTATTTACATGTTAATATGTTTCTTGCTCCATTCATTTTGAACACTAGCAAGTCGAACCTTCATGTTTCCCTTTACTTAAATTTCTCTCTTGTAGTATGGAGATGAGCTTATCCTTATTCCATCATTCAGGTCTTCTTGACAAGTGAAGGGAAGGGCTGGGGGCTACGCACACTGAAGGGACTGCCAAAAGGGGCTTTCATCTGTGAATTTGTTGGAGAGGTACTAACAAGCTCTGAACTACATGAAAGAAAAGTTCAAAATGCCAAAAATGCCAAGCATGTGCATCAAGTTCTCCTTGACGCCAGTTGTTCTGAAGGGGCGTCAAGAGATGAGGAAGCTCTATGCCTTGATCCGACATTGTATGGAAATGCAGGGCGATTTGTCAACCACAGGTATGCTAAATGACTTGGCAACCTTGTGTACTCATACTAGATCTATACATAATTCGTGCCTGATACCAATGCTTTGCCATATAGATGCTATGATCCAAATTTAGTTCTCATCCCGGTTGAAGTTGAGAGTCCTGATCATCATTATTATCATGTAAGTGATTACAATTGACATTGATTTCTGTGTCAAAGGAGCTTGTTTTTTAGCCATGTTAATGACCACATTAATGTCCCTTCCCTCTTTAACACAGCTTGCGTTGTTCACTGCCAAGAAAATTGAGGCTTCTGAGGAGTTAACATGGGTATGTATTCGTGTCATTTTCTCAACACTAGTGCATAACAACCACCTGCCACCATTTAGTGATACCCTTAATGATGATACACTGCTGAAGTTTTGATCCTGGTACAACGCAAGTACTAGCTTCTTTGACAAGGAAACATGGGCGGATAACTCCCATTAGTAGAAGCAGTGGCCTTATTTCATATGCATTCAGTAGAAGAAGATGTAATGTTACTGGTAGCCCGTCGACCAACACTTGAAACATTGAATTCTCCAATTATAGCTGAAAGAAAATAAAAAGATTTGCTTGCTCAGATTAATGTATTTTTGTTGTGAGTAACCGTTGCTCTGAATTCTGATTCCAGGATTATGGCATTGACTTTGATGCTAGTGATAGAGCATTCCGCTGCATGTGTGGAAGCAAGTACTGCCGTGATCCTAAGAACTCAAGTATGTTGCCCCTGTTTTTTTTACCGCTTAACGTATTCTGCTCAGAATTTATTTGGTCACTGGATGTTCTCTTAATTTTGAGCGCTTGGAATAATTCTGTACATATGAACTATGTTGTTTGCAGAGAAGAGGACCAGAGCAGCCCCAAGTGGAAACTAGGGGGTCAAGAGGAGGGGAAGAAGAGGAGTCTTGCTGGTAGAAGAAGCAGGAGGAGCTGGTTGTCTCATGGATGGCTGTAGATAGATGCCTGGGGGCAGTGTCGTTTAATGTAGCAGCAGCAGCGGCTAAGATTGCAAGTCATGTTTTGGGATTGGGGATGAAGTGCTTGCTACTTCTTTTAGCCTGGAAGGCAATGTTAGGGAAGCGTTAAAACTTATGTGCGACCTATGTTACCTACCTACTGTTGCAAACTTATGTGCAATCTTCTCTAGCTGAACTAAGCTGATTCTGAATCTGCATCTTGTCTCAGTTTTAGTTTTTCTAGCCGTCTCTTTTGCTTTCGGTTGATGGGCCGCTGAATCAGCTGGCACTCTGCATCACAGTCGCTATCTGGTTATACGCTCAAAAAAAAAGTCGCTATCTGGTCTTTGTTGATTCGACCTAAGGATGACGTGGCAGAGAATGGGAAAAGGGCCAAGGGAGGATGACGTGGCGGCATGGCATAGGCCCTCTGTTCCTGCCCAGTAACTCCTCATCTCCTTACAACTGGAGCCAGTAGAGAGAGAGGCTGCTTTGTGCTTTGGCTGGCCACCAGCGGTCCGTCATCGTCTTGGCTTGGCTCCGTCTCCACCACATCCCTCCTTCCTTCCTCGTCTCCTCTCCTTCTCGCTCATTCTCTCTCACTCTGCACAACGCATCACAGCAGCAGCATCAGAGAAGGGGAAGCAGGCCGATGGCTGCGTCTGTGTCATCCGGGCTGCGAGCTCTCCCGACGTGGTCCAGCTCCGTGTCCGGCGAGGACGTGCTGGCCATGTCGTCGGTGTCGATGCGGCCGCGGTCGGCACGGCCCCTTCGGACGCCGGCCAGGATGGGCAACGTAAACGAGGGCAAGGGCATCTTCGCGCCCCTGGTGGTGGTGACGCGCAACATCGTCGGACGCAAGCGCTTCAACCAGCTCAGGGGGAAGGCCATCGCGCTGCACTCCCAGGTACAACACATCTTCCTTCTCCAGTTTCACCTTGCTACCCGGCTTAACATCAGCAAGCAGCTTGGTGACCTGACGTACCAAAACCAAACAGGTGATCACCGAGTTCTGCAAGACCATCGGCGCCGACCCGAAGCAGAGGCAGGGATTGATCCGGCTCGCCAAGAAGAACGGAGAGAAGCTCGGATTCCTTGCCTGAAAATCTCTAGTCCCTTCACCTCTTATATTCTCGATACTAGCACAAGGGAATTATCAATCAACTACTGTTCTGTCTTTCCTTGGAGTTGGAGATGCATATTCATGTATACTATGTAGTTTTTTGTTCTGGAGACGGAGCAACTTCTTGAAGCAACACTGAGTTCAGTTAACTTCAGTTCAATCTGGATGGATGGATCCATGGATAGATGATGTATCCTCTACGGAGTAGCAACATACAGAAATTCTATATTATGTTTATCGATCCAAGTCCACATAATTATTAAAGATGCATATAATTCAATGGTACTAGACAAATATCTTTAGTATTTGCCTCGTAACTTCTTTGCATAATGTTTTGAAGAAGAGCTTCTGAATGCAAATAGGTGTTTCCTTCACTGTCGCCTCCTTTTCTTTTGATGAAAATCTTTCACTGCCGCCATCTCGGCCTACGGCTCCTGCTCAGGCCCTCCGTCTTCTTTCTGATACCACCACCCTTGTCTGCAGCAGCTGCACCGCGCCGCCTCCAGCCATGGCCACCGCTGCTGCTGCTTCCTGGGTCAGAGTGTTGATCACTGCTTTCCATTTCCGCGGAGCTGACGCTCGTCGTATCCGTACCGCTTTGGTCACTGGCCACAGGGATACGGCTCATCTTGTCCTGCAAAAATTCCGGCGAGGTACTCTCGTCATCATCTTCATCTTGTAAATCACATAGAGTTGCTTTCGTGGCAGCGCCGGAGCCGCCTAACCCGTTCAGCCTATCACCATGGACTATGGGCGTGCTGTCCTCAAGCAACTTGCGACTTTCTGAATCAAGGACTCCAGTGCTTCTTCCCAACGGACTGCCCGGCGGCACGCCATAATCGGGGCTGCCCTCAGCTGCGCCACCATCATTCTCAATGCTCACGAAATCATCGGAGGACTTCTCACCACAGCCGGTCTCATCCAGGGCATGAGAACCGGCCTGTTCATTGCTCCAAGCTTCCGGTGTCTCGCTCTGACCTGAACTCACAACACTATCATCCATTTTGTCATCGATCCCCTCGTCGCTCTCTTGAGCATTCCTCGCCATGCTAGCTCCTACAGCTTTCAACACATCATCTTTGCTGTTAGCAGTTTCTTCTTCCTGTGAACTGGAAGTATTTACTCCATCCCCTTCCCCTATTAGAGCTTGAACTGCTCGTTTGGCGGCATCAGTAGCCCATGCCTCCTGATGGATGGCACCACTGCTGCATATATAGTGAAAACAATTAAATTTCTCTAAATTGGCAGCAGTCAGGATTAGGAAAGCCAGTACTGAACTAGTCTCTACCTGCTAACACTGTGTTCCAAAGATGACACTCTTTCTCCTGCTCTGCTCAGCAAGTCCAACGCAGAGGTTCTGATACTGTCAGAGGAAAACCCACCAAACTGTGCAACTTGCAGTAGAAAATGAACATCTAACTGGATCTGCATGAATACAATTAATACAGTTAAATCCGCAAATGTCTAAATGGATACCTAACCAAAGCAACGCACACTCAATTGGTTTAACTGACCTGATGGATAAGTATGTCCTTGGGAAGATTATTCTGCGCGTGATGGGATATCCAGGGACCCAGGTTGTTGTGAAGCCAGGCGACGATGGCCTCCATCAGCTGTTGCAGCAGTTTTCTCATGGTTCCGTCGTCGCCGGCTAAGATAACACCGTACTGGTCACTCAGCCGCCGCAACCGTAGGAACACCACCTGGAATGCAGAGCAAGGCATTGTGCCACCTCCTCGTGCAGAGCTCGTCGTTCTTGATTTGTCCTGCAGACTCGACATGGTGTCTCGTATGAACTGCTGGCAGAACTGTGTCCATACTTGGCCGGATGCTTCCTTGATGAACAAGACCAAGCCGTCGAGCTCGGTTTGCGCGGCCTGATTCGACGACGCTTGGCTATTGCTACTCTTGAAGATGCCGTGTGCGATGATCGGGAACAAGGAGACCAGCGTCGTGCAGTTGATGAGGAAGGAGAGTTGCCACATGTACTGCTGCTGCTGATCAACTACATCTACGGCTAGGATGGAATGCGTGTACTCTCTGAATAACCCGGCCAGGAGCTGCAGAACTGAACTCTTCATCCCAAGACGCAGCAATGGGGTCACGTCCTCCACGATCTCCTGCATCAAGGTGACAAATTTTCTTCCGCTCACCGTGAGCAAGCAGTGCTCGGTTTCTCCAAAAATTGGTAGTACAGGAGATGGTGTCCTCCTTAGGATTCCTGACATGAGGAACTTCCCCAGCACCCACGCGTCCGAAGAAACCAGCAGTCTGACGACCTTCTTCAGATGCTTGGCGTATTTCGCCAGGACCTCCTCCATGCAAGGCCGGATCAACGCCATGATATCTTCCTCGGAGACGATGGTTCTGAGCATGGAAGAGTAGGAGACGGCGCAGTTGGCCGCCTCTGTCGCCAGCGCCAACCCGTCCCCGGCCTCGGCTTAAGACACGGACGCGACGTACTCCCGGAACGCCGCGACGAAGTCCTCGATCTCTTCCCTCGCCCACCGGCTCAGCTCGGACGACGGTAGGCACCGCCCGTGAAGTGCAACGAAGCTCCTCGACGCCTCGAGCAGGGAGGAGAAAACCGTGCACGCCAGCTCCTTGATGTAGTTTCTGTGTGACGACAACGAGCACCTCAGCTCGTCCACGCGTCGGAGGGCGTCCGAGCGGTAGAACTTGAAGAGGATATGGTTGGCCCTTTGGGAGTCGCCAAGCTTGCAGAGGCCAGAGAGCGCCCGGAGGAGCTCGCGTCGCGGTGGCGTCCGCGGGCTGTCGGCAAGGGAGGCGAAGCGGTCGGCGACTCTGGCGCGCCGGACCGACAGAGCGGACATGCTCGACGCGATCACCCGGGCGTCATCACTGTGCAGTTTCTCTAGCGCTTGCCCTTCCGTTTCCAGGAGCACCAGGGCTTCCTCCATCCTGTGCTCGAACAGGAGAACGTCCAGTTGATCGACGGCGACGTATGCCAATGCCACGCTGGGTGAGTAAGCATCGAGTGGATCAATTGCTGAACTGTCCGGTACTATTGAAGAGGAGTAGAGGTTGTCTGTGAGATGTTGGATGAGGCTCCTCTGTGCCATGGCCTGGCGTTTGAGATGGTCAACATCTTTTTCCAGATCGCCAGCTTCTTGGAACAATCTGGCCACGCATGGTCAGTACTACATATTACTCCTATCGATCAAGAGATTGATTGCTGAATTGATCGTTGATTGTTGTATGATGATGGTATGGTATACCTGAGGAAGGAGAGGTATGTCAGGTGAACATTCCTTTGGAAGTCTTCCTGGGAGGCCTCATTTATTTCCAGGAGCTCTGAGCACAAGTGCTTTATGCCCTGTAGAAGAAGGTAGAAAATTAGTTAAGGGATCCTGATCGAGCTGCACGGAATCAATGGAGTTAAAGAGATGGAACTTGGTGTAACCTTTGCGGTCATGGAGTGGAGTTCCATGTTGTAGGGGGTTGGAGAGTTCTCCCCAGTGGTGCCTTTCTCATCGTCCTCCTGCTCCTCAGAGTCATCGTCTTCGCCGTCCTCTTCTTCCTCCTCTCCATAGTCCTCCTCCTCGTCCTCATCCTCCTCCTCATCATAGTCGTCCTTGCGACGAGGGTGCCTCCAAGAGGAAGCCATGGAGTTGGCCGTGAATGGAATGGTGAGGGAAATGCGCAGGCGTATTGTGCAGCTAGCAGCTGTTGCAGACCTTGAAAGTAAAACAAGATGTAGTACGCATATACTAGGCAGCTAGTCTGGTGCCAAGTGCCGGCCATCAGCATCAGAGACGCCGGCGGCCTTGTTGCCTCCGCCAGGTAGGCTTGGCGCAGATCGTCTAACTCGGAAGAACCAGGTCAGGGGCTGACGTAGCCATCTTAGATGCCATCTCCTTTTTTTTTTTTAAAGGGGAGGAGCCCAGCCTCTGCATCATCGATTCACACAACTTAGTTTGATAGTATCTCAGAGTTCACAAGTCATAAGTCATATAAGGTTGAGAGACTTGCACTAGGCGTTTTGAATCCCGGGCTCCATGTTCTTGGAAGCTATGTGCATGGGAAAAAACGGCCCCCGCGTCGTCCGCTCAGGCGACTCGGGTGGCGACTAGGGTTTCCAGCGGGCCTCCCCCGCCTTCTCCTTCGTCCCTCGCCGCCACCTGAGGTGCTCGCCGGGCTAAACTCGGGCGGACGCCGGTGACGGTGGCGGTGAGGCTTTCGTCGCTCCGTCTCGTGGCGGGGGGCTTCGGAACCAAGGCGGCGGCCCTCTCCGGCGAGGCAACAACGTCCTCACGGCTGGCGCTGTTGTGGGTGGTTCTGGCCGTCGACCTCGACCTCTCGGGAGGTGGGACGGCGGCGGGCAGCGACTGCGGCATGGAGCGTTCTCGTAGTCAGATATGAGGTTTGACCCCCTCCCATCGGTTCTCTCTCCCTCGCCGGTTCCAACTGCTGGTGGCGGTGCTGCCAGATCCGGAGCCTGGTGGGTTCAAGGTGGGTAGTTCGGGGCCAGGGGAAACCCTAGGTTGGCTAGTCCGGCATGGCGACGGCGACGCCATGGGCGCCGTTCTTCCTCCTTGGAGGCATGCGCTGTGGTCCCTTCTATCCACCCCCGACCCAACTCCCGGACGAAAGTCCAAAATTCTTGGATTGGGCGGCGTCGACGCCTTGCGCGCCGTTTCCTCCTTGGAGGCGCCGCCTAGGGAGGGGTCCGGGTGAGGTAAGCTGAAGGCGGGAGCTTTGGGTGGCTACGGCTCTCCAGTGGCAGTGGTCCGTCTTGCGGGCCTGCTGGTCCTTCCTCTACAATGCTGCTCGGCGCTTTCCTGTTGCTCTCCTGTGTCCAAGGGCAGCGTTGTCGAAGAAGGTGTGGTGTTCTGTGTCATGGCTTGGCGTGCTTTGAGGCTCCTTCGGATCTCGAGTCCGGCGTCCCTCTGCTCTCGGGGGAGCGTCTCTCATGTCCGACGGTCCGGCGCCTTTCGAGCCAAGGCGAGAGGGTAGGGGCCCTCTTCGGCACGAGAGCAGGAAGGTGCTGTGTTTTCCTCCAGTCCAAGTGGTTCCTCATTCCCGACTTGTCCATGGCAGTCCCTGCGACCTCTTCTTCTTGATGTTCTTTGCCTTGAGTGCGGCAGTCTTTACTTCGTTTAGTGTAGAGTTGTAAGCTGTTCGGGATGTACTCTTGTATCGTTCGGCCGCTCTGTTCGGTTCCGCTGGTTGTAATGGTGGCCTTGTGTAATTCCTGGCCGGTTGATGGATTCGTTAATTCAAAGCCGGGCTCGTCTCGAGCCTATTGTCTCATATAAGGTTGAGACATGAATAAACCATCGAAAGAAAGACAACATAAGTCCACTACGCATCTCGAAGTCGTCTAGTATGCCGCCAGATACCTCGGGAGAAGAACTCTTATGCGACCGTCAAGAGCCGGGTAGCACCAGTAACCATAAGCTCTCTATGGTCATGTGGCAAAAGAAACATCCAAAGCTGAATCCAGTGTGCTGTCATATTGATAACCTGCATATTTTTTTTGAAACTTTTCTACTGTGGGGGAGACCCCACAACCTCACTCACTTTATTAATAAACGTAAGCTATTTACAAACTAATTACAAGTGTGTACTTACTATTTACAGGGAGATTAAACTAGTGTGTCAAGCCATGATGACAGTTTATTGAAAGCCGAGTCCTTCATCCTGACCTTAAGCAGGGTGATCTCATGAAAGAAACTAGATTTCCAACCTCTAAATGTTGGTCTTTTATTTTTGAATATCCATCCATTGCGCTCTTTGCAGATAGCCCAACAAGCTAAAATTACCACCTCAGTGAAGCAAGGGCCCAGGAAACTCTTTCTGGCACGAATCAATGTTTCATTGGTACTACCCGGGTACCAAGCTATCTGCAGGTAGTTCCAAATCCTGGTGCTGAAATTACAGTTAAAGAACAGGTGCCTCCAGTCCTCCAACTGATGAGTAGGGCACAAGACACAGTTGTGATTATCAGTCACATTCCAGTGTCTTCTCAGCAACATCTCCTTAGTGTTTATCCTATCATGCAACACAAGCCAAACAAAAAAATTATGTTTGGACTGACACTTGCTTTTCCAGACCCAGCAAGATGAAGCATGCGTGGTTAGATGTTTGAAGCAGTGTTTATACATTAGACTTGGCTTATTGTGAAAATTTAAAGTTTTATTAGAAACAAGATTATTTTGACAATTCCAAATAGACAAATAGATAGCAGAAACGCCAATACGAATTCTATCTTTGGTCATATTATCAATGCCATTCAACCAATTTCCAAATATTGGTTGGTGGTGGAATGACATGGGCAAAAAACCACACGCCATATAAGTTGAGCAAAAGGACAGGAAATGAAAAGATGTTCAGTTGTTTCCTCTAAACCACAAAAAGAACATTTCGTATATCCCTTCCAATTTCTTTAACTAGGTTTATCCTTGGTGAGCAAGACTTCTTTTATTGAGCAACCACATGCAAATTTTTATTTTCAGCGGGATTTTAAGTTTTCACAAATATTCGTGAAGATAAACAGTATGTCCATTCATAAAATTCTCATACATTGACTTGACGATGAACCTACCATTAGTAGTTAATTTCCACACAAAAATATCTTCCTTGTCTGACAAAATGATATCCATTAAACGGGCAGCTTGTCGAAGAAGGTGTGGTGTTCTGTGTCATGGCTTGGCGTGCTTTGAGGCTCCTTCGGATCTCGAGTCCGGCGTCCCTCTGCTCTCGGGGGAGCGTCTCTCATGTCCGACGGTCCGGCGCCTTTCGAGCCAAGGCGAGAGGGTAGGGGCCCTCTTCAGCACGAGAGCAGGAAGGTGCTGTGTTTTCCTCCAGTCCAAGTGGTTCCTCGTTCCCGACTTGTCCATGGCAGTCCCTGCGACCTCTTCTTCTTGATGTTCTTTGCCTTGAGTGCGGCAGTCTTTACTTCGTTTAGTGTAGAGTTGTAAGCTGTTTGGGATGTACTCTTGTATCGTTCGGCCGCTCTGTTCGGTTTCGCTGGTTGTAATGGTGGCCTTGTGTAATTCCTGGCCGGTTGATGGATTCGTTAATTCAAAGCCGGGCTCGTCTCGAGCCTATTGTCTCATATAAGGTTGAGACATGAATAAACCATCGAAAGAAAGACAACATAAGTCAACTACGCATCTCGAAGTCGTCTAGTATGCCGGCAGATACCTCGGGAGAAGAACTCTTATGCGACCGTCAAGAGCCGGGTAGCACTAGTAACCATAAGCTCTCTATGGTCATGTGGCAAAAGAAACGTCCAAAGCTGAATCCAGTGTGCTGTCATATTGATAACCTGCATATTTTTTTTGAAACTTTTCTACTGTGGGGGAGACCCCACAGCCTCACTCACTTTATTAATAAACGTAAGCTATTTACAAACTAATTACAAGTGTGTACTTACTATTTACAGGGAGATTAAACTAGTGTGTCAAGCCATGATGACAGTTTATTGAAAGCCGAGTCCTTCATCCTGACCTTAAGCAGGGTGATCTCATGAAAGAAACTAGATTTCCAACCTCTGAATGTTGGTCTTTTATTTTTGAATATCCATCCATTGCGCTGTTTCCAGATAGCCCAACAAGCTAAAATTACCACCTCAGTGAAGCAAGGGCCCAGGAAACTCTTTCTGGCACGAATCAATGTTTCATTGGTACTACCCGGGTACCAAGCTATCTGCAGGTAGTTCCAAATCCTGGTGCTGAAATTACAGTTAAAGAACAGGTGCCTCCAGTCCTCCAACTGATGAGTAGGGCACAAGACATAGTTGTGATTATCAGTCACATTCCAGTGTCTTCTCAGCAACATCTCCTTAGTGTTTATCCTATCATGCAACACAAGCCAAGCAAAAAATTATGTTTGGACTGACACTTGCTTTTCCAGACCCAGCAAGATGAAGCATGCGTGGTTAGATGTTTGAAGCAGTGTTTATACATTAGACTTGGCTTATTGTGAAAATTTAAAGTTTTATTAGAAACAAGATTATTTTGACAATTCCAAATAGACAAACAGATAGCAGAAACGCCAATACGAATTCTATCTTTGGTCATATTATCAATGCCATTCAACCAATTTCCAAATATTGGTTGGTGGTGGAATGACATGGGAAAAAACCACACGCCATATAAGTTGAGCAAAAGGACAGGAAATGAAAAGATGTTCAGTTGTTTCCTCTGAACCACAAAAAGAACATTTCGTATATCCCTTCCAATTTCTTTAACTAGGTTTATCCTTGGTGAGCAAGACTTCTTTTATTGAGGAACCACATGCAAATTTTTATTTTCAGCGGGATTTTAAGTTTTCACAAATATTCGTGAAGATAAACAGTATGTCCATTCAAAAATTCTCATACATTGACTTGACGATGAACCTACCATTAGTAGTTAATTTCCACACAAAAATATCTTCCTTGTCTGACAAAATGATATCCATTAAACGGAGACATAGGTGAGAGCACGCCTCCACTTTATCCCCAAGTAAAGCCCTTCTAAAACTCATATTTTGAGGAGGCGTATTAGCTAGCACATCGTGTACAGAAACATTTTTGTTTTGAGGTATGTTATACAGTGCTGGATATTGATTCATCAAAGTAGTATCCCCTAACCACGTATCCTCCCAAAATTTGGTGGACATACCATTTCCAATTTTGAAATGACCTCTAGTAAAGAACTCTTCTTTAACCCATAAGGCCCTTCCAAAATGGAGAGTCAGTTGGGCAAATTCCAACTTGAGCTAGCGTTTTAGTATGAAGTTATTTATTGTGCAGCAATTCCTGCCATATGCCTCCTCATTCAAACGTGCTGAGGTCAGACAAATTATTTTAAGGATCAGACTTGGTTATTAACCAAGATAAAAAATTGGTTACTCATGCTTAAAAGTTTGTGTGCATCCCTAGTTTTGTCACGACACTACATCTGCCACAGGCCCTGCGGGCCATGAGGCGAGCGCAGCGTCGCAAGGAGATACGGGCGGCCCATGCACAAGCCAAGCCCACGAAGGAGGCAACGATGCCAGGCATCGATAGATAGCTGTGAAGCTGGTTGGGGAAAAGGCATCTGATGAATGAACTGAACCTACCCGCAAGGGAAACTCTCTCTACTCCTTGATCCGAGCCTGCGTGCTCATGAATTCTGCCCTTGCGTGACGCAGGGCGTGTATCTGAATCCTAAACTACCTCGTGATCCAGTGATTATCATAGTAGAACCCTTACATCTGGTACCAGAGCCCACGATCCAGAAATCATCCACCAAAATTCAGTTCAAATTTCATCTCGATCGGGGGTTTGCGGAGGCGATTCGGGTGACGGGGGCGCAGTGGTTGGGTGATCCCGTAAAATCCCGCTGGTCTGCCTCCTCCCTGCGGCGGGGAGCGGAGTGGCTGTTGTAGGCGACTCCACGGCGGCGTCGGCGACGTAGATTGCTTGTGGCGAGATCTGGGAAAAACATGCGGTTGACGACAGATCTCTGCTGTCGTTGGTGAAATCCCGACTTGATTACCAGGTCTAATCATCATTGGGGGCGCGGGAGACAGCGGCGGCAGGCGTTGGCTTCATCTGACGACGTGTGGACAAGCTGTGATCTCGTGGTCATGGAGAAGGTGCAAGGAGACCTGATGGAGCTGAGGAAGCAAGGGGAGGAAACCTCCAACACCATCAAGCTCCTCAACGAAACACTGAAGGGCTTGAGCACGTGGATGCCTCAAGTGGAAAATTCAATTCAAACGATTCGGAAAACAATGGAGCAGATCAACGCTCGTGTGGGGGTCCTGGAAGCATCTCCAACGCTCCCGAGGGTGAGCACTCCACGACCTGAATGGCACACGATGTACAACAACACCAGGGTAACGTGACTGGTGCATCTCGTGCATCAGCGCCTGCCCTGGACAAGGGTACGCGCACTGCTCCTCACACACCAGTCAGATTTGACATGGGTGATCACTCTGATATGTTCACTGAAACTCCACACCATGGGTCTCGCTATGGTCACAGTAGATTAAGACCACCTAAAACTGATTTCCCTCGCTTTGATGGTGAAAACCCAGGGTGGTGGAAGCAAGTCTGTGAAAACTACTTTAATCTTTATGATGTTAATCATGATACTTGGGCTAGTTTTGCCACTATGCATTTCACTGGAAATGCTGCGCTCTGGCTGCAAACACATGAGGCAGAGCATGAGGTAGATAATTGGGAGGAATTGTGTGTAGCAGTCAACGCAAAATTTGGGAAAAATAAACACCATAGATACTTGGAGGCTTTAGAACGATGTCGGCAAACTGATAGCGTAGAGAAATATCACCACAAATTTGAGGCTATTAGACACCAAATTTTAGTTTACAACAAACATTATGATGAAACATTTTACTAAATTCATTGGGGGATTAAAGAAAGAAATTCAAAGAGCAATTCGTTTGCATAACCCAAGAACTGTTGATGCTGTGTTAGTTCTTGCTGAAAAACAGGAGGAGATGCTTGAAGACACCCATCCATATTCAAGTCGATCAAAAGGTGATTTCAAATCAAGTTACTCCAAGGCTGGGTTCCATGGAAAGGGTATTTTGTCCATGACTGCAGAAACTAGCAAGTCAGGGGAAGACAAGCCACGACATCAGCAACAGTGGAGTGACAAGGTGAAAGCACTAAGGGATCAGCGTAGGGCACGAGGTGAATGTTTCACCTGTGGAGAGAAATACCATCCAGGACACAAATGCAACAAGATAGTGCCCCTGAATGTCATCGAAGAATTGATGGAGGCATTGCAGTTGAGCTCATCTGATACTGAGGAAGGATCAAGCGAAGAAGAACCACTGACACACATATCTCTATGTGTGTGGCTGGGGTTCAGGCAAAGAGAAGCATTCGACTACAAGGGGAGTGCAACGGGAAGCAAATTTTGTTGTTAATTGATTCGGGCAGTGCTGGAAGTTTTGTCAGTGCTGACGCGGTGCAACAACTGGGACTGTCCACAGTTGAAATTCCAGCAGTGCAAATCGCAGTTGCTGATGGGGGACGATCAACTGTTAATCAGGCAGTGCAAAACTTGCCTTGGACATGCCAAGGTAACAAGTTTTCAACATCATTCAAAGTGTTCAGTGTGCCTGGATATGACATGATCTTAGGGATGGACTGGTTGGAAAGTTTACCACCAATGTGGGTAAACTGGGAGAAGAAGATTATGAGATCCCGAGTCAATGGTGCTCGTGTGGTGTTGCGTGGGGTAAAGTCCAAGGTTCACCGTTGCGACCCGATTTCGTTAGCTGAATTGCAAGCACTTGCAGATGACAGAGCAGTGAGCATATTGTGCAACTTGACGTCACAGCAGAAGGGTATAAGATAACACCCATTCCTGTAGAAATTGAGCAGATACTGGGAGAGTATGCAAGCTGTTTCCAAACACCTTCTGGTTTGCCTCCGCACCGGGAATATGATCACTGTATCACCTTGTTGCCTGGAGTTCAACCGGTGAATGTCAAGCCGTATCGATATTCACCGCAACAGAAAACTGAGATTGAGAGACAGATCAAAGAAATGTTACAACAAGGCATTATTCAGAAAAGCAAGAGTCCATTTGCTTCTCAGTCCTGTTAGTCAGAAAAAAGGATGGGACATGGTGC
Source organism: Poa pratensis (assembly GCA_947311845.1). Lineage (NCBI taxonomy): Eukaryota > Viridiplantae > Streptophyta > Magnoliopsida > Poales > Poaceae > Poa > Poa pratensis. The sequence continues at coordinate 72,774,490 of CAMZMU010000041.1, forward strand.
TTTTGTGTTGATTATCGCCACCTAAATGCTGTAACGGTGAAGGACAGATATCCCATGCCAATTGTGGAGGAGTTGCTGGACGAGCTATCGAGATCACAATTCTTCACCAAAGGACTTGTGCTCGGGATATCATCAAATTCGATTAGCATAAGAGGATGAAAGGAAAACGGCTTTCCGCACACACAGTGGCCATTATGAATTTAGAGTCATGCCATCCGGTCTCACAGCAGCGCCGACAACATTCCAAGCTGCTATAAATTCAGTGTTTGCACCTCTGATCCGTAAATGTGTGTTGGTCTTTGTGGATGATATCTTGATAAACAACAAAACACTGCAAGACCATCGGCAACACTAGATAGAAGTGTTCCAGTTGTTGAAGCAACATGAGTTGTATGTCAAAAAGTCCAAGTGTTCATTTGCACAACATTCCTTGGAGTATCTGGGACACATTATCAGTGTGGATGGGGTGGCAACCGACCCTAGTAAAATAATTGCAATACAGAAGTGGCCCAGACCCATGAGTTTGAAGGAGCTTCGAGGATTCCTTGGACTCGCAGGATACTACAAGAAATTCATCCATTTCTTTGGCATTCTGTGCAGAGCTCCGACTCAACTTCTTAAGAAGAACGTGCCATTCATCTGGACACCAGAGGCTGACAATGCCTTTCTGGCCATTAAACAAGTGCTCACCCAAGCACTAGTGCTGGCTTTGCCCGATTTCAGCAAAGAATTTGTGTTGGAGGCAGATGCATGTGAAACTGGTGTGGGAGTTGTACTAATGCAACAAGGACATCCCTTGGCATTCCTAACCAGGCGTTGGGAATGAAAAATCAAGCACTTTCGATCTATGACAAGGAGTGCTTGGCTATTTTGATGGCCATTGAGAAATGGAAACCCTATCTCCAACACAAGCAATTCACCATCTACACGGATCACCGTAGCCTAGTGCATCTGGGAGATCACAAGTTTAACACAAAAATTCAACAAAAAGCTTTTTCTGGCTAATGGGGCTCCAATATCGCATTGTGTACAAGAAAGGGAGTGCCAACACTGCTGTAGATGCACTATCCAGACGACCAATGCAGTGTTCAGTAAATGTGTATCGGTGGCCCAGCCTAAATGGATAGAAGTTGTTATTGAAGGCTATCAACAAGACACAAGAGCGAAAGAACTATTGATTGAGCTCAGTGTGCAGGGACACAATGATCAAGGTTTTTCGTTGCAAGATGGTATAATCAGCACAAAGTAAGAGTGTGGCTGGGTAGTAACAAAGAAGCTCATGAAGCAGTACTCATGGGCTCATGGCCCTACACAACAGTGGTCTGGGTGGACACTCGGGCATATTGGCTACATATCAGAAAGTGAAGCAGCTGTTCTCATGGCCAGGGTTGAAACAGTCAGTGATTGCATATGTCTCATCGTGCAGAGTGTGCAACCAAGCCAAGTCGAGCATGTGAAGCTTCCGGGTCGATTGTAGCCTCTCAAAGTACCACCGTCAGCTTGGCACACAATCAGTTTGGACTTCATCGAAGGACTACCGAAATCAAATAGATTCAATGCAATCTTGTGGTCATCGATAAGTTTACAAAATTTGGACATTTCATACCCATCAAACATCCCTACACGACTGCTGGTATTGCGCAGGTATTCATGGACCATGTTTACAAAAATCATGGGATACCACATGTCATCATATCCGACCGGGACAAGATTTTCATCTGGCAGAATCTGTTTAAGCTGGCTGACACAACATTGAACTTAAGTCCTTCTTATCATCCACAAACTGACGGGCAGACAGAGAGGCTGAACCAATGTCTGGAGACGTATCTGCGATGTCTCGTTCACTCTAAGCCAGACCAATGGGCACGATGGATCCCTCAGGCTGAATATTGGTATAACTCCACCTACCATTCAGCTTTAGGTCGGTCGCCATTTGGTGTTGCACGGGAGAAAACCACGTCATTGTGCTGTTGACACAGCTTCAGTACCTAGGCATAAGCTAGAGGTGTGGTTACAGGAGAGGACTGCACTGATGCCGATGATCAGGCAACACTTGGAACATGCTGTTGCCAGAATGAAGGCGCAAACTGATAAAAACAGAAGTGAACGTCAGTTTGCAGTGGGAGATTATGTTTATCTCAAGCTACAGCCCTATGTGCAGTCGTCTGTGGAAAAGAGAAGCAACCAGAAATTGGGATTCAAGTATTTTGGGCCATATCTCATTCTTTAGCGAGTGGGAGAGGTGGCATACAAGCTCCAGTTGCCACCATCATCTCAAATTCATCCAGTGGTGCATGTATCACAACTTAAAAAGTGTGTGAAACCCACAGATGAAGTAAGTGCATCGCTGCCAACATCTTTGTTGCATATGCAGTTCAAGTGCGGCCAGGTGCAGTTGTTGGGGAATGCATGATCCAAAAAGGGGGCAAGCTGGTGCCTCAGGTGAAGATACGCTGGGAAGGGCTTCCTTCGACATGTGACTCCTGGGAGAACGCCTACGCCATGGTCGACGCATACCCGTCATCGCCGGCTTGGGGACAAGCCACTTCTAAAGGAAGGGGTGATGTCACGACACTACATCTGCCATAGGCCTTGCGGGCCACGAGGCGAGCCTAGCGTCACAAGGAGATACGGGCGGCCCATGCACAAGCCAAGCCCACGAAGGAGGCAACGATGCCAGGCATCGATAGATAGCTGTGAAGCTGGTTGGGGAAAAGGCATCTGATGAATGAACTGAACCTACCCGAAAGGGAAACTCTCTCTACTCCTTGATCCGAGCCTGCGTGCTCATGAATTCTGCCCTTGCGCGACGCAGGGCATGTATCTGAATCCTAAACTACCTCGTGATCCAGTGATTATCATAGTAGATCCCCTACAAGTTTGTGCAGAGGCCGAGAAGTGAAATTCTCCCCCAATTTTAGACGAAACTCCGACGTTGGAGGTGGACTAGCGACGAAATGATAACCGACCCCACGTGGTCCGCATCGGGCGACTCGGAGGAGTCCTCTCACCCCATACACCGGCCAGCATTCACTGACTTCCCTTCCCCGCCACCACCGGAGAAGGTCGTCCTATGACGGATGGCAACGGCGGGGCGCCCTTCCCATTTTTGTTTTCATTTCTTTGAGCCTGAGCAGACTTCTCGCATTCCATGGATCCGATCTGATCTGAACTCCGGTCGACCGGCCAGCCACGAATAATGCAAGTTTCTGGCCGTGTGTTGCGTGCATTTGCATCGGTGGATCGATGCATCCAGCCTCACATTGCTGCCCAAGCCTCGTGCATTTAGCTTCGACATGGATCAGAAGGCTGGAGAATAGAGGCAACAACGCAGGAAGCCGACACCACATCATGAGGCCGGCGACATAGATCAGTGTATCTGGATCGTGAGGTCGACGACATGATGGTGGCGGTCAGATCACAGTCCAATTTTTCTTCACTGTGAGGTACGCCATGCCATTAGCTGCGATTACTGTGGTCACTAGTAGGAAAATGCTTATAGCCACCAGCAGTATTGCTGGCGGCGGTTTTTCGAGTCCGCCACTGGTTCTGGACGTACCGCTGGCGGACGCCAACTCTGCCCGCCAGCGGTAGTCGCAGGAATTTGGAAAGAGGCGGGGCAAACTACCGCTGGTGGGCAGACTACGTGCCCGCTAGCGGTATGTAACGTATGCTGGCGGACGCTAATTGGGGCCTGCCAGCGGTTGTTGCCTCGGCTGAGGCCAGTGAAAAAAATAGGGTGATAGTATCGCTGGCGCTCACACTAGAGCGTCCGCCAGGGTTTAGTTTAGTACCGCTGGCGGGCACACTAAAGCGTCCGCCAGCGCTAACTTAGCCTGTAATCCACATAGCTAGGAAAATGATATTTATAAAATAATCTGTAAATTTCTTTCGGAACCACTTGCTTCCTATACCAAGACACAACTATGTGTCGAATATGAGCACTTTATCACAAACTATGCGTTGGGAATTGACATAACTTGGTCATTTGGTTGGAACAATTTGATGGATGTTTATACATGATAATGCTTTTTGTGAAGAATGTTTCTGAAATTTTTGTGAAAAATCAAGTTTATCATTTTACATAACAACTAAGTGCACATAAAAGGACTTCGTGCAAGAGGATATATCTTTTTGAGTGTTTTTTGACTCTATTTGTTTTTTTACGAAAAACTGTGTCGAAAACGGCGCGACCACCGGGACTATTCACCGAAAGAGGTTGAATTCTCTAAAACTATTGATATTTCTATGATATAACCACTGGTTGTGTACGTTAATTAAAAGATTATTTCAAAAATTGGAGAGCAAAATTTGGTTTAATTTCAGAAAATCAACATAATCATTTAACTAGAGAAATTAGATAGAAATGAAGAAAAATCGTAATACTTGGTTGATTATCCATTGTTTAAAAAGTACAAAACAAATATAAAACAATGTCTGCATTGCAGAATAATTCAAAGTAGGGAACATTATTTTCCTCACTTTACAAAAGCAGCATTGATCAAATTAATATGCAAAAGTATCACGCGTACATCTTTATTTAATCTGGTTAAATAGCTAGAGTCCATTTTTATTTAACCCTAATACATCACGAATAATACAACTAACTTCTGCCTGGTCCTAAGCCGCGGGGTGTATCACGGGCAACGCTCCGCACCCGAAGAACAGGAACCATCACAGGGTCAATACTCACATGAGAAGGAACCCTGTCAAACATCTGCCATCTATTATCATACACCACCGGCGTATCCAACATATACATGTAGCGACGGACATGCTCGTCCTCCTTCCTGATACGGCGACGTACCACCTCCTCGGGGGCCGACTCCCTCTGCACCGAGCGTGGCCCACGCGACTTCCACCAAAGAAGATCCGGGTCAACGACGTCACCCGGATTTCTCACCAAGCTATGTGTTCCGGAAGATACCACCTCCAAGTGCCAGCCCGGCGGAGCCCAGTCCCGGACATTGACCCTATTGTCAAACACGGACATCGTCAACATCGGAGGATAGTCCTAGGTACGAGAGGTAGGGGAGGGAGATGCAGCACCTTGGCATGGGGACGGAGGCAAGTTCCACGGCGGTATGGAGGATAGTACGGTGCCGGCGGAGGACACGGCGGGCGCTGGGGCAGCGCTGGGCGCGGAGTAGGGCATCGAGCGGCGCGGACAAGGGCGGCGGCAGCGCGGATTATGTCAGGCTCGATCAGGTCTCCCCTCGCCTTATATAAGGAAAAGTAAAAAAACTAACACTAGACCTTACCGCTGGCGGACGGAACACACTGTCGCCCAGCGGTGTCCTTCCCCTCGCACACAGGCCCACCGCTGCCCTTATCCACGCGCGGCCGCTCCTGCCCACACAAACCCTATCCACACTCTACCTGCAACCACCCGTGCGCGGCCGCCGCCCACCGCGCCGCCCCCTTCCCACGCACGCCGCCCCCTGCCCACGCGCGCCGCCACTCACCGCCGCTGCCGACGCCGCCCGCACCTGCGCCGACCCCTCTGCTCTCGACGCCACCGCCGCCCACACCTCAACACCACGCTGCGCTTGGCCCCTCCCCCTCCCCCTCCCACCCTACCGCTGCTCGCCGCACCCCTCTGCTCACCACGCGTACACCCACCTGCGCCCCTCTGCTCGCCGTCGCCACCGTCCATGCTGGCGCGCCCGTCTGCAGCCGCCCGTCCGCGCCCGAGCAGCTCCACACCGCCGTCGACGTCCCCATCCCTTCCTTTCCCGAGGTGCTTCTGTCTCCCTCCTCTCCCTCCCCTCCAACGCGCTGCACCGAAGGTGTTTTCCGAAATGCCAACAACAAGTTTATGTTGATTCATGATGTTTATAATTGATGTTAGATGCTAGTTGTTGTTAGTGCTGCTAGGAATTTTTTAGTACATAAAAAATAATTATTTTGTGCTTTATCATGAAGTAATAATCGTAGTGCATGAGATCCATGAAGGTCCATTGTAAATAGGATCAAGATTAGATAATTTCGTAAGCCTCCAAAGTTTGTATTTTCTAACTGTCTTGAAGATGATATATGTGCGTCGATGTGAATATTTTGGTGGTGGTGGCTGCGACTATGTATGAAATGTGAATTTATTGTGCTTGTGGTGGTGGCTAAGTTTGCAGGTACCCTAGAGACCCTTGAGATTGCCGGAATGTTGATTAACTTCCATTCCGGCAAATTCGGGTACTCATATGTCCTATTTTTAGCAAAAGTCATGTCGAAAATTCTAGTGAATTTTGGCATGACTTTGGCCGAAATGTTGTTATGTTTGTATTTTTATTACATTGCCGGAATGTTGATTATCTTTCATTTTTCTATACTTTACATGTTTGTGTATACTCAAATTCGCTGTGTAACATTTTTAATTTGCCTTGTATAGAGCATGCCGCCACGCTGCCGCTCCATGAGCGGGTTCATTGGCGTCCGTCACTGCCCATCTGGCCGCTGGTCAGCGGAGATCATCGTGGACGACCACCGTTGGTACATGGGGACTTTCGACACGGCGGAGCTCGCCGCGCACGCGTTCAGCGCGGCAGCCTGGAGGTTTGGACGGACGCATTCTGAGCTCAACTTCCCTGACTTCCAGTCTCGGGAGGAGGCTGAGTTCCTCGCGCCGCCGATGGAGATCGTCGACGTAGACGAGGCGCGGCGCAACCGCCGCCAAGGGATAGATCGCCGCGCTGCCGAGATCGACGAGTGGCGGATGGACGTGCTGCGCTGCAACCGCCCCGAGCTGGTGTAGACGGAGCTGGACTTCTACGCCTCGAGGAACAAGAAGATGCAGATGAGCTCCGACGTTGCTGGACCCTCCACTGCAGCGCCGTCGTGCGAGAAGACCGGCGCCGGTTCGGATTCGAGCTTCTGGGATGATAGCTCGGACTCATCGTCCGACTTAAGTTCATGCTGGGGAGAGTAGTTTTAGGTTAATTTCAAGTTAGATTAAATGATGAACTACTGCATGTTGTTTACCTTATCGAAGTTTAGCTTAAGTACCATGTTGTTTTAGGTTTGTAATGCATGTGTGATGAACTAATGTATCTTTGTGTGACAATTTGATCATTTGTATGTGGTCTTGTCTATATTTATGATGTTTATTTGAGGCCTGTACTTAAATTTACTGTATTTATACTGAATATACTGCTGGAATACGATTTTGCAGAAAAAATAATTCTGCAGGCGTGGTGGCTTAGCGCTGGCGGCCGCGCGCGCACGCCAGCGTTGTCTAACCTGACGCTGGTGGGCAAAAAGTGTGCCCGCCAGCGGCAACCAGCCTTACCGCTGGCGGACGGCCGCCCGCCAACGGTATAAATTACCACTGGCGTAATGATCGCTGGCGTGCGCCCGCCCGCCAGCGGTAGGCCAGTTCCGTCCGCCAGCGGTAGGCGTTTTCCTACTAGTGGGTGTTGACAAGATATGGATTTCAAGATGGTTATGCAGATGACTAGGAGATCTCGATGGCTAATGTTGAGTTCGAGAATATAAGTCATGATGGAATGATGACGGAGGCGAATTTGAATGTGGTGAAGACCGTGTACCGGATGATCAGTGTTTTGCAGCAGTCTTGGCAATTAGGGGCGGAAATACTGGAGGACTTCTTCTAGGTGTGTTCTTTGGGCACAAAGTTGGACTTCCAGGGTGGAAACCCTCGGTCTGACCTTCACTAATTATACCTGGCAATGACGAATCATTGATCGTCTCCTTGTTGAAGGCATTGTCTGGAATTTAGTCGTACTTTCCTCGGGGTGAAAACCCTTGATACATGATCAGAGCGACAATTGTGTTTGTACATGATTTCCTTCTTGGAGGCGTCGTTTTGGAGAACCTTTTTTTGCAGTCTAGGTGTGGCCTTTGGTGGTGGTAGTTCCTCCTGCTTCGCTGATCTATTCGTCGAATCTTTTTCTTTTTCTTTTTTCTTCTTTGTTTGGGTGTGTGCATCATTAATGTATTGACTAGATTTTAACGTTATGTTGTTGCGGAGGCTGGGTGTAATTGATATTTTGATATTAATATATTCCCTTTATCTAAAAATCTTGGATGCCATCCATTCAAGATTCAAATGTTGCATAACATGGTGTTTTCTCCCAACCTCTAGTGCTCTTACCACTTTAAAAAAATTGAAAAGATATTTAAAAGTTTCAAAAAAATCTGAAAAATCATGCATGCTCTCAGTGATTCATATTAGAAGCGTGCAATCTCAATTTATATTATAGTCTACATATAAATGACAAAATTTGAAAATTTGAAACTATGCATTGTTAACTATAATCATCAGATCTGTAAATTTATCATTTTTGTAGGTAGAAATTTAAAATATTTGGCACTGTATTTTTTCATGTTTATAGATATAACATTGAGAACATGCATGGCAGCCGCGCGCGCACGCCAGCGTTGTCTAACCTGACGCTGGTGGGCAAAAAGTGTGCCCGCCAGCGGCAACCAGCCTTACCGCTGGCGGACGGCCGCCCGCCAACGGTATAAATTACCACTGGCGTAATGATCGCTGGCGTGCGCCCGCCCGCCAGCGGTAGGCCAGTTCCGTCCGCCAGCGGTAGGCGTTTTCCTACTAGTGGGTGTTGACAAGATATGGATTTCAAGATGGTTATGCAGATGACTAGGAGATCTCGATGGCTAATGTTGAGTTCGAGAATATAAGTCATGATGGAATGATGACGGAGGCGAATTTGAACGTGGTGAAGACCGTGTACCGGATGATCAGTGTTTTGCAGCAGTCTTGGCAATTAGGGGCGGAAATACTGGAGGACTTCTTCTAGGTGTGTTCTTTGGGCACAAAGTTGGACTTCCAGGGTGGAAACCCTCGGTCTGACCTTCACTAATTATACCTGGCAATGACGAATCATTGATCGTCTCCTTGTTGAAGGCATTGTCTGGAATTTAGTCGTACTTTCCTCGGGGTGAAAACCCTTGATACATGATCAGAGCGACAATTGTGTTTGTACATGATTTCCTTCTTGGAGGCGTCGTTTTGGAGAACCTTTTTTTGCAGTCTAGGTGTGGCCTTTGGTGGTGGTAGTTCCTCCTGCTTCGCTGATCTATTCGTCGAATGTTTTTCTTTTTCTTTTTTCTTCTTTGTTTGGGTGTGTGCATCATTAATGTATTGACTAGATTTTAACGTTATGTTGTTGCGGAGGCTGGGTGTAATTGATATTTTGATATTAATATATTCCCTTTATCTAAAAATCTTGGATGCCATCCATTCAAGATTCAAATGTTGCATAACATGGTGTTTTCTCCCAACCTCTAGTGCTCTTACCACTTTAAAAAAATTGAAAAGATATTTAAAAGTTTCAAAAAAATCTGAAAAATCATGCATGCTCTCAGTGATTCATATTAGAAGCGTGCAATCTCAATTTATATTATAGTCTACATATAAATGACAAAATTTGAAAATTTGAAACTATGCATTGTTAACTATAATCATCAGATCTGTAAATTTATCATTTTTGTAGGTAGAAATTTAAAATATTTGGCACTGTATTTTTTCATGTTTATAGATATAACATTGAGAACATGCATGGCAATTTTCATATTTTTCTAGAACTTGTAAAATTATGTTTTAAAGTGACATGACCACTTGAGTTTGTTGGATAATTAGGCAATAATTCCATGATTAATTCCAGAATATTAAGCATGACTAACGCAACTAGTAACATGTTGAACACGAACATACTAGATGTACTAACTAACATGGACATCAGCAGCACAAACGCCAACATATCCATAGTAAAATAGTTCGGTTTACGCCGCACGTACCGAACGGTTGTAGAGGAAGCAACAGTCGATGCAGACAATTCACCGCAGCGAAAACAACGGCGATGTCGTTGATGAAGATGTTGGTGATGACGAGTCGAAGAAGACGACGCTTGAGGCGGCGGTACGCAACACCGTCGGACTTGTTCGGAAGACGACCCGTGGTGGAAGCGGCGATCAGTCGCGCAAAGCGCTTCCCAAAAACCTAATTCGCCCTCTCCCATACAGGATCACAAGAACGATTGGTTCCGGAGACCTGCTCTCCTAAACGCCAGTGCATGCCGGCGCCTCGGGATGGAGTAGACTACGGTGGCGGCGCAAGGCACGAGATTGCAAAACCTAGATTGGTTCGATGTGTGACGGCACACGATAGCGCATGGCAATATATAGTGCGGTTCGAAAAACCCTAACGGGTACAACGTGGGCCGGCCACATCGCACACGTTCGAGTCGGTTATAGCAGCCCACGATCCGGCAGCGATCCAGATTGGCTAAGCTGTACACGTACGCTAACACGACTCGATTTTCCTGAACAACAAAAATATAGGCATCGGCTCGGCTCATTCCCGCAACCCGCGGCGTGTCGTGACGAGATGGATGGCGGCGGAGGAGGAGGAGCGCGCGGGAGAGAGCCTTCTGTTCTCAACTAGCACACCAAGTGGTACAACACTCCACTATATAAGGTGGTGCAACTCTCTCCCAACTAGCAATGTGGGACTAAACTTTAGCACCAATTTGCACTGCCAAAATTCTGTCATGCACATGTGCCAATTTGAGATTTCAGGATTTGCTTATATGGGCTGCCCACAAATGGGCCCAATATTCTACAATCCCCACCAGATATCAAATTCCCATTTAGAGATTTTGCCAAACCTCGTTTCTTGTTTATATACCGGTGTTTTAGCAGAGACTGTTAAGTTGAACTTCCGCCTAGAACTTCAAGCTACATCTACCAGCAACTTGAACAATGGACGAACCTTGAATTGCAAGTTTGGTGCCAATAGACTTCACTCAAAGTCATTGCCAGTACGTGGCTGCCAGTAGCCTACCCCGCGGGTGGAGCATATGCGTCATACTCCTTGGTCTCTTCATGAGCTTACTAAAGATCACCCAAATCTCATAGAATGGACGTTTAACAGTCGGACTCATATAGGTGTGTTCTTTAAAGGTCACTCTGTAGGATAGCACCTTTGCTACGAATAGCCAACAGAAACACATTAAGGCATGTTGCCAACCTGCCTTACCGAATTTAGAGTTATGCATCTTAACATAGAGAGGGTTAAATAAAAACTCTCCTCTGTCACACCACTAGCTTGTTCTTCCCAGGTCCTAATTCACGGGATCTCCGATCACATAGGTTGGGTTACCACTATGTTGCAACGCTCACGGGTCTCAAACCCATCTCTCTCGATGCGATGTCTATCACATTACGTGATAATCCCTTTGTAAAGGGATCTGCCAGGTTTTTGTCAGTTTGAATATAACTAACAACCATTACTTCGGAGTTTGTAATTTTCCAGACAGACTTCAAGCGTCTTTTAAAGTGTCTTGATGACTTCGCATTATCCTTAGCACTGTTCACTTTCATGATAACCGTTTGGTTGTCACAGTTCATAAGGATGGCCGGTAGTGGTTTCTCAACCATCGACAAGTCCATCAAGAGCTCACGCAGCCATTCTGCCTCAACAGAAGTTGTATCTAAAGCAGCAAGTTCTGCTTCCATGGTTGACCTCGTCAAAATAGATCCAGTTTGCATCATAGTATCCCTCAAGCACCGCAAGGTGCCTTGAATAGTGAATCACATAACTCATTGTACCGTTCAAATAACGCATGACTCTTTCAAGTGCATGCCAATGATCAATACCCGGTTTAGACATGAACCTTCTCAACTTGCTCACATCAAAAGAGATGTCAGGTCTTGTCGCGCTGGCAAGGTACATGAGTGAACCGATCACTTGAGAATATCTTAATTGATCTCTCGATTCCTTCTTGTTCTTTCTGAGTGTCACACTGGGATCATAGGGTGTTGCACAAGGCTTTTTTCTATGTAGCCAAAGCGGCTCAAGACCTTCTCAACATAGTGTGATTGCATTAACATAATCTTACTCTCATCCCTAATCAGCTTAATGTTCAGGATCACATCAGCTTGTCCCAGATCTTTCATGTCAAAGCTCTTTGACAAAAAAGACTTGACCTCATTTATCACTATCATGCTTGTACCGAAAATCAGTTTGTCATCAACATACAAGCATAATATAACACTATCGCCCCACCATGGCGATAATATACACACCTATCAGCCTTATTAATGGCAAAGCCTACAGAAGTTAAAGTTTTGTCAAACTTCGCATGCCATTGCTTAGGTGCTTGCTTCAGACCATACAAAGATTTTAACAATTTGCACACCTTTATCTCTTCACCTTTTACCACAAACCATCAGGCTGATCCATATAAAATTCCTGTTCCAACTCTCCGTTAAGGAAAGCTGTCTTCACGTCCATTTGATGAACGAAGAGATTATAGGAGGCAGCCATGGAAAGTAGTACACTAATGGTGGTGAGACGAGCAACAGGTGAATAGGTGTCAAAGTAATCTTCGCCTTCGCGTTGAGTGTAGCCCTTGGCCACAAGCCTTGCCTTGTACTTCTCAATAGTACCATCAGGCCTTAACTTCTTATTGAACACTCACTTACAACCCACAGGTTTGCAACCATAGGGTCGTTCAGATAATTCCCAAGTTCCATTAGAAAGAATCGAGTCCATCTCATTATGGACAGCTTCTTTCCAGTCATCAACATCAGGAGATGCAAATGCCTCTGCAATGGACATGGGAGTATTGTCCACAAGGTACACAATGAAATCACCACCAAAGGATTTTTCAGTCCTCTATCTCTTGCTCCTCTTGGGAGCTGATTCATTGGCATACTTCTCAAGGACTTCCTCAACATGTGGTTGTTCAGAATGATCAACAGATGTACTAGGTTCAGCAACTATCTCAGAAGAAATTCTAGCAATGCTATGCATATCCTTCATAGGAAACATGTTCTCAAAAAATGTTGCATCACGAGATTCAAAAATAGTATCAACATGCATATTAGGTATCTCAGATTTAACCACTAAAAATCTATAGCAAATGCTCCTCTGAGCATAACCTAGAAAGACACAATCCACTGTCTTTGGTCCAAGTTTACGTTTCTTAGGAATTGGCACATTGACTTTCGCCAAACATCCCCAAGTGCGTAAATAAGAAAGTGATGGTGTTCTCCCAGACCACTCCTCGTAAGGGGTCTTCTCTTTATCCTTTTTGGAACTCTATCCAGGACATGACACGAAGTCAATAAGCCTCCCCCACCATGCCTTAGATAAACCAGCAGTGTCCAACATGGCATTCACCAAGTCGGTTGATACGTCTTAAACGTATCTATAATTTTTATGTTACATGTTGATATTATGCCAATTGTTACATGTTTTGCATACACTTCATATCATTTTTATACATTTTCGGGACTAACCTATTAACAAGATGTCATAGTGCCAGTTCCTGTTTTTTGCTGTTTTTGTATTTCAAAAAGTTGTTCTCGAAATATTCTCGATATGGACGAAAATTCTTCTGGAGTTCCTATTTTTCCAACACGTACACGAAGTCCAAAAGGGAGACGCAGAGGAGCCAGGGGGCCACACACACCACCTCGGCGCGGCAGCAAGGGGGCCGCGCCCTACCCTTGTGTGGGCCCACAAGCGCCTCCACCGCCACCCTTTCGCCTATTTATTCCCCCTACGCGAAAACCCTAGATACCTGAGCATAAATCCACGAAAAGTTCCAGAGATGCCGTCGTCGTCAACCCTAGCTCGGGAGGGTTCAGACCTCTTCCCGGCACCCTGCCGGAGAGGGGAATCATCACCGGAGGGCTCTACATCATCATGCCCGCCTCCGGAGTGATGCGTGAGTAGTTCATCCTTAGACTACGGGGCCATAGCAGTAGCTAGATGGTTGTCTCTCCTCCTTGTGCTATCATGTTTAGATCTTGTGAGCTGCCTATCATGATCAAGATTATGTTATTTAATGCTATATGTTGTGTTTGCTGGAATCCGATGAGTATTGAATATTATGTCAAGTTGATTATCAATCTATCTTTATATGTTATTTATGATCTTGCATGCTTTCCGTTACTAGTAGATGCTTTGGCCAAATAGATACTTGTAACTCCAAGAGTTAGTATTTATGCTAGATAGTGGGTTCATGCCTCCAGTAATCTGGGCGAGTGACAGCAACGTCTAAGGTTCTGGATGTGTTGTTGCCACTAGGATAACATAACAATGCTATGTCCAAGGTCATATGTGTTGTTTACATTATGCACATTACTTACTGCAATTATCCGTTGCTTGCAACTTAATACCAACGGGGGACACGGATGTTAACCTGAAGGTGGATTATTAGTCATAGATGAAGTTGGATAACGGTCTATGTATTTTGTCGTAATGCCCAAATAAATATCATAGTAGTCAACATGTCATGTATATGCATTGTCATGCACTCAATATTTGTCAATTTCCCAGCTGTAATTTGTTTAACCAACTTATTATTTATCTTTATGGAGAGACACCACTAGTGAACTGTGGACCCCGGTCCATTCTTTTACATGTGATAAAACAACCTACTACAATCATTGTTCTCTTTTACTCTATGCAATTAATCATCATTCTCCACACCATACGTTTAATCCTTTGTTTTGAGCAAGACGGTGAGATTGACAACCTCACTGTTTCGTTGGGACAAAGTAGTTTGATTGTGTTGTGTGAAGGTTCCACGTCAGCAGCCCAGAACTCCCCTACAACACCACTTTTTCTGGCGTCGTTGACAACCTTCTGAAGATCTACTACTCCTTCTGGTTCGATAACCTCGGTTTCATATTGAGGTAAAACTTGCTGCTGCACTGCTTCAAACCTTCCTCTTGGGGTCTCCCAACGAACGTGTGTTTCACGTCATCATCGGTCAACGTGCGGTTTTTCCTCTAAGCAACCCCGTTTGATTGGGGAGAATAGGGAGGCGTCCTCTCATAAATGATACCGTGTTCCTCAAAGAATTCATCAAATATGTTGGAGAAATACTCGCCACCACGATCCGACCTAAGACATTTGATCTTTCTCTCTAATTGATTTTCTACTTGAGCTTTATAGATTTTAAAGTACTCCATAGCTTCATCTTTAGTGTGCAAAAAGTATACATAACAGAACCTAGTAGCATCATCAATTAAAGTCATGAAATATCTCTTATCACCTTTTGTCAACACGCCATTCATTTCACATAGATCAGAATGTACGAGTTCTAGAGGTGCCAAATTTCTCTCCTCGGCTGCCTTGTGAGGCTTTCGAGGTTGCTTAGATTGCACACAGCTATGACACTTAGAACCTTTGGCAATGGTGAAAGTAGGAATCAAACGCAAGCTGAAAGTCTACTCATTAAACCAAAATTAACATGACATAAACGGGAGTGCCAAACATTTGCATCTGAATCCACACTGCCACAAATATGGTTTACTGACTTATTACAGAAATCCGATAATGAAAAGCGGAACAAGCCTCCGCACTCATACCCTTTACCAATAAATTGTCCAAAGTTTGATACAACTACTTTATTGGACACCAAGACTAATTTAAACCCATCTCTGCATAGAAGGGAGCCGCTCACGAGATTCTTATTCATAGTAGGGACATGCTGCACGTTCCTTAGCTACACGATCTTCCCCGAAGTAAACTTCAGATCTACCATGCCAACACCATGAACAGAAGCATGTGATCCATTCCCCATTAAGACGCTTGAATTGTGACCTGATAAGAAGTGAACATAGAGATGTCAGCACACACATGAACATTAGCACCCGTATGAATCCACCAACATGGAGATTGAAATACTGAAAGCACAATTGGTAAATTACCATACCCATCAATATCTCTAGCGGTCACGACGTTGACATACTTTGGCATCTTCCCTTTCTTGTCTGCACGATCTGGGCAGTCCACAGAGAAGTGTCCGGGCTCTCCACAAGTGTAGCACTTTAGCTCAGATTAGTTCAGCATCTTCTTCTTCTTCTTGAAAGAAGTAGTCTTGGTAGGCATGTTGAAGGAAGGCTTGCTCTTTGCCTTGCTCTTGTCGTGGTGAAAGTTCTTCTGCACCATGTTGGCGCTAGACTGACCTTCACCTCTCTCACTAGTGTCATTAGCCGAGCCTTCTCCTCAATATCAAGAGACGTTATAAGGTTTTCAACCGATATCTCCATCAGGGACGGAGCCAGCCTGTGACATTGAGGGGGGCTAAATAGATAGCTTTAATGTCATAAACTTCATGAGGGGGGGGGGGCGATTTGACCAAATTACTAAGAATTAAGAGCTCTAATGGCTAGTAATGGTCACAAAATCTGAACCATGGGAGTGGCGAAGCCCCCCTCGTCCCCCTTGTCTCCGTCCCTGATCTCCATTCTCTTCTGTTTGAGAGTTGTGGCGAAGTTCCTCCACGAGGAAGGAAACTTTGCAATAATGCATCCAGCACAAACTTGTCATGTAGGGAACACTTGAGGAGTTCCATCTCTCTCGCAATGCACTGTATCTCATGAGCTTGTTCGACCATGCTACGGTTATTCACCATTTTGTAGTCGTGAAAGTCTCCATGACGTACAGCTCACTGCCTACATCGGTTGCACCGAACTTAGCGTTCAGTGCATCCCAGAGCTCCTTGACGTCAGTTATGAGCAAATACACATCACACACATGAGTATCAAGAACACTCAGAGTGCAGCCACGAAAAACAGTAGTGTTTTATTGAGCTT
Organism: Poa pratensis; assembly: GCA_947311845.1. Taxonomy (NCBI): domain Eukaryota; kingdom Viridiplantae; phylum Streptophyta; class Magnoliopsida; order Poales; family Poaceae; genus Poa; species Poa pratensis. The sequence continues at coordinate 72,791,086 of CAMZMU010000041.1, forward strand.
ACTCTGAGCTTCCTCAGAAATAGTTCCTTCAGGAAGACCATTACTAATTTCCCAGACACCCAAGGCCTCGAGCCAGAGTTGGCACTTCACCTGCCATGACTTATAGCGCACACCGGCGAACTTCCGGTTTCATTGTTGTCGGGCCGCGGAACGTGGGGGCACCAAGCCAGACCGCCCCCAGGCGCTTGGGGCAAACAGAGCACTCCGGAGAGGGAGCCCCAGACATGCCCATCAGTGGATCACCCCGACACCTGGAACAATCTCAGGGGAAGAACACGGAGCGGAGGAAGGCCGGGCCTGGCGCCCCGGGTAACCCATCCCGGAAAAAGAACGCGGGGAACCCCTGGGAAGAACCTCCCCGGGACCCCGGAGAGCCATGCCGGAGAAGGGAGCACCGCACAACTGACCAGGACCACAGGGGACTAGGCAGAGGCACGTGGCAAGGACCCTGCAATGCTGCCCGGAGAAGATGGCTTTGCAGGAGAGGAAGCACTGGAGGGACCAGAGACAAGACATCACGGGCCGCTGTCGGGCGCTGACGCGATGTCAGCCCGGCGCAGCGCCTCGTACCATCCCTGAGGGCGCCAGGGCCCGCATTTGGTCAAGGCCGAGGAAAGGACCGGGCTGGCCGTCACTTCGGCCCGGCAGAAGAAGCGGCATGGAGGACAGCGCGCTCGGACAACGTCACGACATCGATAGGGAGCTGCCACTTGGAGGAGTGGCTTGACGCGTGCCACCCCACGATGAGAAATTCTAGTGTGGCCACTTGTGGTGTCCCCTTGACGGTATAAAAGGAGGCCCGAGGCCACGGTGGAAGGAAAAAGGCAAGCAACACTTCTCGTTAGGCTCATAGCTCGGGGGCTAGACGATCTCACCTCGGAGACCTTCCCGAGGTGACGCTCGGATAGACTTCGAGTTTAGAAGGGAAGGTTGTGAGCAGTGCTTTGTACAACACCATCCATCATCAATCAAGTCAGACAAGCATGACGTAGGGCATTACGCGGCGACGCGGCCTGAACCTAGGTAAAACCTCGCGTGTTCGTGTTGTTTCCGGGATCGATTTTGAAGCATCTCGCACCCTTCTACCGAACAACCGGGGGGTGGTCGCCACCTCGGCGTCCAAGTTCCGACACTCGACAATCACATCGGTATAACCAGCCATAGTTAAATCACGAAATTGCCTACAGTTAGGTTTTTGGATTGTTGGATAATTAGGCAATAATTCCATGATTAATTCCAGAATATTAAGCATGACTAACAACTAGTAACATGTTGAACACGAACATACTAGATGTACTAACTAACATGGACATCAGCAGCACAAACGCCAACATATCCACAGTAAAATAGTTCGGTTTACGTCGCACGTACCGAACGGTTGTAGAGGAAGCAACAGTCGATGCAGACAGATTCACCGCAGCGAAAACATCGGCGATGTCGTTGATGAAGATGTTGGTGATGACGAGTCGAAGAAGACGACGCTTGAGGCGGCGGTACGCAACACCGTCGGACTTGTTCGGAAGACGACCCGTGGTGGAAGCGGCAAGCAGTCGCGCAAAGCGCTTCCCAAAAACCTAATTCGCCCTCTCCCGTACAGGATCACAAGAACGATTGGTTCCGGAGACCTGCTGTCCTAAACGCCAGTGCATGCCGGCGTCTCGGGATGGAGTAGACTACGGTGCAGTGCAAGGCACGAGATTGGCAAAACCTAGATTGGTTCAATGTGTGACAGCGCACGATAGCGCATGGCAATATATAGTGCGGTTCGAAAAACCCTAACGGGTACAATGTGGGCCGGCCACATCGCACACGTTCGAGTCGGTTATGCAGCCCACGATCCGGCAGTGATCCGGATTGGCTAAGCTGTACACGTACGCTAACACGACTCGATTTTCCTGAACATCAAAAATATAGGCATCGGCTCGGCTCATTCCCGCAACCCGCGGCGTGTCGTGACGAGATGGATGGCGGCGGAGGAGGAGGAGCGCGCGGGAGAGAGCCTTCTGTTCTCAACTAGCACACCAAGTGGTACAACACTCCACTATATAAGGTGGTGCAACTCTCTCCCAACTAGCAATGTGGGACTAAACTTTAGCACCAATTTGCACTGCCAAAATTCTGCCATGCACATGGCCAATTTGAGATTTCAGGATTTGCTTATATGGGCTGCCCACAAATGGGCCCAATATTCTACAATCCCCACCAGATATCAAATTCCCATTAGAGATTTTGCCAAACCTCGTTTCTTGTTTATATACCGGTGTTTTAGCAGAGACTGTTAAGTTGAACTTCCGCCTAGAACTTCAAGCTACATCTACCAGCAACTTGAACAATGGACGAACCTTGAATTGCAAGTTTGGTGTCAATAGACTTCACTCAAAGGCATTGCCAGTACGTGGCTGCCAGTAGCCTACCCCGCGGGTGGAGCATATGCGTCATACTCCTTGGTCTCTTCGTGAGCTTACTAGAGATCACCCAAATCTCATAGACTGCGACGTTTAACTGTGGACTCATATAGGTGTGTTCTTTCAAGGTCACTCTGTAGATAGCACCTTTGCTACGAATAGCCAACAGAAACACATTAAGGCATGTTGCCAACCTGCCTTACCGAATTTGAGAGTTATGCATCTTCACATAGAGAGGGTTAAATAAAAACTCTCCTCTGTCACACCACTAGCTTGTTCTTCCCAGGTCCTAATTCACGGGATCTCCGATCACATAGGTTGGGTTACCACTATGTTGCAACGCTCATGGGTCTCAAACCCATCTCTCTCGATGCGATGTCTATCACATTACGTGATAATCCCTTTGTAAAGGGATCTGCCAGGTTTTTGTCAGTTTGAATATAACTAATAACCATTACTTCGGAGTTTGAAATATTCCAGACATACTTCAAGCTTCTTTTAAAGTGTCTTGATGACTTCGCATTATCCTTAGCACTATTCACTTTCATGATAACCGTTTGGTTGTCATAGTTCATAAGGATGGCCGGTAATGGTTTCTCAATAATCGACAAGTCCATCAAGAGTTCACGCAGCCATTCTGCTCAACAGAAGTTATGTCTAAAGCAGCAAGTTCTGCTTCCATGGTTGACCTCGTCAAAATAGATCCAGTTTGCATCACAGTATCCCTCAAGCACCGCAAGGTGCCTTGAATAGTGAATCACATAACTCATTGTACCGTTCAAATAATGCATGACTCTTTCAAGTGCATGCCAATGATCAATACCCGGGTTAGACATGAACCTGCTCAACTTGCTCACATCAAAAGAGATGTCAGGTATTGTCGCGCTGGCAAGGTACATGAGTGAACCGATCACTTGAGAATATCTTAATTGATCTCTCGATTCCTTCTTGTTCTTTCTGAGTGTCACACTGGGATATAGGGTGTTGCACAAGGCTCGTTGTCTATGTAGCCAAAGCGGCTCAAGACCTTCTCAACATAGTGTGATTGCGTTAACATAATCTTACTCTCATCCCTAATCAGCTTAATGTTCAGGATCACATCAGCTTGTCCCAGATCTTTCATGCCAAAGCTCTTTGACAGAAAAGACTTGACCTCATTTATCACTATCATGCTTGTACCGAAAATCAGTATGTCATCAACATACAAGCATAATATAACACTATCGCCCCACAATGGTGATAATATACACACCTATCAGCCTCATTAATGGCAAAGCCTACAGAAGTTAAAGTTTGTCAAACTTCTCATGCCATTGCTTAGGTGCTTGCTTCAGACCATACAAAGATTTTAATAATTTGCACACCTTTATCTCTTCACCTTTTACCACAAACCCATCAGGCTGATCTATATAAAATTCCTGTTCCAACTCTCCGTTATGGAAAGCTGTCTTCACGTCCATTTGATGAACGAAAGATTATAGGAGGCAGCCATCGAAAGTAGTACACTAATGGTGGTGAGACGAGCAACAGGTGAATAGGTGTCAAAGTAATCTTCGCCTTCGCGCTGAGTGTAGCCCTTGGCCACAAGCCTTCCCTTGTACTTCTCAATAGTTCCATCAGGCCTTAGCTTCTTATTGAACACTCACTTACAACCTACAAGTTTGCAACCATAGGGTCGTTCAGATAATTCCCAAGTTCCATTAGAAAGAATCGAGTCCATCTCATTATGGACAACTTCTTTCCAGTCATCAACATCAGGAGATGCAAATGCCTCTGTAATGGACATGAGTATTGTCCACAAGGTAGACAATGAAATCACCACCAAAGGATTTTTCAGTCCTCTATCTCTTGCTCCTCTTGGGAGCTGATTCATTGGCATACTTCTCAAGGACTTCCTCAACATGTGGTTGTTCAGAATGATCAACAGATGTACTAGGTTCAACAACTATCTCATAAGAAATTCTAGCAATGCTATGCATATCCTTCATAGGAAACATGTTCTCAAAAAATGTTGCATCACGAGATTCAAAAATAGTATCAACATGCATATTAGGTATCTCAGATTGAACCACTAAAAATCTATAGGAAATGCTCCTCTGAGCATAACCTAGAAAGACACAATCCACTGTCTTTGGTCCAAGTTTACGTTTCTTAGGAATTGGCACATTGACTTTCGCCAAACATCCCCAAGTACGTAAATAAGAAAGTGATGGTGTTCTCCCAGACCACTCCTTGTAAGGAGTCTTCTCTTTATCCTTGTTTGGAACTCTATCCAGGACATAACACGAACTCAATAAAGCCTCCCCCACCATAGTAAAACAGTTTGGTTTACGCCGCACGTACCAAACGGTTGTAGAGGAAGCAACAGTCGTTGCAGACAGGTTCACGGCAGCGAAAACAGCGGCGATGTCGTTGATGAAGATGACGCTTGAGGCGGCGGTACGCAGCACCGCCGGACTTGTTCGGAAGACGACCCGTGGTGGAAGCAGCGAGTATTTGCGCGAAGCACTTCCCAAAAACCTAATCCGCCCTCTCCCGTACAGGATCACAAGAGCGATTGGTTCAGAAGACATGCTCTCCCAAACGACGGTGCTTGGGATGGAGTAAACTACGGTGGCGACGCAAGGCACGAGATTGGCAAAATCTAGATTGGTTCGGTGTGTGACGACGCGTCGAACACGTTCGAGTCCCAACAAAAATATAGGCATCGGCTCGGCTCATTCCCACAACCTACAACCCGCGACGTGTTGTGACGAGATGGACGGATGGCGGCGGAGGAGGAGGATCGAGCGGAGAGAGCCTTCTGTTCTCAACTAGCACACCAAGTGGTACAACACTCCACTATATAAGGTGGTGCAACTCTCTCCCAACAAGCAACGTGGGACTAAACTTTAGCACCACTTTGCACTGCCAAAATTCTGCCATGCCCATGGGCCAATTTGAGATTTCAGGATTTGCTTATATGGGCCCAATATTCTAATAGAGTTCAGGTGCAACAAATCTCTCTTCTGTTTACTTTCTTCTCTCGACACAATAAACACAGCCCAGGCTCTGCCCAAGAGCCAAGTTCGACATAAAGGGGAAAAACACGCGAACAATATACGAAGCATAAACTGATCATAATTTTTGAGACATTGTATGTCAAATAGGATCGGATGGAGTATTAACCCCTTCCCTTATAACACAGTACTACAAGCGAGAGGATTTCCAAAAAAAAACACCTTAAGAAACGTGACGATACAGAAGTGTCACCGTCAACGAATCTAGTCAAATCATGAGTTTTCATACCGAAAAAATTCCACCAATGCTTTCAACAAGGTACAATGTCAAACAACTATTGCGAGGTACAACAGATGAAGGTCGGGTCAAGAATTTTTTTCCTGGAGCTCCAGTCCCGGTACTGAAGAAGCACCACCAAAACTCAACCACGATATGTTGTGGCATCCGCTTGACCACTAACTTCATTCCTTTTTTTTTTTTTGCCTTGTAGCCTTGATATTGCCAAACATAAAGAGATTACCATACTCCTACACATTGTGTCATAGACCACTCGGTAACAAATATGCTAAGCCACGTGCACAAGAATAATGGAACATGACATCTCAAAACGTCTTCAGCGTGAATGTTGGGCCTTCCAACCGACAAACGCATACACAATACCGACATGACCAGTCGAAGCAAACAAACTGTGCCCATATGATCTTGTCGATGGGCGACGATCAGAGTGAGATGCACCGCCAAAATCCACAATTGCACTCATGTAGAACTAGTCCATGACATTGTGAGCCGACAAACTTGGGAAAATAAAATCCCCGTAACAATCATCCTTAGCTAGATGCAACCGAGCATCAATCCTGGAACGTCGGTATGGTCAACTAGAGTAGGGGAGGGGGTTGAATATGCGACTACCAAGTTTTATCTTTTATTTTTAATTAAGGGGATATAATGAAGTAGGTTCACTAGATGAACAATCCTAATGTCACAAGCAAGATAGATATAATAAGCAAATGTACACAAGGTAACGCTAAGACATAACCAGAATGCTAGGCCTAGGCATGAGGATATAATTTCCGATTTTCCTTCCTAATAGAAGCACATGTTCGTCGGAGCAGCATGAAGCCATAGAGGTACTTCAAAGCAGCGAATGTTACTTGAGCCCCTTCGCTCAATCTACTATAAAGTCTTATTGAAAGCGTTGACTAAACCTTTACACAAGGTTGTTGATGCTATTCCACAAAGGTTGGAGACTGCCAGCAAGGCATTGAAGCTTTTTACACCAAGATGAAGCACACGTGCACCATCATCTGTTTAGGGTTCCAAGAAACCAAAGAGGTTACAAGATCCACAAGAAAATAGTGGTGGGATTCGGAATTCATTTGCTGAAAGTTTAGATCCATGTCTCTTCCATCACTCCTCAGAAAATGATGGCATGTGACTTAGTGGGGTGGGAGATATAAGAGTCAAAACTTTCATTAATGGTGGAGAGAAAGGGGTGAGGAGCAGCCCCTAGTTGGGGAAGAAGGGGACATTAAATGAGAGCCCCCAAATTTTGAGCTTTTATGTAGTTTTTTTTGTATCGAGCCATACTACCCCTAATTAGTGAAAATCAGGCCGTTGGGCGGTACTGCAATACTGTCGTGCTACTACCGCTGTGTACATCAGGAGCAATACTACCACGATCAACACTTGTAGTTCAGGTGGGGTATGTACTACCGGACCACTACCACGAGCAGTACCACTATCTATATCCCGAAAGGTGATTTGGGCGGTACTACCGCCGCTAGTACCACTCCAGGAGAGGAGTTGGTACTACAGCCGGTGTTACGTCTTGTTCAGCCTCTGGCACTACAATTCCCACAGAGGGAATGGTATTACCGCTATATATGAACCGAGGGCCATTTTGAGCGAATTACGGCGGCTTGAAGCAGAATTTGCAAATGATAAGACTTTAGGGTTGATCTCTCTACCGAGGTAGGATGGCTAGTGGGGTGCAGTTTGGGTTGTGTACGTGAAAACCAATTCTCCATACCTATTCAGAGATGACTCACCTGTTGGTACTACAGGGCTTCTATATTATCGCAAAAACAAAGATAAATTTTGTTGTGTCGTGTTCGGTCGATAGAATTAGTGGGCATAGAATTCGTAGTCTGTCATCAAACCACCCAAAGTTTAAAACACAATTTGTCAGATAATTCCATTGCCATCAACAGCAAAAACACCTCCGTTTTGATCTAATTTCCAACCAACCAAGCGGCCCTAAATTTGTTAGAATCCATTTTTGAGATCTAGTGATGGAAGCTTTGCGTTGACAACTATTTCAGGATGATGATGGATGTCCAGACTGGCCCATCAAACGAATGGGAACCAGTGGGACTGACTAGATGGATCGCTCGACTAGTTTAGTTCAAGTCCTGGCGTTCTGTTCTGACTTGTTTAGCGGAGAAAACCGGCCACGTCGAGCCAGACCGAGGTGATTAGACCCTATCACGCCCTGTTGAGTGCTTCAGGCTTGATGGAAATTTCCATTTGATATTTGATTCGACCAATGCAGCCAGTAACATGTCAACCACGTGGCAACAGCACGTGTTGGGAACTTGGAGGAAATTTGACCGGTTGGAGGAAATTTCCATCTATACTCGATTCAACAGCACGTCCAAAACACCGATACTGACACTGAAGTTATAAACAGAGTCAGTCAGATTGAATAAACCTAGAGATCAAATTATAGAAGAATATAAGCTAAACTGATGCCCGATGGTCAGTCAGTTTGAATAAACTAGAGATCAAATCCTACCAAAAGAGAAACAGATATTAAGCGACGAGAGAGGCGACAGGGCGAAAGAAAATCTTCCCTTCTCACCGCCGGTGCCAGAGCAGATCCACGCCTTTTCTCGCCGCTACGGCGGCGGGGGAGGGCGGGGGTCTCGTTCCCGGTCACTTGGTGTGACACCCCTCCTTGACACATCTTGCCAGAGAGGCAGTCGTCCCGTGCGCCATCCCAAGATAACTGGCCGCACGTCACAACAGTGTAACATAATGGAAATCATTACACAATCAGGCACATCAGTGCTACAAATGGTTTACAAGGCCATCAAGGAATGACGAAATATCAATCCCAGCATGGCACGATACAGAGTTTTAACTGGCAGCGGAAGACATATGAGAGGCTATGGCTTAGAGCGGCTCCACTCCACAGGTTCTGGCTGGGCTACTGATGCTAGCACGCTCTTGCTTCAAATCCTTACTAAGGTGGAAGATGAATCCTCGACAAAACCTGGCCACAATCACAAGGCCCGTGAGTACATTAATATGCACTCAGCAAGAATTCGCCACTTACTACAAACAGTCCAACAATCATGCAGCAAGATATACATTTGAAATAAAATCCTACACATGGCAAGAGTCCACTCTAGGTACTTGACATAAAAGTAGCATGACATCACAAGCAAAACATGGCATAAGCAAACAATGGGGTATCACCAGTGCAGAGTCCAAGCCAGGTGGGGTTGGATCGTATACCGGCGATCAAACAAAGAGGTTACCTGTGACGAGTAGACGAGTGTATCAGTCGATCAAACAAAGAGGTTACCTGTGACGAGTAGACGAGTGTATCAGTGGGTACCAAATCTTATAATTACTCCTGTCAACACAATCAGGCTTCCAAGCCTCTAGCCAACTCTGGCTATCACTCCAGCCAACTCTGGCTATCTTCCAGGGCATGCACGGTTGATGTTGGCTCTGGCCTAACTATAGGCTTCCAACGCATCACACCGCTATCCCATTCACCTCACAAGTAACATTCCCTGCATCATCTTATTGTTCATTTAGTGAAATCATGTTGTTCATCTTTCTTTCAAACAAGGCTTAGGTTTAACCTCCTGACATGACAAAGACACACAGTGTGACCGACACTGAACTGTTGTTCCATAACCTTGGAACGAGGCTAGACATCCAGATTTGACACTCTCGAGAGGTTGCAATTACCACTCACCTAAGTGCACCACACTGAGCCGGTACTTTAGGACATCATCCCTAAGGCGAACTCAGCAAGATACACTCACTTGACCGTTCACGCTACCAAGACACTCCCTGTGTAGCCACCGACATAACTCTATGCCTTATGCAGAAGTGAATCCGGCACGTCCCCAACCCATGAGCGACGCCTAGCTCCGAAACCTTCGCAAGACTAGCCCCAACCAACTATGGTACCAACTAGACTTGCCAAAAGGGTGGCATCAAAGGAGGCTCGATAGGATTACGTAGGTCAAGGCCCGCCCATGTGAGCGACAGTGGCAGTGCGTTCGATGTTCAGATTAGTGGCACCGTGGACTGACCCTTTCGTTGTTTGGAGGGGTGTTTCCTTTAATCAAGTTTCATCAATCACAAGTTCCAAAACAGAGGATTAGTCCAACATAATAATCACGATATCAATATCATATATCATCAAACAACAAAACATTACCAACAATATATTTCAAGCAATACTTTAGTTGGTTTGCGTCGACCGGGTGACTATCGCGGCGATTCCGCCGACAAGCGCCATCACAGATCAACAAGTTGGTTAGCGGAGTCTGCTACGCATCCGTTCCTCCACGCGCAAGTCTTTGGCGGCGTTACCGTCCGACCATTGACCAGGAAGTGGGGATTTGGGCATATAGTCTCCAAAATGAACCGAAAAGCAATCATAAGAAAGAAAGCATCCATTCCACTCGAGGATTACCTCGACGTGGTGTCAGCAATCTCGGCAAAAGAACCAAATGGAAAGTCAGCTCCCAAGCGTCGCAGTCTAGGTGGCTTGCGCCAACCACGTTTGACGGAGGGACAAGAAGCAAATAACTCTTTTGGCAAATGCCCCCAACTCCGAGGATCATAAGACGACATTCGTCCGCTCCTCACCTCGGCGAAGAAGAAGAAGCAAACAATTATAGGGACACAGGTTTTATAGTTGTTTATTTAGAGGGTTCGACAAAGCCGCGCAAGTGCGAGGCGCACAATTAATTCACACGTCATTCTAATGCATACATGATGATAAATAAAACATGGCAGGGGCAATATTCGAAGTAACATAATGAACACAACAATAGCAGACCGACATATCATATATACCGAACGCAGACAGATATAAACACTCGGCATGGTAATAAGAAAATAACAAACAACATTGCGGGACGGCTCATAGCAAGGGTTTAGCTTGCCTCCGAAGATCGACACCGTTTGGCTTGGAGGGTCACGGACACGTCGCGGGTTAGGTCTTGGTTTGCCGGTACCGCGGAATACCTACGCATGCACACAAAGGTGCTGAACATACAAGTATTTTACAAAAATGTAAAACTGATACTACTGGACAGAGCTTTCCAAACTAAAAATTTACAAATTTGAATCACCTCAATCGGAGTTATGGTTTGAGAGAAACGAGCGAGCGAAGGATAGCTATATACCGCACAGGGCAGTAGATACCCAGCTCGAGCTGACTGAGCTGGGCTGGGTTGCGTACTGTCCAGAGTACGTTTTCGCGCTGAGGAAACGCGTTTCCTTGTAATACGCTTCCGCTTAGGACAGCGTAAAATACGAGAATACGCTTTAGCTAGAGGAAAACATAAACTTGGAAATGCGCTGATCAGTTGACTGTTCACCTCTAGCTAGCTTCTGCTAGCTTTGCTCTTGCGTGCAGCACGCACGGGAGCCGGCCGGCGGTCGCCGGCGCCGGCTGCTGGGAGGGCCGAGGCGCCGGGAGACGGTGCCGGCGGCAACGCGGAGCAGCGCCGCGCTCGGCCTGGGCTCCAGAGGCCGGGGACGGCACGGAGGCGACGCCCCCGAGCTTGCCCAGCTCGGCAATGGTGCGAAGGCTGCGTTGCTTCCCGGCACGGTTGCGCTCGAGGACGGGCGACGGCGGGAATGGAACGGCGGTGCCGGACTGCGGCCAGGGAAGGGCTAGGGGCGCGGGGGAAGCTGAGGGTTGGCTCGCGAGCGAGCTTGGCCGCACGGCCATGGCGGACTGCCGCGGAAAATGGTTGCCGGCGACGACCTGCAGCGCCCGCGAGCTGGGAGAGGAGCGGAATGAGGTCCTTGAGGACGCCATGCTGCCTCGCAGCTCAACCGGGGCAGAGGAGGACCGAGGCGACCACTACCGTGAGCTAGGGTTGGCCGGAGCTAGGGTTTCGAGTGAGCTCGGTTTGGTTGCTCACTTGCTGGCCAGAGGCTAGGGGAGAGCAAGAGGGAAGAGCAGAGCACGCAGAGGAGCTCGGGAGGGTCTTTATAGGCCAGGGAGAGGGAGAGTTAGGTCGTGGCCGTGCTGCCTTTAAAGGAGCCGTGGTCACCGCTTCACCAACCTTGCTCCAACAAGATAATGGAGAGGATATGGATGAGGGGGAGGGTGTGGCTGCCGTGCTGGTGGCATAGTGAAGCACGTGGTGTACTGCAGCAGAAGGGTCAGCCACCGACCACAGCAGTAAACGGAGATTAGGTCCTGCCTAAGCGCGCGTCTAGGGCGCGACACGGGCGTCATCGTCGTGTTCCCGGTGACTCGGAGGTCCAAAAGGAGAATGGTCTTCACTACTGGGTTCGTAACGTCGAGAAAAACACAACACAACAAGAATCACCCAGGGGTTCGAAACTTTGCAGTGTAAGATTTTCAGAAAACCAAAAATAGCGAAGGTGCTCGATGAAATGACCAGGGTCTTCCGCATCTCAGAAAAATTCCCAAAAATTAGGCATGGGTTGTTTTGGTCAGGGGAGAGTTTCTATGGAGTTTGAGATCATTTGGGTGAGGGGAAATTGGGTTTCGGTATTTTGTCCGCTAAGCCTCGTACCGGCATCGGTTTTTGGCTTACAAAGGAAGTGGTCTAAATATTGCTCAAATGGGTTTGTCTCCGAAAGATGAAATGGAGGAAATGCCAAAATATGCATTCCCTGAATTTATCAGAATTATTGGAGGTTCCTAGCTTGGTTAAAACATTTCTGGACTAGAAATGACAGTTTTGAAATTATTAGCTAACTTGGAAATATTGCATTGGAGTATACAATATTTTTCATGGGTTGTCTTTATATGGACATGGGTCCTCTGGTATTTTTGGTGATATTTTTAGAGTTATGGAAATGGGTTTCCCTTTTATAAGGTGGAAGAAAAGGATTAAAAGGTTCCAATAATTAGGGCTAGGGTTTTCGAGAGAAAACCGGAGCACAAAAATTATCACGGGTGTTGGAGTGGTTCGTGGACTTATGGGAAATTTCGAGAAAGCAATTTCCAAGTCAATTCATCTTCAAAAGTTTTGGAGAAATATTTAGAATAAGAGGAAAAAGTTTTTCAGGTGTCGGAAAACACCACTAAAATTTGGGTTAAATTTTCGGGGTGTTACACTTGGCTTGTAGATAGGGTAGCTAGGTGTCTCCCCGGCGGTGTCTTTGGGAGGGTTTCGGCGCCGGATCGGAGAATAATTCCGCATCCTTCCCTCTTCCTCGCCGGCGACGGCGGGTGGGAGGCGTGCTCGGTCCACCGGCCTGCGAGTCTGGTGCTTTTGGTTCTCCTCGATTTACGGATCGGTGGAGTAGTTGCTACCCCCGGGTGAACGTGTAACATCCCAAATTTTGGAACCAAGAAAAACTTAGTTTTACTAGACCCCAAAATTCAGAACCAACAAAAACTTTTTGAAATGTTTCACTGATGATTGTTTTCTTCTCTTCCCATTGCTATGTTTAACTTTGTGTGACTTGTTTGTCTTGAGTGCATCATCCTTGTGGTTGTTGTGATGTTGATCTTGTTGTGTTTGTTGCTTGTGTGGGTGATTCCTTTGTTGTGCTTAAACACTAAAATAAAACATCTTTGACAACTAATTTGGAATGTGACTTAAAACTTAAAACAAACTTCTCAAATTATTCAACCAATAGAAGTTAAGATCATGAGTTAGAGAAATGATCTTAATATATTAATCTATCTACCTCACTCTCTATTTCTCTCAAGCAAATATTTTCTTTATGAAATTAAAATTCCATGGATGAGGTAAAAAGATGCCCACCTCATTCTCATCCCCCTCTTCTCAAAAGTGTATAGTTACCCCTTAATTTTATTTAAACTATGAAATCCTATTTTTATTCTCTTGATTCAAAGGATACTCAAAAGCCCTATTTTATTCTTACACTGAAAATCTTGAGAAAAACCCCTGACATGCTCATGGTCATGTGTGACCTAAATGAGCATCACCACCACCTTGCATATCTTAAACCCTTGAAGGAACCTTGACCAATACATCTCTGGACCTATCTTCACTCCTGTTGTCAGATAGCATTTCCAGACCCTTACCATTTGGTTAAATCTGGGACATGTTGGAAATGCATCCTGGTATATCTCATCTACTCCATCTCATCTTCCATATCAAATCAATAATTAAAAAGATTTGAAGTTGTTTGCCTATTTATCCATCTTCACTTTGTGGTCTAATCAAAGTAGTGGCCATTGCTCCTGTATTTAATACCATCCTTTCACCCTGTGGTTATTGGAAATTTGGCCTATGTGCCAATGCACCACCACACCACCCATCCTTGACATCCACGCTCTCCATGTAAGCTATTGGTTAAAATTTTGGAGATCAACCCACCCTTATTCTCATGAGCTCTTCATGGCTAGTCCTTATTGAAATTCCTGAAAACTGTTTTAAAACCCAACTTCATTATTTCGCATGAAATGATGAGTATTTTCAAAATACAAGGTATTTAAAAACCAGTTTTGTGTTTTATATCATGAACCATCTCTTCTCACTTCAAAAACAATTCTTCTTGACCCTTTTTATTATCACCATTAATCATCTTTTCAAAATGGGCAAAAATGCCAAAATCAAACCCTATGAACAAATAGTCCAAAACATTTTATTTTAAAACACCAATTTTTGTGGAGCCTCCACATGTTGTGGGGAGGTTACCTGAATAATTTCAGAATTTTCTAAAATGTTTTAGTGCCCCAATAAAATACCTATAATGCTACTGGTTTTAGAAAAGAAAATAAAAGAAATAGAAAGAAAGTAAGACGGGGTGTTTTTGTAAAAAGATCCCTGTAGCCGCTGCCGTGCTTCTCTCCACCGTGTTCCTCCCTCCCGCACGCCACCGTGCCCCTCGCTGCCGTGCTCCCTCCGCATGCCACCAGGTCCCCTCTCCCTTCTCCTCCACGCCTGTGCTGCAGCTCTGCACGGGTGGGCAAGACTGAGCACCCTCCCTCTCATCATTACCTTCTCTTCTCTCCCGTACCGCAAGTGGGCAGGAAGAAGGAGGCATTGCCTCAGCCCATGCGCTCGCCATCGTGCTGTCCTGCACCTCCTCCCTCGCCACTGACCGAAGCCACGCACGCGAGGTACACTCTCCTGTCCCATATCCAGCACACCCATCCCCTGCTCGCCATGCCGTGGACGCCGAAGGCGTTCGCGACAACCTCGGCACCCAGCACGCAACACTCGCCCTAGAGCACGCCCAGCCTCTACGTGACCCCCACGACACCGCTCGGCGCAGCCCATCCCCCTCCTGTGCCTTCCCTGCTCGTGCCCGTGCACCCAGTGCACCGTGGACCGGCACCAGCAAGAATAAAAGGCCAACCCCTCTCGTGCCCCCGGCTTGCCATTCCCACTCCCCCACCTCCACTGCACCACCCCATGGAAGGAATCGAGCCCTCTCGTCCTCTGCCGGCGAGGGACGCGAGATTTCCTCTCGGATTGCCGCCGCCTTGCCTTCAAGCTTGCGACCGACTCCGTCCACCTTTCCCTGCCATTGTTGCACCCTCGTGATCCCCTTCTTCTGCTCCACCTCACGGACCTCACCTTTTCTTTTAGGAGCACCGGAGCAGTCGTCGCCGCCTCGTGTCCGTCGCGGACATCCTCGACCACGCCGTCCACTGGGAACTCGCCGCGATGAACTCCTGCCACCCCCGGCATCCCCACGCCATCCGCACCTCGGTTCCTTCCTCGCCATCGACGTGCATGTCCCCTAGGTGAGCTACTCCGCCAGCCTAGCCTCGGCCGCGTCCGCCATGAGAGAGAGAGAGAGAGAGGAGTAGAGAAAGACGAAGAACAGGGACCGTCGATCAAAAGATCAACGGCCCCCTTTGAACGCCGCCTTTCCCGCGCCGCGTTCCGCGCGCGCCCCCACCGTGGGCCGAATCCTGCTGATGGGCCGTGAATAATAGTAGATCTGGCCCGTCTGTGTTTTTCTTATAGTTTTATTTTTTCGGTGACTAGCTGTTTCTGATCTGGAGCTTTATTTCAAAATAAAATAGATAAGCTTCGTATTTGTCCAAACCAAAAATCATGGAGGTACCCTAGCATGTTCCTAACCAGATCCAAGTGGTAGATCCACATTTGGATGAATATTTTTGGAGAATTAAAATGGGAGCCAGAACTACTGCTTTTTACCAAAATATCAATAACTATTTTTCTAGGATAGCTAAATTTACAAACTCAACTGTTTTGGAAAGATCTAAGTGATACCTAGCAGTAGCAATTGGCCTCGTATGCAAATGAACTTCCAGTATAAAATGGCATCCACTTTGGTAAATGACCAGAGAGCTTTTCTAGCAATTTTGTAAATTATTTGGTGACATATTTTGATGTGAATCCAATTGTGTGACCTTCTGTATGATTAGGGTACCTAATCCTAGCTTGGTGTGATTGTTAGAGCTATACATTATTTTTGGTGTGCATAACTAGATTTAATGCTTTTTCTGTTAAGTCTTGTTTATAGTTTATTTAATTTTGTGGAATGTGTTAGTGTCTTATTTGTGATTTCTAGCATGCATAGGTGCTGTACTCTCTGATATGTGTGTGTTAGCTCATATCTTTAGCATGTTAGAAAAGTTAGTATTGCATATGTTTAATTAAGAGTAATACTACTAGTGTAGTTAATTCCTAGAATATTCCTAGAGTTTAGGAATTGTTTGTGGATGAAATTCCTTGAGTGGTTTGATTTTTGAAAATATTGCTTAAACATCAGTAGCATTTCATAGCTACTGATATTGTAGCATGTCATCCCTTGCTGCCTATTATTTGGTCCTTAGCAAAGCATGTTTAGTTGGGATTATAGTTATAATTATTTAGGACTCACTAGCATGAGTAGCCTTATGTTGTGTTGTTGTTTTAGTAAGCTTCCTATTATAGCCAGAGGATATTTAACCTCTTAATGCCTTGTTATGAACATGGAACACCCACTGGTTCCATTGCATTCTGATTGAAAAGTAGGGTTCTCAACCATAAGCATGTTTGCAGTAACCTTTTGTCAACTAGATGTGAGTGGTTGTTTTCCCTTTTTGAAGATTGAGTGATTGATGTGTGGTGAAGTATTTTGGCTTGTAGAGATTAAGTGGTGACTTAACTTTTGTCTGAAGTATTTCCTGTTTAAATAAAGATGTTAGTTGCTCATCCTTGCCTAAGATAATTTTGAGATCTATGGCCCTAGCTTGTGTATAAGTGTTAGACTACTAATTAGTATAAGGCCCTTGTAAGTGTAGATCCTAGTTGGTTGCTTGAATGATTAGTTTGATGCTTGTGGTTGTTATTTGTTTGTGTACCACTTGTTGTTTTGTTTGGTGTATTGATTGTTGTTTATTTCTCTGTTTGCGACGCTAGATAATAACGCTACCGGAGTGGTATTTGGAGAGAATTGATCGAGGAAGGATGGGATTTTTATTATATTGATCAACAAGGAGAAGTCCAGGGACATTATGCTGAAACCAGGCAAGCTACTTCACTGAGCTTGCATCTATATACATCTATTTTGATTCACATGTTTTACGTATAAAAGCATAAGTGATTTACGTGGTGTTTGCCACTAAAGTTATGATTTTGAAAACCCTTTTACAAAATACAAGTACATTATTGAGACACCCGATATAGAGGTGTTAGTAGTGTGCAGTAATTTCTAAATGTATTTGTTTTTACTCAAAAGCTTTTATAAAAATCTTTTGGTGAGATTACGATCCACCCAAGTTTTGGTTAAAAGTATTTTGCTATGAAAATGGAAATGATTTTGAAAGCCTTTTCAAAAGTATATGAAAAACTATTTTGCCACCCTATGTAGAAGTATCAGTTTGTTTATATAAAAACTATAGGATGG